>JAGDYQ010000122.1:2787855-2940682 GCA_021962125.1 Bulinus truncatus
CCAGTCAGTCGTCTAATTTCCAACTATCCACAAGAAAGTCTTTGTGTGTACAAGACTACAAGTACATGTATATTGTGATGTTGTTGTTTGCTCACAGTCGACAGTAGGAAAGAAGTGTTTAAGATTTATTTTAAAAAAAATCTCTCACGAGCGAAGGGAAATAACTGCGAAGCACCAAGAGTTAAATCGATGCTCCCCTCTTGGCAATAAAAAATGTTTTTACTTGTTTTTTTTTTTATTGTTTCACGAAGCGACGTGACGTCTTCGTAACCTAAGGTCTTGCAGACGACATCCTGCAGTAGTAACCAACCGCCACGAAGAATGGGATACCATTGGAGAACACCCACAGAGAAGAAAATTGACTAAACCGCGGACTTACGCTAATAAGTGGATTATAACCAGTTTTATTATATCCTTAGTTTTGCCTTTGTTTTCTCATGAAAAGATAAGACTTCAGTTCTAAGTGAAAAGTCTTTGTTTTACACCGTGTAGGTTTCCTGTTCTAGTTTTTTTTTTGTTTTTGTGAGTTTGTAATAATTGGTAACACTAACAGTGTAATGTGTGGCCTAGTGGAGATAACTCGTTGGCTCACAATAAGGTTTCAAGCGACGCAACTTTTTTTGTAATCATTGGGACAAATTAACAGGGTGAGATAACCCGGAAAGTGACACCGTGCGAACAGACGATATGCCATCCAATGAAAAATTAAACTAAAATAAAAAAAACTCCCACCACAGGCTAAAACAATTTGAGCAACAACAGGAACAATAACTCTTTAACTAGAATATGGTAATGGACCAACCAGAGGGTGATGCCCCCCCCCTGCCGCGTATAGGTGGTTTAACATTAGTATTCAAGTGACCCGCGGGACCAATCTGCCGACCATTTCATCACATCCGAACGCCCCCCCCCGTCCTCCCCCACTTCACCCCACCCCGCCCTCAATTCCTTGCCGTGGAATATAGTCCCCCCCCCCCCCGCCTGATGGTGTTATCTCAATTTAGTGTTACCGAAACCTAGACGAATGAGTGGATTTTGTGGTGCCACTATCATTACTTTCTACCACGACAGCTCGTATTTTTTTACCCCCCCCCCCTTTTTTTTTTTTTGAAATAAAAAGTAAAGATTGACAAACGGGGTTTTCCTGTTGGCTGTTTGTAAACGAAGGACTTTCGTAACGCAGTTAACTAGCGAGATAAAAACCGAAAAAAAAACAGAGTCAAATGAAATTCGACACCACCCTCCACGTAGACAACATTTCTTCTTATCCGTACTTACAATCTTGCACGCATGCGCAGCCTGATCTTCTTTTGTGGCAGATTATTTTCAAGACAACATAATCTGTCCAGACTTTTATTGTAGGGTGTGTTTGCCAGTTGGCGTTGTATTTTTTTTTTCAAATCTAAGACGTTACATTCAATTAATTCGCCACTTTAAGCTATGAAGTTGTGTTAATAACAAATACAAATAGAAAAAAAAAATGGACAGACATCACTCCAGACAAAAGAGCTAACACCGGCATCTTTTTTTTTTTTCTTGCAAATTTAATAAATAAAATTGTGCAGTTTCTAGTCTACAGACGATTTACTGGATTTAAAACAATATGTGAGAATTAAAATTAAATTTAGCCAAGACTATTTAAAAAAAAATTGTGTCGCGAAACGTCCGACAAAAACAGCAACAACAACAACAGAACAAAATTTTATTTAACCTTTAACCTTTTAATTAACAACTGAAGAAAAGCAAGCAAGCAGTATTTTCCCTCCCCCCCCCCACCCCCTTTCCCAAACCCTTACATACATGAACATGGAGTAGCATGCATTCTTGAATTTTTATCCCCCCCCCCCCCCCCAATTTTAATGGAGAGAAAAAAAAAACTTAAAAAATATATAATCGTTAGGTTAAAGGTCATGGTCGTCTAGGACTAGTGTGACAGACACAGGCTCCGCTCTTGAGGGCTCCCCGCGCTTTGGTGGAAATAGACAAGGTCGCACGCATGACATGTGCCCCACACATGACGGTCACCCTAGATCCCGCGTACTGCTAAGACCGCCTTTGCTGATTAGACTTTTGGTGTTTGTTGACTGTGTATATATATATATATATATATATATATATATATATATATATATATATATGTTATATGTTTCTTTCTTTTTTTCCCGTTCGAAATTCTTTCTCCAAAGACAGGTCTTTGTGCGCCCCAGTGGCGTAGTGAGGGGTGGGCAAGCAGGGGGCATCATCCCCCCCAGGCGCTACTCAAAAAGGGGCGCCAAATAATATATTTTACATATAATATTAAAACGGTCCTGAATTGAAGTCCAGCATTGAAAAAAAATTATAAATGTATTTTAAAACTATTTATTGTCAGTCACAAATCTATAAATGAATTCAATGATGTGTGTTGGTGTGTGATGTGTGTGTATGTGTTGGTGTGTTGATGTGTGTGTATGTGTGTTGGTGTGTGTATGTGTTGGTGTGTTGATGTTTGTATGTGTGTTGGTGTATTCACTTTTGAATAGGAAGAAATCGATACATTAAGGATCCTCATAGTGTTAAATAATTGTGTCAAAAAATTGATATTTTCAATGTATGCCTTGGTTTAAAATAAAATAAATTGGGGACTTAACGTGAAATGAATGAAAACATATGTTTAAAAAAATATCATTTGTATGTTTCAAAATATTATGCTGCTCTTAGATTTGGTATTGCATAAAGCAAGAGATTGCATTAATAACATTGGGCAACAAAAAAATATTTTTTAAAAATCGTCCTGGGTTTTCCAGTTGAATTAGACTAATTTTGATGCTCTGAGTCCGAAAATGACATTGGTTTTGCCCAATCAGGTCAGGATTTTTTACTACAGAAATAAAAAAAAATAGTTTTTTTTTGTAAAAAACAACAACACATTTTTGCGGATCATCAGCTGATAAACTCTTGACGATTTTTTCCGTTTTACTCAAGAAATAAAAGTCAACGTATTCAAATTCATTCAGTTTTCATTTATCCACCAAATTTGATAATCATAATTATCATAATATTAGTATAACAATGAGCGTTACGTGAAACAAAAGTTCAGAGTTAAAGGCATAAATCGGCGTTTCTTCAATTCCCGTGTGTAAGCAGCTGTTGGGTTGTCTCTCTTCAGCGACCAGCAGTGGTACGCCAGCATGACTGCGTCCCACCTCTCCTGGTACCTTTCCTCCATTTGGCGGATGTCCTGATGGAACCTTTCTCCCTGCCCATCGCTCATCGCCCCAAGGTTTTCAGGAAACTTCTCCATGTGTGAGAACAGGAAGTGCATCTTTATACTCATCAAACACCCGAGATTTTGGAAGTCCTCTATCATGCTGCTGATGAGTCTGGCGTGGTTGCTGCCTTCATGTTCCCCAGGAAGTTGTTCACCACCTGCACAAACGATTTCCAGGTGGCGCACTCAAGCGTGTTCATAGAGTTTTGGAACTCTGTGTCCTTTATGAGCTGCCGTAGAAAAGCTGACCAAATATAAAGACTTTGAGATTGAAATGGAGCTAATGTGGGGAATGACAGCCACCATCATAAACTGTTGTTGTGGGGAATGAGAGCCACCATCATACCCTATTGTTGTGGGAAATGAGCGCCACCATCATAAACTGTTGTTGTGGGGAATGAGAGCCACCATCATACCCTATTGTTGTGGGAAATGAGAGCCACCATCATAAACTGTTGTTGTGGGGGAATGACAGCCACCATCATAAATTGTTGTTGTGGGGAATGACAGCCACCATCATACCCTATTATTGTGGGGTAATTCGAGCCACCATTATGCCCTATTGTTGTGAGGACAGCAGGGAGTTATCAATGTAGATTTTTTGACAACGTCATTGATAGAATATCAGGAGAAGCTAAATGTATGTGAACTGCAGATTGTAGCATTGCTAGGGACAGCCCAAATTTTGAGAAGGGTTCTCTCTGAATCTCTCTCTTTCTCTGTCTCTTTGTCTTTCTCTCCATGAAATAAAATTGAGACGAACTTCATGGTCCCCTTAGGTCCGTCCGATGGACACGGCGGATGTGCTGACCAATGAAACAAAAACCAACTTTCCTGCACACAAAAAGAATAGGTCATTTACATTTATACTTGTTTCATTGAGTCCAATGATATTTTTGATTGGCAGTTGGAATTTTCAACACAAATAACACATCACCAAATGGCAGCGACTTTAAACCATGTCGGCCTTCCCCCCTCAGAGGCGTACCTAGGGTGGGGGGATGGGAGGTCCAAATTCGAAAGTTCCCCCGGGCCCCAGCTTGAAGGGGGCCCCCAAAATTGTTTTTTATGTTAAATATTAAGTACATTATCTCATGTCATGGTGTCGAATGTCAAAATGCAGGGGCCACCAAAGAGGCCAAGCCCCCCCCGGGGCCCCCAATTCCTAGGTTCGGCACTGTCCCCCCTGTCTAATAATTTAAAACAGTCAATGAACATTTAAACACCAAATAGCATCAAAGGCCTAAAGATAAAATAAAAAGATCAAAAACAGAAGAGTTAACAACTTGTTTTGCAAAAAAGGAGCAGCGACAGTTTATTATGGGGCGGTAGGAGGAAAGGGGGGGTGGGAGTGGCGGTTGGGTGGTGACATCAAGGTACCACATCGGTAGCAATTTAAGAGATTTGATGTGGGGGCATGGGACAGGAAAAGTCAACAGGGGATACATAAACACACACAGACACACACACACACACACACAAACCAGCATCACACACATTACTTACACTTGTACACACTGTAGGACAGATGAACTCTCCCCCCATCCCCTTATGTGTGTGTGTGTGTGAACGTGTGTGTGTGAGTGTGTGCTCGAGTGTACATGTATCTAACTTGTAGAACATCAAGGAACAAGAGACATGGCACTTCAAGAACTACTTCTTGTTTACTTTTGTGCTTTCATCTAATTCTTTCTTAGTTGTAATTTTTTTTTTTAGATTTTGTGAAGTTAATAGCTCAATTAATCTGCCCCCCCCTTCCACCCACACTCTCATAGGTTTTTACTGACTATTTTACTCTTACTGTTTATTTATGTTACTACCATACTTTGTGATATTGTTTCTCTCAATTATAAATTCACTGTCTAATAGAATACCCTTTAATGATGGAAGCACCACCACCTAATGGGGGACGGGTGGTCGTGAGAGTGTAGAGCGCTCGACTGTCGAACGGAGGGTGCCGGGTTCGAATCTCAGTGCTAACCACACAATCCCTTTATATGCCGAGGTTATAGAAACAGAAGAATTCTACACTTTATCTGCCCCGATGGCCCTTCATAGTTAAGGGAACTTTAGTACTACCACCTTATAGAACAACCTTTAATAATATAAATACCACTACCTTATAGAACAACCTTTAATAATATAAATACCACCACCTTATAGAAAAACCTTTAATAATAGAAGTAGCACCACCTTATTGAACAACCTTTATTCAGGGCCGGGTTAAGATTACTAAAGGCCTAAGGCTTGCAACCGAAAAGAGACATTTTGCGAATAAAACAAACAAAACGCCCCCCCCCTGTGACATAAATTGTCATTTCTCATTTAAACGCATTGTTCTGTTTTATCCTATCTTTATTTCACTAATAAATAAAACATTAAATTTCAAACAAGGATTTAATTTGCTCTAGGTAAACCCTGACATCAAAAGCAATTTCCAAAGTTTTTATTGATCTATTATCTACGACTTCAACACTTAAACTCATGTTCGATAATTTTGGACTTTAAGCACAGGTATTGGAGCAAATCCGCTCAAAGTACATTTATATATTTGTTCATTATTGTACATCACTCACGCACACACACTCATATATATATATATATATATATATATATATATATTTATATATACAGAGAGAGAGAGAGAGAGAGAGAGAGAGAGAGACGTAGCTAGCTATTGTTGTGGCGCCTTATGCAGGTCATATTTGTTTTTGCGCCCTCCCCCAAAAAAACATTTAACAGCTCTCTTTCGGCGCACTTTTTTCTAATTCGGCGCCATGTGCCGCAGTATCCTTCCTACGTCACTGTGTGTAGTATATATATATATATATATATATATATATATAAATTACTTGTAGGTAGCTTGTTAGTTATTTTCTCAGTAATTCAAAGCTGCCCCTTTAAATTTCAATAAATGCATAGTGCGTGTTTTTAGTTCATTAAAGAGATATTTGCTATTTCATAAAAAAAACAAAACAATTCAATAAATCCACTATGTGACGTTTTATATCAGGATCTCTAATCTTTAGAATAAGAATCTTTGCATAACCAGTGCAGCAGACTGAAATGTATTGTGTGTTAGCTTTCATTTTCACGTTGAAAGAAGTGCTATTTACAAATAACACATGTTGATTTTATATCTAAGTATAAACAAAAAAATATTGACTTGAGAAATCTCCTCTTTGTACTTCCACACAACCCCTCTTCCTCCCTCCCTCGCTCCCCCCCCCACCCACGCAAAAAAGGTCGGCGAATGTTTTCATTACATTTTACAGCAGTGGTCTTCATAGCGTGTGGCTGTTTTACGACACGGGCGCTAAGTTATTATAGGCAGTATACTAGGGGCAGGTATTAGTCCCTCGGGTGCTTAAAACTATATGACGTTTGGCTTGGGGGATGGGGGTGAGAGGGGGGGCGTTAAAGGCTTAATTTAGTTAAGTTAGCGTGAGAATCTATTTTTAGACCGCAGGACTCCACTCCGCTGACCCCAGTTAAGCTTTTTGGGTGAAATTTAATAAAAGAGAGAGAGGTGGTAATGGTTAAATCAGTTTGGAAAAAAATTTTTTTTTTGTTTTGTTTTTTGATTGGTTAGCAGTAAAATAAAAAAGAAAATGAACTAAACTAATTCCCAGTTATTTACTTTTAATACAACTTTAAAACGAAAACAAAAGAAAATGAACTAAACTAATTCATAGTTGTTTACTTTCAATACAACTTTAAAACGAAAACAAAAAAATTATGCCAGCTATATGCGACTTTTTAGAGCATTTTCGAAAAAAAATTTCGAAAAAAAATGCTCTATAGTCCCCGTTTTGTCTGTCTGTCTGTCATCACCCTAGATCTCAACAACCATAAGTCCTAGACCCATGATGTATATATCATTTTGTAGGTCTTGGCCTGCCAAGAAATGACTTTTGTCTGTTTCGCGATCTGACCTCTGAGGGCTGGACAGCAGTGTTTTTACCGTTTTTTACTATATAATAATTATGTCATTTTCATGGCCCCATTCTACACCTTATACGTTCAATAACCCATTCATTTGGTGCGAAATACTGCAGCACGTAGTTTCACCAAGATTGACGTCACACGTGTTCTGCGCAGTAGAGTATTTTTTCTTCAGTCACAATAATTTTATTTTCGAAAAATACTTAAGAAACTCGTCAAATCATAATGAAATGGTAAGAATATTGCTTTGTCATTGGGTTGTGAGCAATACTGAAAGTATCAGAGCTATATCTTTTCGGAAAGTGGTCTAAAATTGGTGCCGAATTCCGTTACTGTGTACTATATTTAGCACCAGTAATTTCTCTTGATTTGGACAAGATTGTGACCTATTCGCCATACATATTTAATTTTATTTATTAAGAAACTCATCAAATGAAATAGTAAGCTTGTGTTCTGAGTTTAATTGAAAGTATCAGAGCTATGCAACAATTGTCGGAGTTTTCGGACGATCAAATGACTACAATTTCGAATGTTTTCAATTATGAGTCCTATTTCAGTAACCACAAACCACTTGTAGTTAGATTTAAGAGAAAATAATTTTTTTTTCAAATATGAAGAAACGTCTTTATAATATTTTTTTACAGATATATGCATTACACAATTGAATTTATAAACATTTCCAAAATTTACAAATATTTACTGAAAGCTAACAAACGTACTGATACATAACATGAAAATGCGCTAACACGTCCTGTGTCCAGAATGGAACAGGCTTAATTGCTTGTTGTTATTACACATTGGTTGTATAAACTTCTCATGAAATGTGTTTGTGTTCATGTGTGTGGTTGCGTGTTTGTTATGCGCTGCGCATACATTGTGAGTGTTCTAGCTTGTAATTTAGAAACAAAATCATCCAAAAAATCCCCATCGATCCACCCCCCCCCACACACACATACACACACACAACTAATGCATTCCATAAAACAATGTTTTTAGACATTGCAAATTTTAATTAACAGTAAGCAATATTGTCGGTGCTACAAATAAGATGAGATTTGGATTGGGCGGGCGGGGAGGGGAAGGGAGAGAGAAGGGAGGGGGGGATTACGTGGATTATGAGACAACAAACGAGAATCTCTTGACCAGTAGTGGTCATTACATAAGGTCAACGAGTGCCACACCCCGGATGTTTACATGGTTAAAAAATGATACGCCGCATCGTATCAACAGCATCGTATCAAGATTTATTGATAAAAATAGATGAATTACAGCAAGGGGAGTCCCAAGATTCAACTAAGGGCCAAGTGAGGTTTTAAAAGTATTATTTCGACCACCCCTGCCCGGGACATTTATTTAATTTTATTTATTAAGAAACTCATCAAATGAAATAGTAAGCTTGTGTTCTGAGTTTAATTGAAAGTATCAGAGCTATGCAACAATTGTCGGAGTTTTCGGACGATCAAATGACTACAATTTCGAATGTTTTAATTATGAGTCCTATTTCAGTGACCACAAACCACTTGTAGTTAGATTTAAGAGAAAATAAATTCTTTTCAAATATAAAGAACCGTCTTTTTAATATTTTTTTTACAGATATATGCATTACACAATTGAATTTATAAACATTTCCAAAATTTACAAATATTTACTCAAAGCTAACATACGTACTGGTACATAACACGAAAATGCGCTAACACGTCCTGTGTCCAGAATGGAACAGGCTTAATTGCTTGTCTTTTATTTCGTTCTTGTTTTTCTGGGGTAACGTTTTACAAGAAGTTGACTCAGCACAGAAGTACATGCAAACACCAGGTATTACTGTGGACATGGCTGCAACCAAACTAAGGGCTCTCAAGGTCTTTTTGGAAGAGAATCATAAGAAAGACAAGATTACCAGGAGAGGAAGCAAGAGATGCTGGATTGTCATTGCAGCAGGAGACAAAGAGAGAAATGTTAGAGTGTCTGGACCGTTTTCATATGGAGTTAGATACGAGAGGAAAGGCAGTGAATGACATTTCGCTGACTTTTTCTTCCGTTCAGCCAGACCATATTATTTGTGCCAACGACGAAGAAATACTGTCTTCTGTTACCAAGCTCACAGCCATGTATGATGAGCTGTCTGAAAAAGACCTTTGTCTAGAAATTCCAAGTTTAAGGCGACACCTACAAGCAACCGAAATAAACTTGGAGGAAGCCAAGCAATGGACTGTACTGCGATTCCTACGGTTTATCATCAAATGGTAATTTGTTGAATCATTGCCATATCTTACGCTGACTCTAAGATTCTTTCTGACAATATGTGTTTCTGTGGCATCGTGTGAAAGAAGTTTCTCCAAAATGAAACTTATAAAAAATTACCTCCGATCAACCATGAGCCAGTCCAGATTGTCGGATCTGGCTGTTCGGTCCATTGAACGCGAGCTTACAAGACAAATAGATTTTGACGATGTCATTGACCTGTTTGCCACAATGAAAACAAGAAGACATTCCTTTGGGCTGTGCATTCCGTGTTTTGCAGTTTGTATTTAGATGTTCTGAAAGTGAACGATTGCATTTTTAAAATGTTTGGATTTGAACTACTACTTTTGTAGTGTTGGATTCGTGTTTTGTCTTGGATAATACATATAAACAGTAACGTACCGGTCAGTAGAGTAAAGTAGAGCATAGACGTAGAGTATATATGAACATTTAGCTACACCTAACCATTCAGCATAGGGTCGTGTGGGGTTACTGGGGTGACATGTGAACGGACCGCCCCGGGTGACGTTTACTCAAGCTACGCCACTGATCACGCTTTGGTGTCAATATCAAAATCTGCTGCCTTCAGATGTCTTCTCAGCTTTTGATTATCTCTTAAAAGCTAAATTTCGGATAACTCTTGATAGAAAAATGAAAGCGATCAAACATCTGGTCAGTGTGTGATATGTCAGGTGTGCTATCGAACATGATTACAAAATACCTCGCAGCTTTAAAATCCCTATAAGGATCTTCAAATGATGTACAGGACATTTTTAGACTCATTTTGAGTTTCGGGTGACTAAGTACGGACTCTTTTATTGTATATGAACTCCTCCTTAACCTAAAATTCAAACATATCTGAACCATCTCCACCATCTCCACCATCTCCACCATCATCACCATCTCCACCATCTCCACCATCTCAACCATCTCCACCATCTCAATCATATCAACCATCTCAACCATCTCCACCATCTCAATCATATCAACCATCTCAACCATCTCAATCATATCAACCATCTCAACTATCTCCACCATCTCAACCATCTCCACCATCTCAACTATCTCCACCATCTCAAACATATCAACCATCTCAACTATCTCCACCATCTCAACCATATCAACCATCTCAACTATCTCCACCATCTCAACCATCTCCACCATCTCAATCATATCAACCATCTCAGTCATATAAACTATCTAAACTATCTCCACCATCTCAATCATATCAACCATCTCAACTATCTCCACCATCTCAATCATATCAACCATCTCAACTATCTCCACCATCTCAATCATCTCAATCATAATAATCATATCAACCATCTCAACTATCTCCACCATCTCAATCATATCAACCATCTCCACCATATCAACCATCTCAACTATCTCCACCATCTCAACCATCTCCACCATCTCAATCATATCAACCATCTCAGTCATATAAACTATCTAAACTATCTCCACCATCTCAATCATATCAACCATCTCAACTATCTCCACCATCTCAATCATCTCAATCATAATAATCATATCAACCATCTCAACTATCTCCACCATCTCAATCATATCAACCATCTCCACCATCTCAATCATATCAATCATCTCAACTATCTCCACCATCTCAATCATATCAACCATCTCAACCATCTCAATCATATCAACCATCTCCACTATCTCAATCATATCAACCATCTCAACCATCTCAACCATCTCCACCATCTCAATCATATCAACCATCTCCACCATCTCAACCATCTCCACCATCTCAATCATATCAACCATCTCAACCATCTCAATCATATCAACCATCTCAACCATCTCCACCATCTCAATCATATCAACCATATCAACCATCTCCACCATCTCAATCATGTCAACCATTTTAACCATCTCCACCATCTCAATCATATCAACCATCTCAACCATCTCAATCATATCAACCATCTCAACTATCTCCACCATCTCAACCATCTCATTCATATCAATCATCTCAACTATCTCCACCATCTCAATCATATCAACCATCTCAACCATCTCAATCATCTCAACCATCTCCACCATCTCAATCATATCAACCATCTCAACCATCTCCACCAACTCAATCATATCAACCATCTCAACCATCTCCACCATCTCAATCATATCAACCATCTCAACCATCTCAATCATATCAACCATCTCAACCATCTCCACCATCTCAATCATATCAACCATCTCCACCATCTCAATCATATCAATCATCTCAACTATCTCCACCATCTCAATCATATCAACCATCTCAACCATATCAACCATCTCAACTATCTCCACCATCTCAATCATATCAACCATCTCCACCATCTCAATCATATCAATCATCTCAACTATCTCCACCATCTCAATCATATCAACCATCTCCACCATCTCAATCATATCAACCATCTCCACCACTATAAAGGCTCACATAAATTTGTGAGCAAGCGTTTTCTTGTCTGAAAATAAACACGTCTAAGAACATATCGATGTTGACTGACTGCAATTTATATTAAGTCATGCGAATCACAACTAGTATACTGGTTCCACAGTTCACAAACATTATCCAAAATATGAACAGTTACATACTTCTCATTAATTATAATTGTACTCTGTGGTCAGCTTGTATGTAAAATAAGTTCCCTTGTCTTCATAATTATTATGACAGGTAACAATAAACTTTATTTTAAATAATATGAATAGTAAAGTTTTATTATTAATTTAGCACAGATCTGATTTAGTTCGTATTTTAAAAATTTAATTGGAATGTGTAATAGAGTGTGAATGTGAAATAAAATGACAAATACATAGTTATTATCTTTAATTCATATTTTCATACGTTGTAAATTGTAATTGAAGTTGATAATATATGTATGCTGCCCGCAGATAACAAATACATTTTCAATGTGGCCCTCCTAAGAAAACTTTTGCCCACCCCTGATATAGATTATGATGTTGATGAATCTAGATTATGATGTTGCACATATGTGTCTAGAGTATTTTGATGTTGTTGAGTCTAGAGTATGATGGTGATGGGTATAGAGTATGATGGTGATGGGTATAGAGTATGATAGTGATGGATCTAGAGTATGATAGTGATTGGTCTAGAGTATGATGGTGATGGGTATAGATTATGATGGTGATGGGTATAGAGTATGATGGTGATGGGTATAGAGTATGATGGTGATGGGTATAGATTATGATGGTGATGGGTATAGAGTATGATGGTGATGGGTATAGAGTATGATGGTGATGGGTATAGACCAGTAGCGTAGGAAGGGTAGAGAAAAATCAATACATAATAGAAAAAAAAAATGGCGCATTATGTAAAATTTGTTTATGTCCAATTTTCTAGCTCAGAAGACAAATCCCATCAATATTTACATCCAACAGGTTCTTGCCCCCCCCCCACCAACGCCTGACCTACATTACACTTGATTTTATTTTGTCATGGGGGAGGGGGGAGGTTAAGTCTGTATGGTCGCCCTGGGTCTTATTTCACCTTAAAAACCTCCTATAGTTTTTTGTCTAAATAAAACTGACATTAGCCACATATTAATCAGAAAAATGCCTATCACCCCTGTTGAAAGCCGGATCCCAACGATCACACTAGGTATCACCGATATTTCTTTTATAAGGAAGGTAACTGTAAAAATATTTATGTATTATATTTTATTAGTCATACAAACAACAATCTTGAAATAAATAAATAATACTTTATAATTTATTGTATATAATAGGTTAGTATAAAGATTTATGTTAAAAAATAATTAAAAAAAAATAATTAAAAAATTTAATTAAATTAAGAATCAATTAAAAAAAATGTAAAAATACAAAAATGAGTTAGATTTCAAGTGTTATTATATTTCTTTCCAAAAAATCCTGCCACAGTTTGATATACAAAACAATTAATATGAGGTAAATTTTGTACGCGATTTACGAAATCGCTTTAAAATGACACGATTTAGTGGTTGCCTTAAATCTTGATTGGAAGTGTCAGGCTTACCCTTTTGTCATCGATCTGTTTGGAGTTATTGTCTCAGATACTTGATGACATGTTGATGCCATTAGTTAATTTTCATCATTTGGATACTCGAGGTCTCATTGATTCCAAGACATGAAGACTTATTGATTCAAATACATCAAGACTCATTGATTCAAATACATCAATACTCATTGATTCAAATACATCAAGACTCATTGATTTAAATACATCAAGACTCATTGATTCAAATACATCAAGACTCATTGATTCAAATACATCAAGACTCATTGATTCAAATACATCAAGACTCATTGATTCAAATACATCAAGACTCATTGATTCAAATACATCAAGACTCATTGATTTAAATACATCAAGACTCATTGATTCAAATACATCAAGACCTATTCATTCAAATACATCAAGACATTTCAAATACATCAAGATCTATTCATTCAAATACATCAAGACATTTCAAATACATCAAGACACATTGATTCATACTTTTAGGGATCATTTCTAAAGTATGCATTACGCCATTTGTTTCGGAGAGTATCACAAAATATTTAGGCATGATATTTTGTGAACTCTCCGTCCTGGTCAGAGAGACATACCATGATCCACGGGGGATGGGTCATAGGGGATCTCTAGTCAGGAAAAAAAACCCATTACTTGCGAGGGTGGTGGTACTGTGGTCAGTGAGGACTATCCGAGACCGCAGTATTCACAGCTGGCGGTGGTGACGGATGTGGTCGGTACACAACACCCTTCCACTCCGTCCCACTCAAGCACACCTGCGCAGCCTGCCATTTCGGGCTGAGGGTACAGGCACACTACACCCTCCCCTCTGTCCGAGTGGCAGGAAAAACCCCTTTCCTTGCCATTCTGGTCGATCGGCAGCACACACACCCTGCTCGTCTGGCCAGTTTGGGTAAGGATTAAAACCCATCTTTCTGCCGTCCCTGCAGATGATAGCGGGCACATTCACCCCGCCGCACTGTAGGGACGGCAGACGTGCATCAGCACCGCCAACAATGCTGGTGTGGTAGGCACACTACACCCTACCATGCTGGCAACGGCGGCGTTTAAAAAAAAAAAATTTAAAAAAAAATAAAAAAAAAAAAAAGACACATTGATTCAAATACATCAAGACACATTCATTCAAATACATCAAGACATTTCAAATACATCAAGACACATTCATTCAAATACATCAAGACATTTCAAATACATCAAGACTAATTGATTTAGTTCAGGGGTGGGGAAACTACGGCCAGCGGGCTGCATGCGGCCCGTCAAAGTGTATTGTGCGGCCCGAACGCGTGTTCATGTTGCGGTCCTATGTTAATCCTCTTTGTTAAGATTTTTCGCGATATTTTTTAAAATTTGATTCGAATCTAGGGAAATTTTCATCAGTTTTATGGCTAAAGAAAATTAGTCAGAGATGCTTGACCTATAAGTAGATTTTTGACCAGAAGGGGAAGTTCTAGTCAGTTCTGGAGTTTTCATGATGTTTGCCAGTAGCGGCATTCCCACACCTAAAAAAAAAACTTTGATGCAGGGTTTTGTCACTATTTGTGGGTCCATGTAGGCTACATTTGTGAACAAGCGTTTTTTTACATCCAGAAACTAATGTTCGGGGTAAAAAATTTAACAGAAAATTAAACTTTATTTAACCAATCGACCCCCCTCCCCCCACCCACCCACCTCACTCGATCTCAATTTTGTACCCATCCTTTGTTGTTAAACTTATAACTCAAAGTGATTCACCCAAAAATTAAAAAAAAAAAAAGAAATTATCTTCTTTTACATGGGCCACTAAAAAGGCGAAGAAATTTATTGGTGTTGAACAGTAAAATATCCGGCAAAGGAAACTTGAAAAAGAAAAAAAGCCATACTCCTACCACACCCACCCCTCACTTCCGCTTTTCTTCTCTTATTTTTACGAGGGAACAGCAATTTGCGATGAAGTAGAGGTGTATGATTTATTACACGCTCGATAGACCCCCAAGTAAAGACATCAAAGACAACGCGATTTTCCCCCTATACAAACGAGGCTATCGATAGCCCCCCCCCCCACACACACACAAAAAATGTCGTCAGCTACAACGCACGGAGACAGGATCAAAGACAGCGGGTGTCTCCAGAGCACGAGATTTAATTGTCTCTAGACAGCCCCCAGACTTCTCCCATCATGACTACTGTACGGTTCTCCCACCCGTTTTTTACTGTTTGTGTGTGTGTGTGTATAGGTCATGTGACCACGGGTATGTAAACAAATGACAATCTTTTTTTTTTTATTTAATGGCATAACTTATTACCTGTTAAGTGGGGGGGGGGGGATAAAATTCTATGGTATGTTGTCAATTCTATATCTCTGTGTACAGTGCACGACAGAAGTGACAAGTTCACAGCAAATCCTGAACTGCTTCCACAAGACAGTCTGCAGAAGTGTCACTTGTTTGGCGCGGAAGGTTATATGTGTCGGTGTTGTTCGGTGGCAGACACTACCGAAGGTATTCTGAGATGCAATAGAACATGTTGGAAACGGGGAAAGGAGTGGGGGAGGGGGGAGGGAGGTAATAGTACCATCACCCTCCACCCCAACCAGGAGCGTAGAAAGGATACTGCGGGGTTGTACATGGGCGTCGAACCAGGCAGGGGTGCCGAAAGAGCGCTGTTAGATGTTTTAGCATTTTATTTTTTCAGATTGGGAGAAGGGCGTAAAAAAATGTAGCTCACATAGGGTGCCAAAATAGATAAATTCGGCCCTGCCCCCCCCCTCATGTCATTGGTGAGCGGTTTCAATTGTTCATGTTTTAAAAATTCTCATGCATCCCATTTGTACTCTTTTTTTATTTTGAATGCATATAAAATGAAGCCCTGACACATTAAAGAACGGCATCAACTTTTTATTTTCATTGGATCATGTCATCTCTGCATCTGTTTCCTATTGGCCCGGGCCCGCCGGTCTGGGGTTTAAAGTTCCAATCTAGCCCACGGCTCACATAGTTTGCCCACCCCTGCTGTAGACACTATAGTTTATCAACAAATTAACCGATATTACATTTCAGTTGACTGTAGTTCAATAATTGAGCTTTATTCTCATATGTTTAGTTGTTTAAGTCAACTTATTATAAGAATCGCACCATAGACGACAAGATTTTGTTATAAAATGATAGAAAAAAAAAAAACCCAACTCACTGGGAGCAACACTAAATTTAACGAAACAAAATGCTTTGCTTTTGGCCACCTTTTGGTACAGTTCACTAGATATATATGCCTGGGTTTGTTATATTTAGGGGCTGTCCATTAATTATGTCAACAAAATAGGGGGGAGGGGGGGTTAGAAAATTTTTGACAATTGTTGACAAGGAGGGGGGGAGGTCAAGAAAAGTTGACGTCAACAATGTTACTTTTTTTTTTAATTTAATATAATTACTTAATAAATAGGAAAATTAAGCAGCGTTTGTAGTCCTGTGTTACACACTCGCTTAACATTCAGTATTTTAATTAAACTAATTATATTCCTACTAATTTTGCAACATAAACATTTTGGAAGCCACCTTTTTTAGTTGGGGAGGTAATCAAATGTTGACGTAATTTTATGGGAGGGGGGGGGGTCTCTGGAAGTTTGACAAGTTGTTGACAAGGGGGAGGTAAAAATCGTAAAAAATTTGTTGACATAAATAATGGACAGCCCCTTTTCTTATTTCTAGCAGTGGTGGGTTGAGCCCAGGTTTGGTTGATTACGGGTTTCGACTCAAGGTTAGTAATTCATGAAATACCTAAGATCCCAAATTAAGTAGCAGCTGCTTCCCTTGAACGCTGTCAGGTTGTTTTATTAGACGTGTACAGAAAAATACGTGATTATAAAATGATTTAATTGGTAGTTATTGTTTTTTTTTTAATTCGTAGTCAGGACTAGTTGAGTCCATGGTGAAATCATACAGTATTATAGTCAGGACTAGTTGACGTCCGTGGTGAAATCATAGAGTATTATAGTCAGGACTAGTTGACGTCCGTGGTGAAATCATAGAGTATTATAGTCAGGACTAGTTGACGTCCGTGGTGAAATCATACAGTATTATAGTCAGGACTAGTTGACGTCCGTGGTGAAATCATACAGTATTATAGTCAGGACTATAGTTAACGTCCGTGGTGAAATCATACAGTATTATAGTCAGGACTATAGTTAACGTCCGTGGTGAAATCATACAGTATTATAGTCAGGACTATAGTTAACGTCCGTGGTGAAATCATACAGTATTATAGTCAGGACTATAGTTAACGTCCGTGGTGAAATCATACAGTATTATAGTCAGGACTAGCTGACGTCCGTGGTGAAATCATACAATATTATCTTGGACATCTTTTTCTATGGTCATTAGATAATTGCGAAATACGAGAAGAAATTTAATTGAAATGGTGGGAAACCTTTCAACAGTCTGAGCCCAGAAAAAAAATTATATCAAAGGCCGCAGTTTAATTATCATTCATTTTCTAAGGGGTCATTCGCTTATTACGTAATTTTTTTTTTAATTCTTGTGTGACGGGTTTGATCCTCAGTCAGAACTAACGGAATATTTCCAGGACCTGGTCAACTAATAAGTTGGAAAAAATCCCTCGATTCCACCAAACTTAAAATGAGTACCTGACATAAGTTGTTCTTGATTTTGACCCCTCCCCACCCTTTCCCCCTGTTACGCTTTGTTACCATACCGTCAAAGTATCACATTTCGGCAACCCTGCCCCGCCAAATGCGTCAAGTTTTAAGTGAGTGACACTTAGACAAATACCATACAATCCATTGATGCAAGTTATAAGATTCTTACAAATTATTCAAGGAGGGTATATATATATTTATAGCTTTTTTTCTTTCTAAATTTATTTTCTCAGCCTGCTAATTTGTATATAAAGTGCCAACCAGAGGATTGTGGGATACTTGTAGAAAAAAAAAAGTTGCCTCTCTGAGTAATTCTTGGTTCATTTTCATGCGCTAATTTGATTGGCTTAAAACCCACATTTTATTTCTTGATGCTCTCCCCCTGTAATGATAGTTTGCTAATTTACTCGAATATTTTTCTATTTAAATCCATTAATTGATGCTTAGATCTTTTGTTAACATTTTTTTAAAGCTAAAAGGTGAATGATAATTTCATGATAATTTTTTATTTTAAATAAAAATTCACCTTTAACAGAGAACTCTGTCATATTTTTTTAATCATGTTAAATTGGTGACTGAATAAAAAACATGAACAATATTTTTTGATGTTTTTATTACTTCCTGACAACTAAATTTTTTTACAATTGAAAACTAAAAAAAAAGGTACATTAAAAATCAAGTCATTAATAACATAACAGAGCTAGCGCCAATTAATATTACTGAAACTTGTAGTCTGATTTAAGATATTTTTTTTTTTATTAATTTACAAGGATTTATTATAATTAGGGTTGCCATATTTTTTCATGGACCAACCGGGACAGTTCTGTCTTTTTTACTTTAGGTTTAGGGATGTCGGTTCGGGGGTATGAAAACAGTAACGTAAAAAACACTTAAAATATAGAATAGATAATCTTTGTTATTTTATTCACAATGGTACACAAACATGATATTTTTACAAAACAAAACAGTTTTCTTCTTGTTATACCACTCGTATTTTTCACTTCTGTAAATTTGTATCACTGTGTTACTTACCAAAATGTTACTGATCACACAAGAGCAGATTAATCATTCTCTGATCTAATAATTTTGCTCATTTCCAAGAAACTGTGCCCTGAATCTAAACCGGGACAATTTCAACAACCGGGCGGGACACCGGGACAACCCAGTATATCCGGGGCTGTCCCGGCCAAACCGGGACGTATGGCAAGCCTAATTATAATGATAAACATTGGTTTAATTCAATCTTACAAGGAATTTATAAACATTGGTTTAATTTAATCTTACAAGGAATTTTTGAGATTAAAACAATACAGCCTTTCAACACAGGCCACAATCAAAGAAAACATTGAGTTACATATGGCACAGTAGCATTAATGTTAAAACAGATAAGGTTCAAAGGGCACAGTAGCATTCATGTTAAAACAGACAATGTTGAATCATACGTTTAAAAACAAAATGTTTTCAAAGTATGACATGTCAAATAGTTCATAAAAAAAAAATTATCAATGATTGTAAATGTGGGATAAACTTAAAAATGATTGGCTGTCATAATGGCAGGGGAGAGAGGGGGGTGCCTGCTGATCGGAAGCAGATATGACATTAGCACACATTGTACGCACCCTTGGCTTCTAATGTTTCTAAGAGAACTCCACTTTCAGGCTTTTTCCCCTGCATCTCTCTTTTAATTTGGGACGGATGGCGGAGTGGTGTAGATGCTCGACTATCGACCTGGGTTCAATCCTCTGTGAGAACCAAAGGAATTTTTCCAGGTCCTAGTGAAAGTTGGTCAAAGTCTCACTAGTCCACCCAGCTTTAAAAGGGTACCTGACTTAAGTTGGGGAAGTAAAGGCATCGTAATGTTAACCACACAATCCCTTTGAATGCAGTGGTTCCAGGAACAGATGAATTCTGCATTTCATCTGCCTCAAATAGCCTGCAATGGTTAAGGGAACTTTACTTTTCTCTTTTTAATACGGGCCCATCATTTCCTTTTGCACACCGGGCTCCAACCAACATTTATTATGCTTCTGCATCTGGTAAAAAAATTACTAACAAGATGTCCAAACCAATGATATTAAAATCCCAGAATTTAAGGGGATAGCACACTTATAAACCTTGCCATGTTATCTGTTAACCAGAACAGCAGCTGCTTAAATCATAGCTACTAGTAGAGAGTGGGAGAGCTGAAAGAGAGCGTCTCATCTCTATAGTTGCCCGTACAGTGACAGCTTTCATCCAAGAAATAATGCATATTATCTCATTCTAATCAGCTGCCCATACAGTGAGAGCCTTCAGCCAATATAAAATGTCGTATTCTAATCATTCTAATCCTGTTTCAGATGCCACTGTAAGACTCTGTGCCATTTTAACATTATTTTTACTGAAAAAAAAAAAATTATAACTGTAATAAGTACAGAAATATCCATGAAGATAAAAAAGAAATATCCATAAAGATAAAAACAGAAATATCCATAAAGATAAAAACAGAAATATCCATAAAGATAAAAACAGAAATATCCATAAAGATAAAAACAGAAATATCCATGAAGACAAAGATGATATTGTGCTGCCAACTAATAAAAATAAATAAATTAACCACCAATAATGAAAAGAATTAGATTTAAAATTTCAATTTTTTTCGGTTTTAAAACTCTTACAATGTCACAGTTGACATAAATATAAATGCAACACTGCTAGCTGTTATATTCCTTTAAGTGTTAAAAAATCACAACCCAGTTTTACTCTTTCACCAAGTATGGTCACCTGTATGGTCACCTGTATGGTCACCTGTGTGGTCACCTGTATGGTCACCTGTATGGTCACCTGTATGGTCACCTACCTCTTAAAACAATAAATTACTAAAGGAATCAACAGAAGAAGGAATAGGCTCCAAAGGAACATTTTACTTGCTGTAAAAAAAAATTAATAATTTTGTTACTATATACACAATGACGACTGTCATAAACACGTATAATCATTTCTTTTATTCTAGCACTGACATTTTAAAAAAAAAAATGTTTACAGACATTTTGTTACTTGCTGTCAAACATATCAGTGTTTAATAATAGAAACAAACATACACAAACACATACGAACGATTAGAGCTGGCAATAGTTATAAATAACAAAAAAATTATAGTAACTTTTACTTTTATTGAATAAGACATACAGGGTTAAAAATATATGCACATAAAAAGTATGAGACTTGTAACGTAAAGACTTTATAATTTATTTAATGCCATTTAGTCATTAAGCCAATTAAGCTGAATTCCAGGTAAGTAATTTGTAGAAAAACAACAAAAGGAAAAACATTTTAATCACCAACCCAGAACTATTTCCATTCTGAAAACAAAAACCCATACACAATATTTAAGAGCTTTTTTATATGATTTAAAAAAAAAATTTCTTAACTAGCGGTACCCTGCAAAATCTTTGCATAGCATAGACTATTTTTTACTTTGAGGTCAATTTTTTCATTCAGAGTTTTCATTTAATAATAAAAAAGATTGCTTGATTATTTTGAACATACATTTGTGTAAGATTTAGTAACATAGTCTTTTTTTTTTGTACATTAAAAAGAAAATTAAAGCAATATTTAATTTAAAAATAGAATAATATGATAGCTGAGAACTTAATAAATATATTAATTTTTCAGAATTTTTTTTAGTACATTGACTTTAAAAAGAATTATATTAAAAGTTTTTTTATGATATACAATGTTATTCTTTTCATCAGAGAATTTTGAAAAATTACAACTGTTTTTGCTTGACGATTTTAAAATGCTGTCTGTTTTAGAAAAACACAACAATAATTTGAAAGTTAATATTTCATTATTACTGTTAAGTACTAATGACTTTTAAGGAGACGGTGGTAGTGTGGTGAAACTTTTTAAAACTATAGATTTTTGACAAGCCTATATCAAATCAAGACACTGGCAAGAAGCCAATATTAATATTTTAAACATGAAAAAGTATTCTTACTTCTTACTTTCAATCTAAAGCAGACAGACAGATGGACATAATTGAGACAGCTAATATTTAGATAATAAATGGTAAAAAAATAATAATGGGATCAGATAGTTATTTATGTTTATCATGAAATCAAAATTATTAAAATAATGTATTGACACACAGAATCTACACATGAGCCCAAGTTAGAAAAGGTTCAAAATTAATTTACAAGATTTGAGGACACACACCCACCCACAGGAAGTGAAACTAGTTAAAAGCTCATTAAAAAAAAAATTCATCAAGAAATCATCAATAGTACAAGCAGTGCTGTGATTTTATCCATCTAAAACACATTCAATGTACGCTTTTATTTAGCATAAAATGAATCATCCAGTCAAGAAGTCAAGATAAACAAGACCAACAGCCCACATAAATATTCTTCATAACTTGAACTACTTGTGACTGACGTGAATTATTTTATCAACATTAAATGTTACGCCTCAAACACCTGTTTGTATTCACTTACCCGGACATTCTCCTGTTTCTCTGTTGATGCAGTCTTCCCCACATTTCCTTTGACAGTCTTCTAAACAATCTTTTCCATAATAATAAGGATCACACTCTGTAGAGTAGATACAGAGAAAGTCATTAATACATTCATGCACATCAGCAGGGAAATAATACTACATGTAAAATCAAACCAGAGACACCTGATTCCCAACATCATGAGACAGAAACTAAAAGGTTCATAGGTTATGTCATTAGAAAAGGACTCCTTGAAAACACTATGACAACAGGGTAAACACGGTCTGGAAAAGGGACAGAAGAATGGCAGGAGATATTTCATTGAAGAGTACATGCTGAGAAACGCATACATGTTACTCAAGTGTGGTGATGAAAGACTCCCAACACTTCAGGTATACAGTTTAAAGTTCTATCAAGTTCTATAAGCTTTATATGGCCTAGGCAAAAAAAAAATATAGGCATAGAATGTATAGGGGTAAAAGAAGAATGGGGGGTATCCAATGCTGGACATGACTGACCACTACATTTACTCTGTTAAAGTTGCCCTAAAAAAAGAGTAAAATATACCGAGTACTAATGCCTCTTCATATTTCACTTTCCGTAAATGAATACAGATATAGCCCAGCAATAAGACACATAGCCCACCAATGAGACATATAGCCGGCAAGGAGAGACACGTAGCCCGGCAATGAGAAGATATATACACAATAGTCCAAAAATGAGTAGAGGTACAGCTTAAGCAACACCCTTACCAGACAGACAACCTGTCTCAGGATGTTGATATCCAGGGAGACACCTATGACATGACCCATTGAATCTGTCACAGTCATATTTACAGTTCTGGCAGCCTTTACAGGTGGTCCCCCAGTGAAACTCAGGACAATCTGGAAATAGAGAAAAATAAGACGTTGAAATTACTATAACATACTATGTAGAATAAATAACCAATACATGTATGCATATTAATTCACAGATATCTATTTATCTATTTAGTCTCCTTCAATTCACAATTAATTCCAGATCTTTAGCTTAGTGACATTTAAAAATACAAAGTCTAATAAAAATATAACTTATAAAAAAACAAGTTTTCTGCAATAATAATTTTAATTAGAATACATGCATATGTCAAAAGAATCTTTAGGTATATACAAATTTTTTAAGCAAAAAAAAAATGTGACATAACAAATTGCCAAGTTAATTACCTGTGGGACAAATTACATTTCCAACATAACAGTCAGATGGAAGCATTTCAAAATTTGTACTTCGACAACTTCTAGAAACACCATCTTCTATCGACTTACAGCCTCTTTAAAAAGAATAAAATAAAAAATGGTGGATACAATTCTGTAAGGACACGCCTAATAAAAAAGTAATTACAAGAATACAGTTAAACCTCCATTCTCAGAATTTGCAAGATTTAAAAAATGCTATATTTAGCCAGATTTCTTAGGTTGAATTGTTGGCAGAAGACACATAAAACCTAGGTTTACCTGTATCTTATTTTACTTGTATCCTTACAGTTTCGAGTGCACTGCCATTCTTGCCAAGTCAGCCAGCTCCCGTAAACTTACATGGGTCAAGAAAAAAAAAATAATTACCAATTGTTGCCACTAACAAAAAAAAAAAAAGGTTATCGGAAATTCACCAACAAATAAAAAATACACGTATTAATGAATTATTTATTTTACAATGAATACCTTAAAAAATAACAAGCCATAGTCTTGGGATAATTTAAGGAAAATATGATTATGGTAAAAGCATGACATATTTTACATGAAACATGTATTCATTAAATAAATAGAGCAAAATAATTTTTCTTGATGAATAAATAAACAAAATGGCAGTAGTAACAGAGATCAATAGTCTATTACATGATATCATGTAAATCAATGCATCAATGAAAAAAAAAAATGTAAGAAACCAGCAAAAAATATGAAAAGTTTTAGCAACTTTATGCTTGTTGACACTGTAACCGCCAATGTGATGTGTTCATATGTGTCAAGAAATTCCATCAATAAACTAAAATAATGGTTGAAGTTTTCTAAACTAGATTACATGCATTTATAGTTTTATAAAAATCTTTAAAAGAAAAGTGAAAAAAAAATGACAATTTCATCAGGTTTTACCAAAAAAAAAAATTTTTTTTTTTCGATTTGATATGCGTAGTGCCTAAACATCAATGTGTTCAGCATTTTTTTATACTGAAAAAATACAAGAATTTAGCAATGAATCAAGATTGTGTTCCAAACAAAATTCACATACTGCATTGAATGGCAAGTTTTCAAACAAGTGTTAGATGTATTTATATTTAGCCAATGTACAAGCTAGTCAATGTATATTCAGTAGTGGGGTAATTCAACTCACCCCGGCATGTTCCCAGGACTCTGTTCTCACAATCCTCTCCACATTTTTCTGTGCAGTTTCCCAAACAGTCTTCTCCAAACTCATTTTCTTCACAGGCTAGGAAAAATTAATGTTTTTTTTTTTATATTGAAATGACGCAATAATTCTTAGAACCAATAGACTTAAAGGGTTACAGTTTCTAAATGCATAATCATAGATAAACAAACTTCTCAGTCATACATCTAGAACAGCTTGAATTTGGCTGTTTAAATCCTGGCTGGCAACTTGTGCAGAAGCCATGGTACTTATTACAGTCATCAACACAGTTAATGCAGCTTTTGGAGCAGTTAAGTGCCCAGGTTTTTGGTGGACAGTCTGGTGATAAAAAATAAAATGCTACAAATTGAGTACGATGTTCTAAAGATCTTCTACCTTAAAATGCAATAAAGTCAATAAAAGTTTCTATAGTTTTGTACCCACTGACCTTCATAACAATACATCATATCAGCGTAACATGTCCAGTTTTTGGATTCTTGAGACAGACCATCGCAACTTTTACCTCCCTTGCTTGGTGCAGGATTATCACAGTTTCTGAACATATTAAAATGAAAATAAAATAAATGTGAACTAATTTTTATCACCCGGCCCATCAAAATATTCATTTCGATCACCCAACGATAAAAGCCAAATAAAACGACATTATTATCTTTAGTTGTGCACAGCCTGCTACTGGTTAAACATAAACATGTACATGTCATTTGCAAAACTATGTGAGGACTCCCAAATCTCCCTCTACAAAGCTTTTGTTTGGGATTTTATCCATATGAATCCAGGCAAGAAATATAAAAAAAAAGGTTTTAATTATTCAAATGTAAAGCTCGAGTCTTGTGCTGTCTCCAGAGTCTTGTGCTGTCTCCAGAGTCTTGCGCTGTCTCCAGAGTCTTGCGCTGTCTCCAGAGTCTTGCGCTGTCTCCAAGAAATGATTATTTAAAAAAAACATTTTTTAAATTAAAAATAAAAAAAATGTCAAAAAGAATCTGACCTCAGTCTCACCATGCGGCTGTCAGGACATTCTGCACATGTCCAGTCCGACCACACTCCCCAGTGACCATGAACTGAAAAAAAAAAATTTTAACGAATTTGAAAAGATATAATTCTATTTATAAATAAACTGTCAACAAAACCTCCTGTTTGCAAAGTAAGTTTCTTTTATTCACTGTTTTATTTTGACTTCTGTAATTAATTTATAAATACTCTCATCATTGCAGAGACCATTATTTTATACTGAATAAAGTTAGTTTTAAGACAACTTAGTACTTACTTACCTGGACAGTCACCGTTTTTTCTCTCAGAACAATCTTCCCCGCACTTAATTCTGCAATCCCCTTGACAGTTTTCCCCATATTCGAATCCATCACAGTCTGAAAGCAAACTCAAAACGAATTTTACAGACACACATTTTATTTTCAGAAATGTTTCTATCTCTGAACTATTTAGAAAAAAACAAAAAAAACTAAGCTAAATAATTTAAAGATCACAGGAATGAATTTAAAAAAATGATATTTGTACATTTTGAATTAGGTCCCAAGCTAAACAAAAATGGTGGACGGGTGGTCGTGCGGTGTAGAGCGCTCGACTGTCGACCGGAGGGTCCCGGGTTCGAATCTCAGTGAGAACCTGGGGATCTTTTCAGGTCCTGGTGATAGTCCCCAAGTCCACCCAGCTTTAAATGGGTACCTGACATTAAGTTGGGGGAGTAAAGGCGGCTGGGCATTGTGCTAACCACACAACCCCTTCATATGCCGAGTTTATAGAAACAGATGAATTCTACACTTCATCTGCCCCGATGGCCCGTTAGGGTTAAGGGAACTTTACTTTACTAAACAAAAATAAAAACACCAACAAGATCTTAACATCCCCATGACCCTATCTTAACATTGCCTATGACCCTAACTTAACATTGCCTATGACCCAATCTTAACATCCCTATGACCTTATCTTAACATTGCCTATGACCCTATCTTAACATTGCCTAAGACCTTATCTTAACATCCCTATGACCTTATCTTAACATTGCCTATGACCCTATCTTAACATTGCCTATGACCTTATCTTAACATTGCCTATGACCCTATCATAACATTGCCTATGACCCTATCTTAACATTCCTATGACCCTATCATTTTTCTTACAATTATAATCAGGTAATCAAAGTTGACTAAGTCATCTCTGTTTATTTTATTCCTATTTTTTTTTTTTGCCATTCAATTGATTTTTTTTTTCCTTTCACAATTGTAGTATTTCTTAACTGGCTGTTTCTTGCATATAATATAAAGCAACAAACTGCAATGTCTTAAATCAAGCTTAAATCAATCCCATGTTTGTGATTTTGAAACAAAACAAACAAGAAATAGTAAAAACATACCAAACATTTAAGCTTACAGCGTACAAGTAAATAAATAAATATAACCTAAGATAAGTGAGTCAGTTTTAAAAATTTAATCATAAAACAAATTGCATGTTACATGTACTTGGGCAACATTACATGTACACTTGGGCATCATCAAACATATGAATTTAACGGTCTATGCACATTTATATCACTGTCTGTTTACTTGTGTGTGTATGTTATAGAAAAATGTGTTGGGAAATCATTTTGGTGATTAAAAATTGCATCATAGTTATAAGGCTGTAATAATAGAAAAATTGAGCTTATAGTATTTAAACCTATTACAGGCCAATAATAATAATTCTTTGACCTGTTGTGGGAAATGGTAATTTATTACCTTATGTTAGTACCTATTGCCTTTTTATAAATAGTATCTTTAAATCACTTTAAAATCTAATATTTAGTAATTATTATAATTGGTCAGTAGTTGAAAAAAATTCATTACATAAGGCACTTAAAAGTCTTTTATCTACTTTTATATACAGTGAAATGTCGCTATTGCAAAATTGACGGGAATCAGAATTTATTCGTAATAATGAAATTTTATTACACTGAAATGGGAAGGGCGACATCTTTCATTAAGGTAATTTTCTGTTCGGATTATTTCTAATTAATTTAGCTTTCAATACTTACCGCCAATGGTTATTGAACTAAGAGGCATAACTCATTTATTTTTTTTAAAACATTAAAAAAAAACCCAGTACACGTACCTTAAAGGGTTCTCATAATTTTATTGCTTCGTTTATTAAGTCATGAAATAAATAATAAAAAAAAAACATTTTGTTTTAAAATCTGAGCCACAGCACCGTATATAAATAGCCTGAGTGGCGCCTGTTTCTAGTGTGACTGGTGCAGGTAATAAATTAACATCTTGCAGAACGCATTGCATTGTTCAGCGCATCATGTCCCTATCCCAGACTATAAGAATGCCCTTTTCCCAGACAATATTGCTAATAAGAATACGTGGCCGGCTAGTAGAGAAATTATACATTTAATTACTTGCATATAACCGCCACACACACCAAATCTATCCTTTATCTCTTTCTTCCCAGCGTGATCTGTCCTCATCAGTAGAGGTTAAAGGTCTAACTCCTCTCCCCTAGCGTGATCTGTCCTCATCAGTAGAGGTTAAAGGGCTAACTCCTCTCCCCTCCCATTATCTAGCAAATGTGAAAGTTATAAAACTCAAGTTGATTGACGTGAGATTTAAAAATATAGCGAAATTCAAAGTTTTTTTTTTTTATAAGGGGGTAAATTCTTTTTTTGCAATACTGAAAGCAAGAGTTCATTAAAAGAATTGTTTTTTTTTTACAGACATTATATAAGCAAAGGGGATGGGGCCGAATTTTTTTTCGTTGAACTGAGTATTTCTTTACCCTAACTTCATAATAATGACATTTCACTATAATAAGGTCTAAAACTAGCATAAAAAAAATAATTTTTTATATCTCTAAGATTACCTTTGCTACACCCTGTTGCTGCAGACTTGTAACCTTTTTTGCAAGACAAGCAGGAACCATTTTTTTTATTACAGTCATCAATACAATTAGCGCAAAGCTGTACACAATTCAGATCCCAGGTGAACATTGGACAGTCTGTGTGGAGTATAAATAATACAGTAAAAGAAAATAAAACAATATAAAACATAGAGCCAATTAAAAGTAGATGACAAATGTATACAGTCAGATCTTTGCAAACTTACTGAACAATGGCTTCTTATCGACTGCGTTTAGAAAATGTAGGAAATGTTTATTGAAACATGAAAAATTAATATTTTTTTTTTCCCCCTCGGCTGCGGGGGGGGGGGGGGGGGTGTTTTTTTAAAAACAAAAAAAAAAAAAAAATATTTTTAAAAATAAAAAAATGGTTTTTTCTTTTTTTTTAAAATTTATTTTTATTGTTTTGTTTTTAAATAAATAAAAAAAAAATAATAGACACCCAAATCCCTAGGTTTGGCACTGGCTTTACAATAGTCTATCTTTATGCAAAGGCTTTGCAGGGTACAGCCGTCTGTTATCAAGTGTTTGTTTCTGTTCCACCAATAGTATTATTTGTAAAAAATATAAAATTCCACCCGTCATTCGACAGGCTAAAATACTTGTTTAATATAATGGCTAAAGCCTTATACATGTAGTAGTTCAATCTAAGCTACTAAATTACTTTTTAAAACTTCACCGGACACTTGGGAAAGAGTAGAAGTCATGTCCAAAGAATGATCTAAGGGTGAACATTTTTTCCTTACAATGTCAAGGCATTAGTACTTCATTCTAAATGAGATCAAATTTTTAACTAATAGCTCATTTAGTTTAATTGAGAAACAAAATCTCAGCCTAAAAAATATTCTGTTCAAGTTTAAGTTTTCTTATTTACCAATATTTTCTTGACCTAAATTAAAAAGGTACAGTTAGAAATGTGAAATGACTGTCCACTAAGAAATAACCTTCAGAGCAGGTCACTCCCTGGTAGCATGTTCCAGCTCTCATTTCAGTCTCATCCCCAATACAGTTGCGTCCACCCTGCTCTGGCCTGGGTCTGTTACAGTTTCTGGTTTCAATAACCACAATAAAAAAAAAAATTATTACAGATTTTTAACAATCCCCTCTCTTATACTGAAAATTAACAATTGCAAATTGTCAAATGTGTGATCTCTAAATCTCCAAATAACTTTTAACATAAAAATGGCTTGACAAGCCTTCATCCCATGATGTTTATGAGCTAGAGAATTAAAATTTAGATAATCTATTTCTCAGGAGAATGTTTCACAAAATGCCTATATCCTTAATACTAGTTTAAAATGCAAATGAAATAATTAAATTTTATAATGTGCAAAAAAGATTGGCAGTTATTTTTAGACTGTGAGTATGAGCTAGTTGTCTTGGAATATCTTATAACTTGAAACAACTAACAACCACAAAAGTATTTACTTAACCGCTTAGACTCATTTTGAGCATTTCCACTCTGGTGATAATGAAACTATTGCTTTTTATAACATGGTGTATAAATGAATGTTAATTATTAACGGTTTAGGCAATTGATGATATACAGTGTAAGGTATTTAATGATATACAAATACAGCTGTTACAAATTTATCACCAGAAAACATGCATAATATCTATCTAATCATAACATTGTATTAAATTTCATCATACTTTTGGGGGTGTTTAACAAAATATAGCTTTTTAAGAAAAAAATACCAACAAAAAAAAAAAAAAACTAGTATATTTCAAAGTTGTTGAGCTCAAGTTAACTTGAGATTGAGAAATTCGTCAAAATTCATTTTTTCCCCCCTCAACTTGTGATAGTATGTGTGTGTTACTTTTTACCTATTTCTAAATGAAAACAAAAGTATGCGGGAAAAAAAACAAACTAAAAAAATCAATCAATCACACACCTTATTCTCATCTCTCGAGATTCCCTACAGCTACTTGTACAGTGCCATTCCTCCCAGTCAGACCATCCACCATGGACTAAAAAAATATAAACAAATATTCTCAGATAAAATTAACCTACAGAAAAAAGAAAATCAAAATAAACATTAAGAAACTCAAACGATATATAAATCTATTTTCATTCTGATACATTTTTTTTTTCTTTTTCAAATTTACAGCATCAAAGTGTATGGCTCTTGATCAGAATTATTATTTTAATGCAGAGGGATCTGTATAAGAAAAATTGTGAGGAAAGCTAGGTCTGCATATGGTCAATGAATTTTATTCCAAATGGTACATTTTATCATTGGTGGCCCATCCGTTTACTCCTCATGGAGCTTGGGCACTTCTTAAAAAAGATAACACTACCTCTGAAAATGTCAAAGTGTCTATCTTTTCATTACAAAGTGAGATTTTATCACTCAAGATTTTTTTAATAAAAAAGATACTTACTTATATATATATAAAGTATGTTTATATATATATATGTACAAATACTTTCCAAATATAAAGAACAAGTCAGATGTAATTTATATTAATAAAAATGGGACGACATGGCATTTTCATTTTTCTCACTAAATTTAACTTGGTTTAAAGGACCAAAAAAAATCAAACAACAAAGATAAAAAGAAGTTATTTTTTTTCTTTTAAAACCAATTCACACAAAGTTGAATAAAGTAAACGGGCCAGAGGTGTTCCATGTAGCCATGGCAACAAGAGGATGTGGGCGAGCTAACAAATGATATCCAATAAATTCCTGTAGAAAATCCTTTGTACTCAGATTAAGAAAAAGCCAAATATCGTCTCTCTGAGAAATATATTGGGCATTAAATTTGAATTGTTATTTAGGGAATAGTTCACAGTCAAGATGAAAATTTATTTCCATGAAAGAAAGCACACTGATAAAAAAAAAAAAGAAACAGGAGATGAACTCAGGAATAATAACTTCTGATGTAAATGTTATGACAATTAAGCTTCCAATGTCATTTTTAAATTTCAGTTGTCATCTGCTATTTAGTTTACCTGAACAGGTGCCCACGATTCTGTCAAAACAATCTTCACCACATTTTATAGAGCAGTCACCTTCACAATTCTCTCCATATTCATTAGCTGAACAAACTGAATTAAAAAAAACAAATTCATGTTTTAAAAAAAAAATTTATTTATCACAACATAAATAAAGTTTTACAATTTTTATTTATAATAAATACATCTCTTTTAAAGCCTCTTTTTATAAGAAAATGTTGTTTGTAAATTAAAAATTCACTGTCATTAATCTAAGCAAAAAGTATTACATTTTCTGCTGTTAACAAATGTACATACAAATGTCAGGTTTGTGCTAACTATTTATGGCACTGACATTATGATTCTATCAATAATACAGAAAAGTATTGCTAATTTTAAAATTATTTTAACAAAGTACATCCTATTAAGAAAATAATCAGGTCCATTTGTATTGATGTGTAAACACTAAATGTAGGAATAGACATTGAGAGGAACATAGAGCCCTGAGATCTATACAATAGATGAAAATTCAAACAGTTTTTAGTTTTAAAAAGGGCATAATGATTAGGGAAGTACAGCTTTTCGAAATTTTATATTTTCAATAATTATACAAATTTATAGTGGTAAAAACTTCCATTGCTAGAGAAAGCCCAAGTTGGTTGTTTAGTTTGTCCATGCTTAAAAATAGCTTTGATAACAAGAAACATTCTTTGAAGACACACCCGTCAGACAAGCTGTCTCTGGAAACTTGAAACCACTCCTACATCTTTTACAAGAGCCATTGAATTTGTTGCAATCGTCCATACAGTTTTCACAACTTTCTGTGCAATTAATTTCCCATCTGAAAGCAGGACAATCTTTGGAAAAAAAAACTGTAATTAGTTTTCTTTTCACGAAAAGAGATCTTTTTCAGTAAACTATAGAACCACAATGCAAAATATGAGTTATATTAATAATTTTAGTCAGCAATATAGCTGCGGAATGCATTTGATTCCTAAGAACAACTAGTGAACTCAATGATAGTATCAGGGCAAAATCATTTTTAAATAGGTGATATAACAATACCACTATTTTTACAGATTTCGATAGAGCTATAAACTCTGTTCTAAAAATACTGATTTTGATTCAACTCCTGGTTGAAATACATAGAATTAACAGATTTGATGGAGTGCTTATAAATAAGTTAAATTGAAGGCCAATAAGTTGGATGTGAAATAGGCAAATACATGTATATAAAAAAAAAAGTCTTTCAATAAGTTACCCTATAAAGTTATGTTATTTTATATTTCCTTAACCAATGAATCCTCTCATCAGTTGACATCTATAAATTATAAAAAAAATTAAAGCCTAACGTAAAAAAAAAATTCTTGATTGACAAAATAAATATTAAGAGAATCCTAGTCTTTGAGAAAATGCAAATTTTTTTTTTTGCTAAGTAAAAACTTTTTTTTATGTCAGTACCAAAGATTTATTTTTACATTGATAAAATGTAAACTTCTGTCTATCTGTACAAAAGTGCGCAAAGATAAAGGAGAACTTATTATAATTTGAAACTTCTATTTATAATAGTGACGTTAAAAACTTCAGTGTCTTACAGTATTTGTGAGACAAGTGAGTAGGCAGGAGGTGGCCTTTGGTCCACACTTACAATTAAATAGTTATAAATGTAATGAATTAAGGTAATACATGTAATAATAATGGACACAATAAACAGGGGCTCAGACATAATAATAATAGACATCTGAGGTGTGTTCCCATGGATAGGTATCCACAGGCTAGGGCTTCTGATTGGAGCATATTAAAAATTAAAATTTTATTCTATTTCCTTTTTTTTAAAGTACAGATTTATTGAAAAACTTAAGAAAGATGAAATTACAAAATTCTTTAATTTAAAATTGAAATCCATGAAATGTAAATTGTATACAATATATATATATATATATGCATGTATTTCAAGGGCGCCATCCCAGGTACCTTTGCATAGAGCTCCAAAACTCTAGAAACAGCTCTGCTGGGACACACAGTTTCCTAATTCTATTTTTATAAACCACTAATTTGATTTTAACAACAAGAAAAACAATAATTCTTGTAGAATTATGCAGCTAATTACTTTTTACTAATGTTCTAATGGGTAAAAAAAAAGTATGGCTGTCCATGAAGTCATCATAATAAATAATTAATTGGGCAAAATAATGCAGCTATTTAAAATTCTTAGTTTTTTTAGTATCATGTTGAACCCAGATTTCCTGAGCAACGTCCGGTTGTATCTGTATAAATTGATATTCTTTTTAACATTTGATTGAATGCAGCTAAAAAAAATTAGATATGGAAAAAGTTGAAGTTAGTCTTATCTACCTTGCTGGCATTGAGTGTTTTGATAGCAGATATGTTCTCTATACTGAATCTTGTCTCCTAAACAAGGGTTTCCACCTCTGCTGGGTTTAGGCTTGTTGCAGCTTCTTGAGATTTGAAAATAGAAGAAATTAACTGATTTATAATACATTTTTAATTTAGACATGAAATTGTTAAAAAGCTGGATTTCAAAAATACAGTGAATAAGCCAATAAGGAATAAAATGGAATGCTTAACACTTCCGACAAGATCTAAATTAATCCACTTTCATTAAAAACCAGGGTTATGCTGGCACTACAAAAGGTGATGAGAGTAGGTCTTTTAGGTTCAAAAAGAAGTTATTAATTGTGTGAAATTGTAAATTTACATTACATTAATTCAAACATTTTGAGTAGCCTAGCAGCTTCAAGAATTTACTTTCTAGTGCTGTTTAGAAACTTATATGTGGCTACATGCCCCTGATACAGGCCAAAAGCTTTATCCATATCTCATGATTTATAAATAGGCAACAAAAAGCAATCTTAAGTCTTAAATCTGGCAACATTTCTTTTGGGTTTAAATGTAAGAAAGGAGCAAATACTTAAAAACTAACAAGTTCTTGCATCTGACATAGCTAGAAATAATTTTAAAAATATTCTACCAATAAAATAAAATAGAGGCAGATGGCAATCATTTCTACTATCATGCATGCTGGAGCTTAAATAAGCAAAACAGCTGATAATAAAGGCATTTTGTGATAAATGACAAAAATCACCTTTTTCTGGACTGTCGAGTGTCCTTGCAATTTGGGGTACATTTCCAGGCATACCAATTGCTCCAAGCACCATGAACTGGGAAGAGGAAAGAATAGATTAGCCTCGCCATTTTTAACAATATTTTAAAGAAGTGAATCATCACTGACAAAACAAAACTATAAATACTTATTAAAATACTTTATCAATTTTTTATTTGGAGCATTCAGATTTTAAGGTATCACATTAACTATAAAAAGTTATGGTGACAAAATGAGAGTGTCTGATATTTTTTAAAAGATATCTTAAATGGTAAAAAAAAAAACCCAGCAGTTTGTAGTTATAGCAGATCTAAAAAAAAAAGCTCTGAAATGTATCAAATAGTGATATAATAATTTCTGCAATTATCTGAAATCTATTACCAGGGCATTTTCCATTCAATCTTTCAAAGCAATCGCTACCACATTTTTCAGTGCAATTCCCTCTGCAATTGACTCCATATTCATTGAAGCCACATGCTGTTGAAAATAAAAGTAAAATTTCATTTACAAGCTTAAGAGGACCATTGGGGAAGATGTAGAGATAATCTGTTCCAATGTCCACAGTATACCAGCCAAACTTTCTCTAGATAATCTCAGTTACCTATTTTATGCTGGGTGGATTTAATGAACTTACTGGTCATCATTTTTGTTTTGTTTTCTGCTTACAATATTAATTTACTAAAACTTAAAAGATATGGTTCTCTGGTATAACAATAGGGGACTCTTTCCTCCCAAATTGCAGCTAAGTAAATAAATTTTGATAATAACTGAGCCCCCCACACCCTTCCTGGGAGGCATTGCTGGTACGTACAGACTGAAATATCTCCAAATTTACTAGCTAAGTAAATGTAGTCACCTGGTTATCAAGACAATAAATGGCAAACGTTACTGAAGAAAAATATTATATTTTTATTATTCCCCAAAATATTGTACATCATGATAAGATTAGAACAGGGATAAAATAAAGCTCAACCAGTACTTACGTATGTTACAACCAGTGTTAGGCGACTTGAAGCCTTTCTTGCAGTAATCACAAACACCAGTAAATTTATTGCATGGGCTCTGACACATCTCACATGAGGCAATACAATCTAAATCCCAGAAATAATCTGAACAATCTGAGAAAATATTATTTCAGTATGAAAATGATTATTAAGTTGAACAACATCAACATTGACAACACTCAACAGCTTCAACAAAACAGCATACATTTTTTTTAATGTTGAGGTATATAAATTATTATAATTTGTGAAATTACAAACCAATTTTTAAGATATTACCCAAATTTCGAATACTGCTTATCTTTGTAATAAAAAAAAAAACTATTCGCATTTTAATGTAGTGCCAGCACGTCGAGTTTATAAGGGTTACAAAGTTGCTGTGTGTTTAATAAAAACATAACCCTGAAAAAGATTCGCATTTTAGAATCATTATTATTACTATTAGGCTACTTTAGTATTATTTATTTTAATTTATTGTAATCACTCGATAATTAAACCAATCTTTACCAGAAAAATTGCAACATGATTATGTCAGTCAGAGCTTTCTTAACCGCACTATCGGCTCCTGCCAAAAGAAGCATTTGCAGTTTTTTTTCAATTACACGGGCCTTGGGCTAATATGCAGGGCCGAGATGTACAAGCGACGGCTCGATAGGCCTATTGATAATTTCATATTGCTCGGCCTCCTTCTGGTGCAAGCCTATAGAGGTTTTCCTAATCATCAACCTTAACAACCACCACCACACCTTTTTTAAGGTCCACCCAGCTTTAAATTCTTCTTCTTCTTTGTTCTCGATATATGATTATGGAGGATTTCAAACGACCAGGCCTATAGTCAGACGAACTGCAACGGTGGTATCCAGGTCCGTCTCGCTCCCAAAGTTTTTGATTGAAGGAGACGTCACCTGGCGTGCCAGAACCCGTTGTGAGCTGTGTCATGTAAAGGGGAAGTCTAGAGAAATGTTCAGTGCATTCTCTGGAGAGCATCCCACATGTGGGGTAGCCTTCACTGTTTCCAATGCCTAGCCTTCTCGGAACATGTGTTGTCTTAGTCTGTTGTGCCCAAGTTCTGAGAGTCTCGAAGACAACATTTCTTTGTTTTGTCTGGGAAGATTATAATAGGGGCTGTTTTTGTCATGATCTGGGTGATTCCTCATCCATTCCTGCTGGATCCGTTCACCTAGCATAGCCCTTCATTTCTTCCAGAATCCAGAGGGGACATCCACCTGTATTTTTTTGCTGCCAGATTTGCCAATTGGTAGCAATCTAATCGCCATCTACTCTTGATGTGTCCTGGTATCCACAGGCAGAACTAGTTTCCTTTGTGTCTTGGGTCATCAATTTAGTGTAGAGAGTTGTCTCTGAGTTGGGTTACACTTGAGTGTAGTGAGGATCCTGCAGAGACTGTATACTTTTTTGGGCAGGCATCTGTGAGTAAGACTATGTTGCTGTTTGGTGAGGAGTTTGTGAGTATGTTGACGGCTTCTTCAATTGCTTCTTTTTCGGCTTTGAAAGAGTCTGAAGTTTTCCCAGTGGGCATGCTATGTTTTATTATTTCTCCATTTGGCCATTCTATATAGATTCCAAGAATACCTGTCTCTAATCAAGACCTGCTCCAATAATGTAGGAGGCATTGCTCTAATAAGGTAGTAAAAATCACACCGTATCGTATTCATGAAGCCTACACCAGGGACTACGCGGAAGTGTTGCCGGTCATAACTCTTAGAAAAAAAATGTATTGATGTTTTTATGCTGTATACAGAGCACCAACAAACACAGATTTTACATATTCGTATAAATTATTAGACTAAAATATACACGGGAGAGGGGGGGACTAGGCCGAGACTTACAGAGAAAGTCGTCAATGGTCCCAACTTCTACAGGGCCCTACTGACTCCCAATAAACGCTAGTGACTTATTTTTGTTAACTCTGTCAGAGAAAGGGGGCCCAATATTTTATACTTTAATCATGTAGGCCTAAAAAAGGTATTTGGAATCCACAGGTAAAAGTGTCTGTTGGGGACCCTCTTGACATAAGATAAATTATAAATAATTTTTACATCATTAGGCAGTGGAGAATCTAGTCAGCTAGAACAGTAGTTCCCCCCCCCCCCCCGGTACCGGTCCGTGGGTCGAATGGTAGCCTACTCGGCAGCCAAACAACCTTTTAATTATATCCATTTTAATTATTTCCTTAGTAGTATTGTAGATGAAAACAATCTAAAATATAAATAAATACCCCCCTCCCATCCACGGGTCGCGGTGAAATTATCAAACATTGATCGGTCCATTGCGAGTTAAATGTTGAGGGACCACTGAGTTACATAGTTTACTTGTCCACAATAACGGCTATGCATGTACAAATAAAGCCTCCCTTCCTTACCCTCAGGACATATTTTATTCTTGTAACAATCTCCCTTTTTAGACTCATCATTCCTCCCTGTACAATCTTTGCCTCCATTGGCTGGCGTCGGCCTGTTACACAGTCTGCAGAAATTCAAACCCACGAGATGAATACAACGTCTGGCATTATGATAACTGACTAAATTATGTTGTTAATATAATAAATATATTATATTAAAATCCTTTAAATATATCAACATATCTTTTTGAAAAAGTTTGTTCTTTTTTTTTTTAAACCAATCCATCTTAATTATTTTGACTACAATTTATATATTTCATAAAATTGTAAGAAACTGAAGCTCTCGCAAGACTAATTTCCCTTAACATATGAGAGATTAACACAACAGTGAAAGCACACATCTCTTTCTTCTACCTCACCCACCTCACCTAAATCTAAAAAAGTGCCTATTGAGGTTAGGAGGGTTTGATGCAGATGTACAGAATGGCAAAACTGTTTCGCTTTATATGTGGCTGATTTCCCAAATGGAGCGACCGCTGCCGCGCTTTGGTCGGGTGAGTTTAAAATTTTGGCATGGTCAGGGCTTGCCATATTGGCTAATGGGCTTAGTCTTTACAAAGTCTTGTTAGGGTTGGCAAATGGGCTTAGTCTTTACAAAGCCTTGTTAGGGTTGGCCAATGGGTTTAGTCTTTACACAGCCGTGTTAGGGTTGGCCAATGGGCTTGGTCTATGCTAGAGTCGGTCATAGCCCAGGGCGTTTCACTGCTATGGATGGGTGAGCGTATTTTATAGTACAGAATAAATAACTATCCAGAGGTTAGGGAAAAAAAAATTCAATGAAGGAGAGATTTGAATAAATAGGTAACTTAATCTACACGGTAGGAATGTGTAAGCCCGGCTATGAATGTGGCTAAAGCGCTTCCAACTACTAATTCTTACGAGCTATGAATGTCTCCATAGCGACTAAATAAATAACGGGCTCACCTCTTCCTGACCATGACATTACTGGGGCAGTTTGCGGTGCACATCCAGTCCGCCCAGTCACTCCAGCCACCATTAACTTGAGACAAAACCAAAAAAAAAAAAAATACTTCCAAAAGACAGAGGCGTACCTAGGGTGTGTGTGTGTATGGGGGGGGTCCAAATTTAAAAGTTCCCTCGGGCCCCAGCTCGAGGAGGGCCCCCAAAAATTTGTTTTACATTAAATATTAAGTATCTCATGTCATGGTGTCGAATGTCAAAATGAAAGGGCCCCCCAAACAGGCCAAGACCCCCGTGCCCCTATATCCCTGCCAAAATATGTTAAATCATGTTTTAAGGTAAACTGTACTTGAAAATCAACAGCGAAACAGAATTGTTTCAAAGTAAACAAAACACGGTTGTATCAAATTAAACAAAACACGGTTGTATCAAAGTAAACAAAACACGGTTGTATCAAAGTAAACAAAACACGGTTGTATCAAAGTAAACAAAACACGTTTGTATCAAAGTAAACAAAACACGGTTGTATCAAAGTAAACAAAACACGGTTGTATCAAAGTATACAAAACACGGTTGTCTCAAATTAAACAAAACACGGTTGTATCAAAGTAAACATTTTGAGAAACCTTGACCGGACATTAAAAAGAGAAATATTTTATGAGAACAAAGTATAGAATTTATAAACTATAAATAAAATCAATTTGGTTATCTCCCAGTGTCTGAATCTTGAACTTAAGGATGACCCACTTTATTTTCACTATTCGACACAAATTACTTTGTTAAATACAGTTGCTCAGTTAATGTATGCCTTTTGTTTTGCATTATTATTATGTTCATGTGTGACAAGGGATTGACGGGTGACAATGAAGTAAGCTGCCAACTTATCGCGTCACAGTCAAATAAAACAAGAAATTATAAGCTGGGTCTTGGAGCATGGTGTATTCTCGTGTTACGCATCTTAACACATCGGCCAGCTTGACCACTCACCCAGGGCCCCCACGAGAAGAGCCCTTCGTAGGTACTTGAGAGTCCTCGTAGCACCAAATGTAATATAAATAATACTCTGATAAACACTCCAACCAGCTGTTTTTTTTAAGCCAGACCCCCCTCTGTGTAATTTAAGAAACGAACGTGGCCCGCGTTTTGAAAACTCAGCCCACCCTGGTCTACCCCTGTATAAATGTATTAAAACCAAGAGAGATAATCAAAAAATAAGCTAACGGAAAAATGGTTCAGTTACCGGAGCATAGATATCGGGATGTCTCGTTCATTTCCGATCAGTCACGTAAACGTCAACCGTTTAAACAACACAACAACAACACTTGCGTTTGTTCAAAGTAGTCCAAGCATTATTTTTTTTACCTATTCCAGTCACTTGGTCTTTTTTTTCGCTCTCTTCACGCAAAATTTTCTTCTCATAATCTGCATGATAAATTTATACAGACTACAGTTTCACGGTAATAGAGACACAGTGCACGCCATTCCTAATACATGTACATGATTATTTAGCTTACAGCAAATATATATGTATAGTATTATTATTATTATTTTTATTTCCACTAAGATTGATTCGCTCTGTGACATAAATATCCTATACTATACAATTCTTTTTTTACATAGAAGTAAACAGATGCAATTCAAAACAGTGAGTCTTATTAGTTTGGTAGTAATAATAAGAGACAAGTTTAAAACTGTTTTATCCATCTATTGAAGTCCCTATATGGTTGAAATGTTCACAATTTAAACGACCTATTTCATTACTGTGATGTACACTATAAGAAAAAAAAACACGAAAACCCTTAATAGGGCTCACATTTTACCTGTGAGATAACCCAAGTCCTCGTCAATCAATGTATCGTTGTCATCATCTTTAAAAAAAAAAATTAGAATTATTCACTAATAGATAATTGTAAAGTGCGAATGATAAAAATGATGAGGAGCAAGGCACATTTTTTTTTTCAGAGGCCGCCAATGCAAGATTCATACAAGAACTAGGGTCGATTAACATATATATATATATATATATATATATATATATATATATATATATATATATATGTCATTACTTTGAGTGGGTTTCTTAGAGGCACAAAGTTCATCCGAGGGGTGGGAGGGTGTAATGGTCTAAAGATGGCTCTGGGCATTTACACCTATAGACCAGCGAGAAACTCGCGCCCATAGAGCAGCAAGACACTTTGCATCCAGAGAGCAGTGAGACACGACGTGGCTATAGAGAAACAGGTGAGCCCTACCTCATATAACATCGATTGTCAGTATTGGCTTTATAAGGGAATCTTTTCAATGACTCAGTGTGACTGAGGAGATACAATCACTGGGTTAAATGTAATGGTCGCACCATTGAACGCACCATTCGAAATTACAACCGCCATGCTACTCGACACAATTGTACATAGCTCAGGCTTATAAGATTATCTATGATAACTTTCTATTATAACAATTAGACCGGTTTTTAATTATTATTTTGTTAACACGACTGTCAGCCATTAAATAATTGCTTGGTTTGGGGGGGGGGGCGCAGTAATCATGAAGACATGGAGTCGCCCGCAAGTCTGAAGAACAGTGGCGTCGTGAGCAGCTAGGAAATATTTCGGGGCCCATCCTAAAACAATAATTCAACCTAAGATACTCCTCCGCACGCCGTGAATTTCTGCGCCCCTAAACATGACGTCAGTTGTACCCCCCGCGACTACCCAAAATCAAACCAATACCGAACCACCGTTCTTATTTTCTGACCTTTTGAATTCTCCACCTCTTCATCGATTCTCCTGTCACAGTCGTTGTCAATGAGGTCACCAGCTGTCATAGACACCATTGTTCGGGAACATTTCTGTGTGGAACAAGACAAAACGAAACTAACCGCTTAGCTGGATTCATTAGAGATAAAAAAAATTCGCCCATACATTTGAAAAAAAAAGAAATCAAGAACAAATCGTTGTATTCCTTCATTGCACATAGACATATTGTTACAAAATAAAAATACACATTCAAATGATACACGTTCAAATGACACACATTCAAATGGCACACATTCTAATGACATACATTCAAATGACACACATTCAAATGACACACATTCAAGTGACACACATTTAAATGACACACATTCAAATGACACACATTCAAGTGATAGACATTCAAATGACACACATTCAAATGACACACATTCAAGTGATAGACATTCAAATGACACACATTCAAATGACACACATTTAAATGACACATATTCAAATGACACACATTCAAATGACACACATTCAAATGACTCACATTCAAATGACACACATTCAAATGACTCACATTCAAATGACACACATTCAAATGACACAAATTAAAATGACACACATTCAAATGACACACATTCAAATGACACACATTCAAAGGACACACTGTGAAGGAGATTTCATTATGAAGTGAAAAAAAAAAAACATCAATAGCTGCAGGCGGAGCAGTTCTAAAGGAAATTACAATTAGTCAACCGACAATTTCCGGAAATGACAATTAGTCAACCGACAAGTTCCGGAAATGACAATTAGTCAACCGACAAGTTCCGGAAATGACAATTAGTCAACCGACAAGTTCCTTTGACAAAGGGTTCCCTTCCATTTATTAAAATCTGATGCTTTCAGGGCCCCCGACAGGGTATTACTAGGGTCTCCCATATGTCGTAAAGTCTATGCAAAAGACTCCGACATGTAATTCCTCATGGAGCCCCCAACTATCTCATAATAGTCTATGCATTAGGGCCCCTTTAAGTCTCGGAGACTCCCGCATCTAGGGCCCCGCGATCCCTTTTAACGAAAGACTATGACGCAGATCACAAATACACATACTTACAACCAGATTTGTTGTTAGGTTTTGTTTTGGTAGGGGGTGGGGCTAAGTAAAGTTTTATTGGAAGGGGCTAGAGAAAGGTACATTTGAAGGGCCGTAGGCAACCAGTTTCCGGGCCCACTTTCCATCACTCTGCTTCCTGTATATCACGCGCGACACTTACGATATTGATTGGGCTGGAGATGTAGCCTGCTGCATGTAAAAACCCTTCTCCGTAATCGATGCCGTAGATGTAACAGCCAAAGGGGCGCTTGAGGTTTGAATAGACATTGTTTGACTTCCCACTGGACTTTGCCGTTACGACCAGGTAGTTGGACAGCTGCCAGTCATGCAGAAATGGTATAGAGGCGTTGTAGCTGAAGTAAACAAAACGTGAGCATATCTATCTATCTATCTATCTATCTATCTATCTATCTATCTATCTATCTATCTATCTATCTATCTATCTATCTATCTATCTATCTATCTATCTATCTATCTATCTATCTATCTATCTATCTATCTATCTATCTATCTATCTATCTATCTATCTATCTATCTATCTATCTATCTATCTATCTATCTATCTATCTATCTATCTATCTATCATCTATCTATCTATCTATCTATCTATCTATCTATCTATCTATCTATCTGTCTGTCTGTCTGTCTGTCTGTCTGTCTGTCTGTCTGTCTGTTTGTCTGTCTGTCTGTCTGTCTGTCTGTCTAGTCCATTCATCCGTCCAACTATATGACTGTATGTCTGTAACCTGTCTGTTTAAATAATATTTAGTAGTAACATAGTCATAGAACGATCAAGCGATCAGTTCTATCTCATTAATTACAACATAGGCCGTTTAGAAAGGACACATGCAATGTTTTTGGTGCTTTCATAAATAACTCATCATTCACATTTCTTGTTTTCTAATGAATTAATTGATTAATTCATTCTGTTTAGAAAAATGTGTACCACATACCCACTCGCCTATTTACCATATCAGTGGTTAGGAGTACCTTATACATATAATGCTTACGTAGACAACCATAAAACATAAGTTTAAGCCCCCCCCCGGGCCTGCCCAACTCTCCGGTCTATTTCAACTCACTCCAGGCGGTGCTCCCCATCTATCTGCATCACAACGTGAGCCTCCACGAAAATTCTGGCCATGACCGTCACATAATGGATGTCTTTCATTTTCAAACTTTCTTGTCCGGGAATTCTGCGAATCATAAACAAAGTGAATTAAAAAGAAACGGAGAATATTTTTCCAATTTTTATGTTTCAGTTACATTTGTCAGCTGTGAGCAGCGTTTCGTAATTACTGCGAGCAGGAAATGAAAATCTGCAGATAGACATGGAGGGGGGGGGGGAGGTTGAAAAAAAAGTCCTCCCAAAACAGAGTGGTTGCAGAGTGTGCAGAGGCCCTTTGCTCCGCCAGGAGTTCAAGGCATTAAGTTAAGTAAGTCATCATCTTCCAGTAAATGCATTCACAGACAGATTACAAGCTGATGGGGCGCTCACGCAGTCAATACACAGACCAGTGCTTCTCACAATGTACGGTAACATAATCACACAGACAGGCAAGCATGCAAACACATACAGATGCACACTTGCGCGTACACACAAACAGCCACAGATGTTCATTTACGCGTACACAAATACACATACAGTTGCACACTTGCGCGTACACACAAACACCCACAGATGTACATTTACGCGTACACAAATACACATACAGATGTACACTTGCGCGTACAAACAAACAGCCAAAGATGTACATTTACGCGTACACAAATACACATACAGTTGCACACTTGCGCGTACACACAAACAGCCACAGATGTACATTTACGCGTACATACATACACACACAGCTCTCACCTCCAGGTGTAAGCGTAAAAGTACAACTGTACAGGTATGATGGTTGTGATGGCCACATCCCCCAGCTCCTTGTCCTGGGTCCTGATGTAACACTGCGAGTGCCAGGCAAACATCAACTGTATCCCCTTCGTACTAACGATGTACGCTGGTCCCACATACCGTCTCTAGAAAGGAATAATTCAACCAAAAGAAGTGGAATTGTAAAAAGATAAGTTTAGCTAGGCTAACGCTCCCCCCCTCCCCCCCCCCCCCCACACAAACTCCCCTTTCGTTATAGAAGTATTAAAAAATGTCACAATAAAATCTTTCTTAGCTCCAGAATGTAAAAACAATTGTAAAAAAAAAAAAAACCATCAATAGATCATAATTTTATATATATATATATATATATATATATATATATATATATTACCAATACTCAAATTAAAATCTTGGGTGACTAAAATAAACTGGACTAAATATGTCATTACATTAGTTGATAAAATGCAATAAATGACAAATAATCTATTTATCTAGTTGGGCACCCACGCTTATTTAGTATTGATAATTTATATAAATATTTTTATGACCTTATGAGTTTTTATTCCTTACATTTAAGTGCATTTTAATGAAAGTTTGTTTTTAGGTTTTTATTTATTTTCTTTCTGGTTAGTTCGTCCAGTGAAATCTTGGCAGACCAAGACTCAAGAAACTTTACTACAAGCAAATATAAAAGTAAGTAAAACGGGAAAAAATTATTATCATTAAAAATACAATGTTTTTGTTTACTTTCAGCGTATGACCTGCTGACCGGAAGCCCAGAGTATAGGGTTTGTCACCTTCGTGGATCTTGACCAAAATTTCCTGGTCCCCTGAGGTCATGAAGTAAAAAGCCATGTTTCGTCTCCCTGACAGCTCAGGGATGATGAACTTCAGCCCGTAGGTCTCGTGTGGCAGCAGCATCTCTGAGTGGAGCAAACAACAACACAGTCAGGCTCTCTTTGACCACAGTGTATTGGTTTGACCGCACAGGCGTGCGGGTTTGACCAGAATAGTGTGCGGTCTCGACCACGTTAGGTTTTGACCACATTAGTGTAAAGGAGGGGTGGGCAAACTTTTTCTTAGGAGGGCCACATTGAAAATGTATTTGTTATGTGCGAAGCATATATATATATATATATATATATATATATATATATATATATATATATATATATATATTGTCTACTTCAATTACAATTTACAACGTATGAAAATATGAATTAAAGATATAACTATGTATTTGTCATTTTATTTCACATTCACACTCTATTACACATTCCCATTACATTTAAAAATACGAACTAAATCAGATCTGTGCTAAATTAGTAATAAAACTTTACTATTCATATTATTTAAAAAAAGTTTATTGTTACCTGTCAAAATAATTATGAAGACAAGGGAACTTAATTTACTTACAAGCTGACCACAGAGTACAATTATAATTAATGAGAAGTATATAACTGTTCACAATTTTGGATAATGTTTGTGAACTGTGGAACCTGTATACTTGTTGTGATTCGCATGAATTAATATAAATTGCAGTCAGTCTACATCGATCTGTTCTTAGACGCGTTTATTTTCATACAAGAAAACGGTTGCTCACAAATGTATGTGAACCTTAATAGTAATACCATTGCTGGCAAACATCCTTAAAACTCCAGCAAAAGAACTGACTTGAACTTCTTCAGGTCAAAATCTGCTTGTAGGTCAAGCAGCTCTAACTAATATTCTCGAACCATAAAACCGATTTAATATCCATAGATTCGAATCAAATAGGATAAAATGTTTAAAATACAGCGAAAACTCTAAGCAAAGGAAATTACCATCGACAGAGGATCGCAACATGTATACGTGCCGCATAATATACTCTTGCTGGCCGGATGCGGCCCGAGGGACGCAGTTTGCCCTCCACTGCTCTAGACTCATCACCATCAACATACTCTAGACTTATCACCGTCATACTCTAGACTCATCACCATCATACTCTAGACTCATCACCATCATACTCTAGATATACTGAAGATATATTATTTTGCAAACCCATTCCAGGCAAAGCCGCATCCAGTGAAATTTTTAATATATTCAACCATTTTGTTTTATGAGAACGGCATATTCTGGAATAATTGCATCGGCCTTTGTACTGATGATGCACTGTCAGGACACAAAACTGGCCTTCAAGCAATAATTAAAAGGAAAACACCCGATGTTCTCTGGACGCATTGCATGCTCCACAGAGCAGCTCTCGTATAACAAATGTGAGTTAGGAACTTAACTACGTTTTTACAAAAGTAACGAAAGTTGTAAACTACAGAAAAAACAGTCCATTAAAAGTAAGTTAATTTGCAAAGCTGTGTGAAGATATGGGAGCTGGTGACATCTTACTTTTGTACTATTGTGAAATGTGCTGGCTATCTCGTACAAAAGTGATTCAGAGGGTTTTTTTATGGGTCTTAAAAGATATTCAGAGGGTATTAGAACTCAAAGAAGAAATTGCTATTCTCGAAGAAAATCATAATGAAGATGCTAATACGTTTAGGGATAATAATTATATTATTAAACTTACCTATTTAGTGAAAATTTTTTTTGGAAAATTTAGTGTTTTGAATAAATCGATGCAAGGGCCACAAATACATTTCAAAAAGATAAAGTTAAAGCATTCATTAAAAAATGTAGATATGGAAGACAACTTTGGGAAAAAATAGGTTTGACATGTTTTCACTTTTAAATTTATGCGCCCGAGTTAATATAGAATCAAACAAAAATCTATTTGTTGAACACTTGGATTGTTTGTTAATTCATTTTTCGAATTATTATACATCTTCTACTATCGCTTCATTGATAAGTGTACTTTATAATCAATAAACTCTTTCTCACGATATATTTGTATGTCGAGTCAATACAACTTGATGTTTATTGTTCCTATATTTGTGTTTCTGAAGTGTCTGAATAGATTCGTGGTCTGTAGACTGTGTCAAAATAGAGTCATGGTCTGTAGACTGGTAATGTCAGAATAGAGTCATGGTCTGTAGACTGGTAATGTCAGAATAGAGTCATGGTCTGTAGATTGGCTGTGACAGAATATAGCATGGTCTGTAGACTGGAAGTGTCAGAATAGAGTCTTGGTCAGTACTATTAATTGAACTATTCATTGGAATAGGAATTATAATCAAAATAATGTTAAATCTGTTTTTTGATTTCATTTCTATTTCTGTCGTCGTGTCACGGTGATAACTGCATCTGGTATCGTATTGGTGACTAGTGTGATGTCACTTGTGCACAAGGTGGTGCACTAACACCACTACATCTTCTAATTTACTATGACATCAATACATCTACTGGCATGGATATTAGGACATGAAATGACGCCAGTGCACAGCATGACACCGAAGAATACAAGATCGCATCACTTCGTGATGTTAGCACTTTTCAGATGTGTCTTGCTTTGTGCTAACTCCTCCTCCCCCCTCCTACACGGTAGCTGTGCAGTATACACGAGGAATTTGGACATCATTTGTTTACGTTGTGACATCTGTTTTGATGTCATTTATTATCGTATTGGTGGAAAAGCCTGTTGAAGCTGGCTGAACGAAATCCGACAGAAGGGATAACAAAGAAAAATACGAAATACTGCAATAGAAAAGACATTTATTGCCGTGAACAGAATACGATATGAACAAAAATAACAAAGAAATGTATGAAACACAGGGACTTTTAACATGTGTTCCGATTGCACGATCTTTTCAGCCCGTCCTTGTACACCATGTATTTGTCATTTTATTTGACAATCACACTCGATTACACATGCACATTACATTTTAAAAATACGAACTAAATCAGATCTGTGCTAAATTGGTAATAAAACTTTACTATTCATAATTATTTCACCAAAAGTTTATTGTTACCTGTCATAATAATTATGAAGACGAAGGAACTTAATTTACGTACAAGCTGACCACAGAGTACAATTATAATGAATGAGAACTATGTAACTGTTCACAATTTCGGATAATGTTCTTGAACTGGGGAACTAGTTTACTGGTTGTGATTTGCATGCCCGAATTTAAATTGCAGTCAGTCAACTTCGATCTGTTTGTTCTTCGACTTGTTTATTTTCAGACAAGAAAACGCTTGTTCACAAATGTAGCCTACATGGGCCCAAATAGTGACAAAACCCTGCAGCAAATTTCTGAGGTGTGGGAATGCCGCTACTGGCAAACACCCTGAAAACTCCAGAACTGACTTAAACTTCCCCTTCAGGTCATAATCTGCTTATAGGTCAAGCAGCTCTGACTAATATTCTTTAGCCATAAAACTGATGTAATTTCCCTAGATTGAAATCAAATTAAAAAAATATCGCGAAAAATATTAACAAAGAGGATTAACATAGGACCGCAACATGTACACGCGTTCGGGCCGCACAATACACTTTGACGGGCCGCATGCAGCCCGCGGGCCGTAGTTTGCCCACCCCTGAACTAAATCAATTAGTCTTGATGTATTTGAATGAATAAATCTTGATGTATTTGAATCAATGTCTTGATGTATTTGAATGAATAAATCTTGATGTATTTGAATCAATGTCTGGATGTATTTGAATGAATAAATCTTGATGTATTTGAATCAACGAGTCTTGATGTATTTGAATCAATAAGCCTTAAAGTATTTGAATCAATGAGTCTTTATGTATTTGAAACAATGAGTCTTGATGTATTTGAATCAACGAGTCTTGATTATTTGAATCAATGAGTCTTGATTATTTGAATCAATGAGTCTTGATGTATTTGAATCAATGAGACCTCGAGTATACAAATGATGAACAATTAACTAATGGAATCTTGTCATTTTTTAGCGATTACGAAAATCTCATTCAAAAATTAAATTGCTATTTTATTGAGAAACATAACATTTCTATACGATTTTTTGCACGAAATATAATAACACTTGAAATCGAACTCATTTTTTTTATTTTTACATTTTTTAAAAAATCGGGTCTTAATTTAATTAATTTTTTATTATTATTTTTATTATTTTTAACATAAATCTTTATATTCACTTATTATATATAATAAATTATAAAGTATTATTTATTTATTTCAAGATTGTTGTTTGTATGACTAATAAAAGTATAATACATCAATATTTTTTACAGTTACCTCCCTTAAAAAAAATATCGGTGATACCTATTGTGATCGTTGGGATCCGGCTTTCAACAGGGGTGATAGGCATTTTTCTACTTAGCATGTGGCTAATGTCAGTTTTATTTAGACAAAGAACTATAGGAGGTTTTTAAGGTGAAATAAGACCCAGGGCGACCATACAGACAATTTCAATTTACAACGTATGAAAATATGAATTAAAGATATAACTAAGTATTTGTCATTTTATTTCACATTCAAACTCTATTACACATTCCCATTACATTTTAAAAATACGAAAACTAAATCAGATCTGTGCTAAATTGGTAATAAAACTTTACTATTCATTTTATTTAAAATAAAGTTTATTGTTACCTGTCAACATAATTATGAAGACAAGGGAACTTAATTTACATACCAGCTGACCACAGAGTACAATTATAATTAATGAGAAGTATATAACTGTTCACAATTTTGTATAATGTTTGTGAACTTTGGAACCTGTATACTGGTTGTGATTCGCATGACTTAATATAAATTGCAGTCAGTCAACATCGATCTGTTCGATTTAATATCCCTAGATTCGAATCAAATAGTCAGGAAAAAAATGTTTAAAATACAGCGAAAACTCTAAGCAAAGAAAATTACCATCGACCAGTGCTCGATTTACCGCCGGGGATGCCGGGGATTCCCCGGCACTGAGGACTGTCATCCCCGGCTATGGTTTAGCTAATGTCATCCCTGCTCCCGGCTCTGCGTAATTTTTTTTTTCATCCCCAGCACTGATTTTTTTTAAGTCGAGCTGGCAAATTTTGAAGTTTAACGGAAAAATTTTGTACTGCGTTTCTATCAACCGAATCAATAGAAATAAACTTACAGTAAGAGTTCGAAGTATTTTTTTGTAATCTTTGGTTCTAATTTTACGTTCACTTTTAATTCGTCGCTCGTAAGTTGTAAGGTGCATGTTATCAATCGAAAAAATTTATTTTTATATAATATCCAGACAAAGATTTACAGTAATATTTTTATTTTATAATTTAAAATTAAGATGTCTAAAGAGCCGTTTGCAAAAACGTTAACCCAAACAAAGTTGTCTTTTACAAACAACTGTATTTCAAGCAGTCAAATCTCAAGATGATGATATTCATACGGTACCAAGTCTAACGTGTAAGTCAATTGTTACAGTATATCCGTAGTAATAATTTGTTATTACAAGTTTAGATTATCCGAGTTTAATACATTTAATCTGAAGTTGAAATCAAAATACCTAAGTAGCTGGATGTATTGATAAAATAATGTTTAATTCCGCACGCACCAGATTTATGTTTAATTGTAACACTGGGGTAAAACCATTTGCTCGTAAACAGTGTAATATAAGTTTTAAAGACTGATTCACAGCTGTCAGTCAGATGTTATAAAATTAAACCAAACAGTGTAATCTAAATATAATTTATCTTTTGATGATGCTGATATTAATACGCTGACGCAAGGCGGATCTATGAGTTGGTCCTCGGGAAGGCCAGTATATAGGCCAGGGCAGGGGTCTGCAATCTGCGGCTCGCGAGCCGCATACGGCTCTTTCGATGTCAAGTTGCGACTCTTTCGATGTCAAATTGCGGCCTAATCAAATACCGTAATATTGAAACAACAATTTTAGTGGCTCTTAAAAACTGAGAAAACTGTAAATTATAATTTTTGGCTCTTCCGTCTCAAAAGGTTGCCGACCCCTGACGAACGCGGCAAAATTTGCATAACTTTTCACCAGCGGCATGTTTGCGTGACACAATTGCACAAATTTTGTCTTTCGTGATACATCCTTTATTCTTAATAGGGAGCCGGAGCCGAGCTGGGAGCCGAGCCGGAGCCGTGAAATATTTGGGAGCCGGAGCCGAGCCGAAAATATGGCGGCTCCGCAATCCTGCTTAAAGGGACAAAAATATATGTATGCATAATCACAACGCTATTTCTATTTAGGTCACAAAGCCTAAGGCTTGTGTAGATGCACAGCAAAATGGTTCTCTCATCCAGGGTTTTCTTTTCAGTTGAGCAATAGAAACAAAACAATCTTTATGATTGGTCGCAAAACTGAAACTGTTGTCATAGTGGGTCACGAAGCGTAAAAGTTTGAGAACCACTGGGTTAGTTTGATGGTTATTCATGGTATGTGAGAACCACTGGGTTAGTTTGATGGTTATTCATGGTAAGTGAGAACCACTGGGTTAGTTTGATGGTTATTCATGATATGTGAGAACCACTGGGTTAGTTTGATGGTTATTATGATATGTGAGAACCACTGGGTTAGTTTGATGGTTATTCATGGTATGTGAGAACCACTGGGTTAGTTTGATGGTTATTCATGGTAAGTGAGAACCACTGGGTTAGTTTGATGGTTATTCATGATATGTGAGAACCACTGGGTTAGTTTGATGGTTATTATGATATGTGAGAACCACTGGGTTAGTCTGATGGTTATTCATGGCATGTGAGAACCACTGGGTTAGTGTGATGGTTATTTGGTGGTATGTGAGAACCACTGGGTTAGTTTGATGGTTATTCATAGTATGTAAGAACCACCGGGCTAGTTTGATGGTTACTCATGGTATGTGAGAACCACTGGGTTAGTTTGATGGTTACTCATGGTATGTGAGAACCACCGGGCTAGTTTGATGGTTACTCATAGTATGTGAGAACCACTGGGTTAGTTTGATGGTTACTCCGTGTATGTGAGAACCTCCGGGTTAGTTTGATGGTTATTCATGGTATGTGAGAACCACTGGGTTAGTTTGATGGTTACTCGTGGTATGTGAGAACCACCGGGCTAGTTTGATGGTTACTCATGGTATGTGAGAACCACTGGGTTAGTTTGATGGTTACTCATGGTATGTGAGAACCACTGGGTTAGTTTGATGGTTACTCATGGTATGTGTAGAGCTGTTTTCACGACTTGATGCACCCAGATGCAAAACCATTATGTTGGGCTTCCAATGAAAACCAGTAATATAAATGATTTATGATCATGGGGCCACTATTATCACATGATCCTGGCAGCCTTTGTGTTAAGAACTTCCAGGCCGGGGGCCGGGGCTGCCACAGCTGTCTCTTGGGCTTCTGACAATATCCAGCAACTTGGGTACTTCTATTCGCACCAAAGCTAAATCATTTTATACCACCAGGCGAGACGTGGAAAGCACTGAGACGTATGTCATAATTTTCCTTAGTTATAGCGATTGACTTTTGATTCACACTTTAGATTCTACATATCCATTCTTTCATCCATCCATCCATCCGGCCATCCGTTCATCCATTTATCCATCCATCCGTCCATCCATCTATCCATCCATCCATCCATCCGTCTATCTTCCTTTCTGTCTGTCTGTCTGTCTGTCTGTATATCTGTATATAAATAAAACTAGTTAGGAATTGATCTTGGGTGGTATGAACTGGGAGGGGGTGTGTTTTATAATCTAACTAAAACTGTTGGACATATCCGTTTCGACTCAGTTGATGATTTAGACAACTATTCAGCTGTGTTCCACAGCGATGATAGGGAAAAATCCAAGATTAGCAGAAACCAGAACAAGGGTTTAAGTTTAGGCGACGGTAGAGTGAGAGAGTCAACGCTGCGTCAGTTTTGAAGGGATGTTAAAGGGTGTAGGGGGGAGTGGGGGGGGGGAGTAGTTGATAGGTAATAAAATAAAGCAACTCTGTTACTGGTAGTCATCGGTTCTATATCAAACTTTTTATCACTTTGTTTGTAGTTTAGCGGTGGACGTAGGCTTTGTCCTTACGTGGTATCTCTACGACACATCGCATCCCTCCTCGGCCCGCAGCCATATAATCTAAGGCCCTACGACACATCGCATCCCTCCTCGGCCCGCAGCCATATAATCTAAGGCCCTACGACACATCGCATCCCTCCTCGGCCCGCAGCCATATAATCTAAGGCCCTACGACATATCGCATCCCTCATAGGCCCGCAGCCATATAATCTAAGGCCTTACGACACATCGCATCCCTCATAGGCCGCAGCCATATAATCCAAGGCCCTACGACACATCGCATCCCTCCTCGGCCGCAGCCATATAATCTAAGGCCTTACGACACATCGCATCCCTCCTCGGTCGCAGCCGTATAATCTAAGGGCCTACGACACATCGCATCCCTCCTCGGCCGCAGCCATATAATCTAAGGCCTTACGACACATCGCATCCCTCCTCGGTCGCAGCCGTATAATCTAAGGGCCTACGACACATCGCATCCCTCCATAATCAACATTGTAACTACTAGTATACTATACAAACATTTTACATGAATCTAGTAAATTTATTTTGATTTTTTTTTTCGTTTTTTTTTCGGCATGCATAAGAGAAACTTCCTTTTAAAATACTTTACTTTTCCTCATTTTTTACAATTTTTTTTTATAGAATGCCATTTTACATTACAGGGCTCTTAGTTTCTGTTGAGATTGAGATACCCTATAAGTTTCTGTTGAGATTGAGATGCCCTATAAGTTTCTGTTGAGATGCCCTAAACATATTTAACAGCAGAACAACTGACCTAAGGCAGCGTCCCCTGTAGTAAAGCCGGACACCTGGTATTTGCTGTTACAGTAATACGTGTCCGTGTTGGTATTACAGCTTCCGGAAATCACTCCGAATTTCGTGTCTCCTATCAAAAGAGTTCCTAAGAAGAAAACAAGCAACACATAAAATAATTATGTAAATTATTTTAAATGTTTAACACAGAGGTTCTAAACCGGCTGGTACGCGTACCCTATAGAGGTACGGGGGGGGGGGAATCACGTGACCAAATATCGCATTAGAAAGGTATGTGTGTGTGAAGTCCCTGTAAGGATGAGATTAAATCTCTTAGATCATATAAACCACTAATGGTACGGTTTTTATGGTGCCATTCTTTCATCCCCACCATAGCCGATAGTGCAATGGCCATGGAGGCACCACGGGAGATATATCGGGAAAATTTTTATTGGTCCTCACCGGAGATCGAACCAGGGTACCTTCAAGTCGACAGTCGAGCGCTTTGCCGCACGACCATCCGTCCCCTATTATTGTGTAGGGTCCACGACAATCTATTGACGGCCCTGTTTTCACTATGCCAACTGCTGTAGACCAGCCCTGTAACTCAACGGGAAAAACAATGGCTTCGTTGCCTTTATTTATTTTTTTTTTAAATCTTCACTGGAATGCGTGTCATATTACTATCATTATTTTATTTTTATTTTCGTTTCAGAAACAAATGGCAATCAAGCAGACGTAAAGTAGATATAGTCGTCACCTGTCCAGCTGTTGTAAGAGGCTGTCACAGCGGCTGTGCAGTTCTGGAGTGGGAATACGTCCCATCTGAAATGAAGAAACTTGAACACTTTATGAAGTATAGTGATTACAAAAAAATGAACATGATATACATTACATACTAGCCGTACCCTACAAAACCTTTGCATAGAGTTATATCCCCATAGTCGAGATCAGTAGCCTAGGTTATTTTATGGTTTCGGGTAGATCCAATTTTTTCATGATTGTATTTTAAACTGGAATACTGTTGTATTAATTCTTTACTTTCGATTTAACGCAGATATTATATATATATATATATATATATATATATATATATATATATATATATATATATATATATATATATATATATACATAAGACAAGGTTGTTTCACAAGAGTTGTTTAATATGTGTAGCGAGGGGTGAGAGAGGGGGTGAGACAGGGGTGAGAGAGGGGTGAGAGAGGGGTGAGAGAAGGGTGAGAGAGGGGTGAGAGAGGGGTGAGAGAAGGGTGAGAGAAGGGTGAGAGAGGGTGAGAGAGGGGTGAGAGAGGGGTGAGAGAGGGGTGAGAGAGGGGTGAGAGAAGGGTGAGAGAGGGGTGAGAGAGGGGTGAGAGAGGGGTGAGAGAGGTGAGAGAGGGGTGAGAGAGGGGTGAGAGAGGGGGGCAAACAGCGATGCTCTTTTTTTTAAAGTACTATAATAAAAAGCCACACCTAAGTCCAGGGGTGGGCAACATATGGCCCGAGAGATTTATTTGACTGAGTTGTGGATTGTGTGGGAGAGAAAAGATTGTCATTGAATAAAGAAAAATTTACAACGATGGGGGCGGGGTATGGGGGGAGGGGAGGGCAGAGCGTTTTCTGAAAAAAAATGTGTGTGTATGATTCAACTGGTCAAGGCATTGGTCGTCAAAACAGAGCCTTCACCACAAATTATATATTAGACAGATAGCGCATCGCTATATAAATAGTCCTCGGTTTTGTGTTCAAAACTCTCGCGCCATTGTTGTTTATTCGCTTTTGTTTTCAATGACGCTTTTCATTCATAAAAGCACACAAATCTATTTACACCTGCTATTTTTCAAGACATGGAATATGAGTAAAAAAGCTTTCAATTCGTTTTATAAATGTAAAAAAAAGCGATAAAACATTATTTAATTCATGAGTTCATGGGGTTTTATGAGCTTAATATATATGATAAACATTCATTGAGGGTGTAAATATTATTTCAAAACGAGGCTTGAGCAATTTGTACAATATCTAATCTGCGGCCCCCCTCATAGTGAAGTATTGTCACTTCATTGTATTCTGCACCGAGACACTCTTTGAGAGTCTGCATTTGACTTTAAATACTGTTGTTGATCCTGTAGTGAGCGTAGTGACGTGACATACTGCCGGTGACTTAGCATAACACACTGACAGTGTTACAATGTTACTGGCATGACACAATGAGCAGACATAGCGGACTGTTAGTGACGTGACACAGTTGAAGAGACATGACACACTGTCAGTGACGTGACATGACACAATGAGGAGACAAAGCACACTGTTAATGACGTGATATGACACACTGCAGGTGACTTAACATGACACACTCTCAGCGACGTGACAAGATACACTGCCAGGGACGTGACCTACTTTTCTATTGTCAGCTCTATGGTCATCCCATGCCTGTAAGGCAAGCCTCGGTAGTAATACCTGGCCGATAAGTCCTCAAACACGAACGTGATCAGCAGTCTGACAGTGTCGTGGGACACAATCTGAATGGACGGATTCTGCCTGCAGAACAAAAATTCTGAACCTTTATTACACATTCGCATGTTACCCAACCACTTTGCCATAAAATTACTGACAAAGGCCATCCATACTCAGCAACTTCTTACAAACCTGAACATAGGCGGCATTAGCTTGAAGGTAACCCAGGCGTCTATAAATAGAACAGGGAAGTCCCGATACAAAAAAAAGTTGATTTTCTTTTCTGCTCATTTTTATAGTGTTAAAATTGTTTATTCATATTACAATATGGCTTATTTTCACGGACCAATCTAAATATGTTTTTTAGGCCATGTATTTTTTTCATAGAAGATTTTGACAGCTTTTTTGCGTTTTTTTTCAAAATCACATTTTTAAAAAAAATCTTGTACCTTTTCGACATTTTCACAAAAACTACTTACGATATAAACTTACAATTTTGATGCTTATTTTTACATTTGTCGTTAACAGTTCTCCAATTTTCATTTTGGAAATGTTAAATAGAATTTAAAAAAAAAAAATTCTTACCTACCCCCCCCCCCCCAAAAATGTAACTTTTTTGAGTGTACTGAAATAATAAATTCAGTTTATTTATTTTCCATTTTTTCTAAAAAAAAATTGGACGTTTGTTTGAAACACACTCATTAACATTTGTGCAAAGTTATTTTATGATATCTACAATAGATTTTAAAAATTGGTTCTTTTAAAATATGTCTCAAAATTACACTTTTTCACCCCAAAAAGTCACATAATACATTTTTAATACATTTTTTTAATAATTTATGTTATTTCTTTGTTCATTAATTGGTCTGTTGTATGCATGTGCCAAAAATGGCTAGTGTAGCTTAAAAAAAATAGATAAAAAAAACTTGCAGAAACCTTGCATCGGTGTATGGATCAATTGGATCACCTTAAGTACCAAGTATTGAGAATACCAGTATGCTGAGTATTTGGCGAGTAGCAATAGGCTGAGTATTGTACCAGTAGGTTGGGTATTGTACCAGTATGCTGAGTATTGGGAGAGTACCACTACGCTGCGTATTGGGCAAGTACCAGTATGCTGAGTATTGGGCAAGTACCAGTATGCTGAGTATTGGGCAAGTACCAGTATGCTGAGTATTGGTAAAGTACCAGTACGCTGCGTATTGGGTAAGTACCAGTACGCTGCATATTGGGCAAGTACCAGTATGCTGAGTATTGGGCAAGTACCAGTATGCTGAGTATTGGTAAAGTACCAGTATGCTGAGTATCGGGAGAGAACAGGTACGCTGCGTATCGGGCAAGTACCAGTATGCTGAGTATTGGGCAAGTACCAGTATGCTAAGTATTGGGAAGGTACCAGTATGCTGAGTATTGGGCAAATACTAGTACCAGTATGGTGAGCATTGGGCAAATACTGGTACCAGTATGCTGAGTATTAGGTGATTATCATTTTGAAGCCTATACACAGAATTGTAGGCTTTTTTTTTACCCACATCGCTCATATCGCTTTTGTCCTTCTCAAGAACGGAACCTGAAGATGTTGCCTTTTAGGTCACCCCCAAGTGCCGCCACTGATCGACTGCAGTGAGGGCCCGCAAAAAAAAATCTCAGACAGTCTGCCGAGAACCCTAAATAAACCCATGAATGTCTCTGCATAGTTTGCACGCCCAAGGAAATCAGTTGATTTTCTCCGCTAGCACATTTCCGTTAGAGGAACTTAAGTATGTTTCTGAGGTGACGAGCTATGCCAGGTAGCTAGTGATATTCCACAGGCTAAGGTCGGGGTCCTCAACCTTTCTTCGCGACTGTACCCCACAGGGTGCTTAAGTATGTCCGTTGGTACCCCACACACGTAAGTTCCTCAAATTCTTGGTTATTTTAAACGAAAACGATACATCTCTTCGTATCCCTGGATAAGCTTCTCAGTACCCCCTCCCCCACCCCGGGTGGAGAACCGCTGGGCTAAGTGAAACTTACAGTAATGATTTAGCCTATGTCTGAATCTCATGCCTTATCCATTGCGACTTTAATTATATTACGATTAGTGTATTAAACAATCAACTTTAAAGACAAGCAATGCATTTCAATACATAACAAATACATAAGAAGTAACACTACTATTCCGCATACTTCAAAAACTTTAACAAAGCAAAAAACCCCATAAAAATTGGACATTTTGTGGGATAATAAATCAATTTTCTTTATTAAAATCATCAGAGAAGATCGCTTGACCGATAGGCCCTAGTAACAGGTAATTACAAGTTATGTTCTTCTATTCATTATTTATGTCACCAAAGTCTTTATAAACAGATGAAGTTCTTTTTTAATGTTCCTGTTAATATGGTGATACCCCTGTGTTTAGAAACTTTTGTGTGTTCCGTTTAAAAATGAAGAATCAACCCAACGAAGGCTCCGCATAAATATAGGAACGTTTAATTAATACGAATTTGCATAGTTCAATATAGAAAAGAACATGACATGACTAAGTTAGACCCAAGAGGACTACACCAAACATCTCCAGCAAAGGTGTCAGCTTCCTACTTAATTCAAAGCTCACCTGTCTATCATATCCTTATAGTCGGCTGGTATTTTGGAACTGCGTCATAGCCCAAAATGGTACTTACTGACGTATGCACCAAACAATTACCGTAAATTCACTATCACGTCATTAGACGACCTATAGTTGGTGTATGTGTGTATGGGGGGGGGTCGGTGCTAACTAAATCGCTTCATCTTTTTATGAGCTCCCAAAAAAATCGCGTCATCATTTTACGAGCTCCCAAAAAAATCGCGTCATTATTTTACGAGCTCCCAAAAAAATCGCGTCATCATTTTACAAGCTCCCAAAAAAAAATCGCGTCATCATTTTATGAGCTACCAAAAAATAGCGTCATCATTTTAGTGTTTGTGTATGAAGTCCCTGTAAGGATGAGTTGAAATCTCTTAGACCACTTATGGGATGGTTTTTGCAGTGCCCTTCTTTCATTCTTACCATAGCCGATAGTGCAATGGCCATGGAAGCATTACTGGAGATATAGCGGGGACTTAAGCCATGACCTGAAATATCTATTGGCCCTCATCGAAGATCGAACCAGTGACCCTCAGTTCGACAGTCGAGCGCTTTACCACACGACCATTGTCCACATCATTTTAGTCACTCTACACATTGTCAGGATCCACGTCGCGGCTCACTGGACGAGTTACCTGAGAGTGAAGGCGTAGTATCTCATTCCCCAGCCCTTCACTGGTATTACGGCGAAAGATGCCGAAGAGTTCCGACTGAAGACGAAGGCCGTCACTCCAAAGTCAATTTCAGAATCGAACCTGTAGTGTTTGATGTTTGCCTCTAGACTGGACATTCTGTTGCGGCGAAAATAGATATGTTACACTTCCATATTTATACGTACCTAATTTCCTATCTACCCACCTATCTACTATGGGCCTAACTACATGCCTACCTTATACCTACCTAGTTGTCTAAATTCCCAAAGGCTGCTTACATGAACTACAAGCTAACCAACAAGCCTACTTCTAAGCTGCTAGTTAGGTATCCACCAACTGACCAATCATTCTACCTACCAGTCTACACATTTACATATTTACCTATGCACCGACTTGTTTCTCTATGTACCTGCCAACTTACAAACACCGATCTAGCATCATAATTATAGATCAACATGCCTTAAAACTATGTACCTATCTCCACACACAAATTGATGGCTTCAAAGCAACTTTACAAGCGTAAATAAAAACACCCATAGAAGAGACGTTGCGGCACATGTACAAGCGGCGAGCAGAAAACAGCTAACCATAAACACATTCAGCATTTTCAACACATCTAACCATAAACACATTCAGCATTTTCAACACATCTAACCATAAACACATTCAGCATTTTCAACACATCTAACCATAAACACATTCAGCATTTTCAACACATCTAACCACAAACATATTCAACATGTTCAGCATATTCAATACACCCATACATGAACAATTTATATACATCTAAACATAAACACATTTTTGCACATCTAAAATTAAACTATTTATAAATATCTAAACATAAACACATTAAAAACATGAACTAATCTTAACATAAACACATTCAACACATCTAGACATGAACACACTCTATAATCTAAACATGAACACATTCACCACATCTAAACATAAATACACTGAATACATCTAAACATAAACACTTCCAAGTACATTTAAACTAAAACACACGCAAAATATCAACACATCTTAACATAAACACAGTCAAAATTTATTTTAATCAGCACATCTAGACGCAAGTTAATCTGCACAGTTAAACACAAGCCAATCAGCACATTTAAGCACAAGCCCATCAGCACATCTAAACACAAGCCCATCAGCACATCTAAACACAAGCCCATCAGCACATCTAAACGCAAGCCCATCAGCCCATCTAAACACTAGACCATCAGCACATCTAAACACAAGCCCATCACCACTTCTAAACACAAACCCATCACTCACAGGTTGGTCTCCAGTTTCTCACGCAGTGTACTAGGACTGTCCCTGGAGATGGATACCGTTGGGCCCCAATTGTGACCGTGCACGTTCACCTGGAAAAGAGAGAAAACATCAAGCGGCAGTAGGAAACATCAAGCGGCAGTAGGTAACATCAAGCGGCAGTAGGCAACATCAAGCGGCAGTAGGTAACATCAAGCGGCAGAAGGTAACATCAAGCGGCAGTAGGTAACATCAAGCGGCAGTAGGTAAAATCAAGCGGCAGTAGGCAACATCAAGCGGCAGTAGGCAACATCAAGCGGCAGTAGGTTACATCAAGCGGCAGTAGGTAACATCAAGCGGCAGTAGGAAACATCAAGCGGCAGTAGGTAACATCAAGCGGCAGTAGGTAACATCAAGCGGCAGTAGGTTACATCAAGCGGCAGTAGGTAACATCAAGCGGCAGTAGGAAACATCAAGCGGCAGTAGGTAACATCAAGCGGCAGTAGGTTACATCAAGCGGCAGTAGGCAACATCAAGCGGCAGTAGGAAACATCAAGCGGCAGTAGGCAACATCAAGCGGCAGTAGGTAACATCAAGCGGCAGTAGGTAACATCAAGCGGCAGTAGGTTACATCAAGCGGCAGTAGGTTACATCAAGCGGCAGTAGGCAACATCAAGCGGCAGAAGGTAACATCAAGCGGCAGTAGGTAACATCAAGCGGCAGTAGGTAACATCAAGCGGCAGTAGGTTACATCAAGCGGCAGTAGGTAACATCAAGCGGCAGTAGGAAACATCAAGCGGCAGTAGGTAACATCAAGCGGCAGTAGGTTACATCAAGCGGCAGTAGGTAACATCAAGCGGCAGTAGGTAACATCAAGCGGCAGTAGGTTACATCAAGCTGCAGTAGGCAACATCAAGCGGCTGTAGGTAACATCAAGCGCCAGTAGGAAACATCAAGCGGCAGTAGGCAACATCAAGTGGCTGTAGGTAACATCAAGCGGCAGTAGGTAACATCTCAGTCATATGTTGTATTTAAACGAGTCGACTAGAGTCTAATGACTCTTATAGTTACAAGCTTCTGATGTTTACCATGTTCTTTTTATTTGCGTAATGTTATAGTAGATACATTATTTGACCTCGAATTTGTATAAAATAGTTTTAACTGGTCACTCTAGAAAGTTGATTTAGCAGACGATACAAAAACCAGACGTACCAACCAGATGTACCAACCAGATGTACCAACCAGACGTACGCTAATTTTGATAATGGAAGGACGCATTTTCTTGAACAGTAGCCTACATATTTTGTGAATCTTAAAACAAACTATCATCATATCAGCTTTTCTTTTCTGGTGTATATTTGTGAACAGCAGTGTGTATATATATATATAATATATATATATATATATATATATATATATTTAATATATATATATATATATATATATATATATATATATATATATTTATATATTTCTTGAAATAAAGTAAGAACAACATTTTATTTTAATACACACGTATAACAATAAAACCAACATCTTTCTTTACGATTTTTTATATGTTTAACGTCTCACGCGTATTGTGAAATAAACATCAACTTACATAATATAAATAAAGATTACAAACTCCGTAGAGAATGTAACAATTCCACATGTTATAGTGGGCAATCACATCAATAATGAGAAGAGGCAGCTTCAGTGCTTGTTTTGTAACAAAGTAGGTGCCTGTAATAAGTGTTGGATTGCCTAACTTTTAACTACCAGTTCGCACCTCGATGAAAGATTAATCACAACTGCAAAGATACTAAGTGTCTATAACAATTTTTATTTTATAATTAACCAACTTAAATCCTCTTAAAATACAAGAAAAGTAATAATTTTTCCCCCACATTGATAAAGGTTCCGGTACGCCGTACCGGTGCATACTGTCACAAAAAAAAAAAAGCACTGGGCAGCTTTCCAACCAAAAAAAAAAAAGACTCATGACTTAAACTGGCGACAGATCGGTTGTCATGACAGTCACATTGAGTACTCGTCCTCTTTATGATTTAACAGAATTTTAAGCCTCGGAGGTTTTTTCATACTTAGCCGGTAAAATATTCGTAATGAATTTAAATTAGTTATCAGCAGTAAAAAAAATAAACAGCTTTTAATGCTAAACATTATTATTCTATCTGGCTGTAGCCTGCAAAACCTTTCCATAGAGTTATATTCCCTGAGGCTTGATCAGTAGGCTAGGTTATTTTTAGTTTCGGACAGATCCGATTTTTTCATGATTTTATTACAATTTAAAGATGCAATATATTGTAGAATTAAAAAAAAAATATTTAAATGGAATTATTTCTCGTTTTGGCCTTTGGGTTTCATGTTTGAAAACCGCAAAAAAGTGTAGATTTAAAAAACAAAACAAAACTAACATGTATTGAATCGAGACAAGGGCAAGACGCCAGTTTGAATTCCTGATTTATACTTTCGGTGTAATGCAGACGCGAGACCGCTATTATCATATTACATTCTCTGTAATTGTCTTACTGGAGATCGTGTCTGTTGGCGAGTGCAGAGTTCAAAGGTGATTTCATGTAGCCTGTACCAAGGGCTGTGATCCATGATGGGCACAGTGACGACAAAATATTTGCCGAACGTGGTGGTGGCAGCTGCGGTAACATAAACAAAAAAATGTGTTAGTTACTTATTTTTTGTATTATTTACTCAATATTAATAATATATGACTCAAAGCGGCTACTATGAGACTTAAGAATTACGAAAAATGTTAACAGCGCTGATGGGCAAGTTGGCGGTGCAGAATGCTGGGGGGGGGGGGCGGGCGGAGACTCTTTGCAATAACCACTCACAAAAAATGAAATGTACATGATCGATTACAGCAAGATTGGGGGGGTGGGGCAGTCAGTGTCCAGGCCCGTAGCGTCTGGGGCGGCCAGGGAGCCGCCCCCCCCCTGCGTTTTGTCTGGCCCCCTCTGCTTCTTTGTTCTACTTAGTAAAATGTATTACCTGGTCCCCCTGCTATTGCCTGGCCCCTGCTGTAGAATGCCTGGCCCCTCCTGTAAAATTTTCACGCTACGGGGCTGTCAGTGTCGTCACTTGGTTTGGGGGCGGATCGGCCCAAATGGCACTTATTTTATCGCCAACCATGGGGAGGTATTTGCACCACTTTAGTTATATTTTTTTTGTTGTTGTTTGAATTAGGAATGGGGTGACATTTTCAGAGCTCGCGACCCAATCAACTATAACTCTGCTTACGCAGGTCCGTGAGTGAATAGGGTCATGTTGATAATTCTTCAGTATGACGTCGAAAAAATTAAAAACTGTTGGAGTCATTGGCTCATTAATAAAAGACAGCTTTCCCTACACACACACATAAACACACACACACACACACACACATGTATATATATATATGTCTTGTGGGATGTGATGTGTATCACCCACCCACTCAGAAATAAAGCTATAGACATACGTGAAACTGTAATTCAACCAGTCTAAAACAAACTATCACATACCTGTGACGAGATGAACCGAAATTAAACTGAGTGTGACGACCATGAGTACGGTGTTAGTCATCATGTTGTATGTGATCAGCGGGCACCTGTGGATGGACCAGCAATAGTCACCGATTGCACAGCTACTCTTAATTATTAGTAAATTAGGCGGATGCCTGTGGTTCCAGCTGTCTAAGGAGGGCCCCACTGAGTAGGAAGGGCTGTTGTTTTGCGGTTGAGTAATACGAATTCAATGTTTATTTGTTGTCATTCAGAAATACCACATTTTCTGAACCTTCTTGCTACCCAGTAGATCAGTGTTTCCCAAACTTTCGACATCTGTATACCCCAATTTTTTAATTCACGTAATGTTTTGTCCCTCTAGTTAAAAAAAAAAAACAGGTTTCATATTTTTTTTACCATCATGGTTTCCTCTTGTTTCATTGATTTAGCTACAGATGTGTATGTTTACCCGATGTTCTCAGTCCGGTGCAGCAGTACCCCCCGCCAAACTCTTTGTGTACCACCTGGGTTACGTGTACCACACTTCGGGAAACACTGCAGAAGATGTGTACATGTTCTAAGCGAAACGCAGCGAGCGATATTAAAATTTTGGAAGACCTCTGATTCTAACGGTCAAGCTTGCATGGTAGTTTGAGCCCTTGTCGGAGAGGGGGGCATTTATAAAAAAAAATATTACGGACATAGGATTTGGGTAGGCCTAGTCGGTGTTGCTCTTTCCGTCAGTGTACTGCCTAAAGAACCTCATCCTCTCTCTCTCTCTCTCTCTCTCTCTCTCTCTCTCTCTCTCTGAACTCTATGTGATAGTCTCTTAGAGCCCGTGAGATCAAACTCGCTTCCCAACTGGTCCACTCTGTGTTCCGACAGTCAGGGGCACTCAAAAAGCACATGATCCACAGCTAGCTCCACTTCTCTGCAGTGTCGGCAAAGGGAATCGACATTGGGCCCCAACCGCCTAAAGGACAATGCCCAGTGCAGAACTGAGCAGTTAGTGCCTGCTCGATCCTCCTGAGCCCCCACGACGGGTCAACTTTCGATGCCGCTCCATCTGACTTCGGACATTTCTGCCCGTCACCCCATTGTCCCAACTCGAAAACCACTGAGCTCGCTCAAAGCGCCTGATCCTAGAGCCCCCATTGCATAGGGTTAAGTGTATGTGTCTACAGGGCTCCCAATGTACCTTTGTCTATGGCTCCTAAGTGCGCTATTACTTAAAAAGCCCACCCCTCCTTTCTACAGGGGAAAAAACAGGAAAGAACGACTGAGCCTGAAAGTATTGACATTTTGTTATAATAATATTTCATGTTGTCATTGTAATAGTTTATTTTGTTATTCAATAGTTCATTTTGTTATTTAAATAGTTGACTTTGTTATTAAAAATAGTTCATTTTGTTTTTAAAACGTGGACAATTTAAGTGTAAAATAGTTCTGTTTATCTAAAGTCATTTCATATTTAAAAAGAAACAGTAATTTGATTCAAGCAAAAAAAAAATCACTTAATATGAACGGAGCCTTAGCTTGCTATTGTGGCGCCCTGTGCGAGCAAATGTTCTGGCGCCCTCCTCCCTAACTGATAAGTGCGAAAACAAAAAGCACTCTTTCGGCGCCCTGTACGAGCTAATGTTCTGGCGCCCTCCTCCCTATCTTACGAGCGTGAAAACACATAGCACTCTTTCGTGCGGGCGCTCAATCCGCACTAACCTTCCTACGCCACTGAATATGAAAACATTTATTGCTTGTGATGCAAACGAAATGAAAACTGAGCCTAAAAAGATATGGCCCCTTTCGACGAAGAGTTTGGGCTGTTTCATTTATTAAAAAAAAACAACAGACTCTTAGTGAAATAAATTTTAATTTTATGTTCACATTTACGGCTAATAGTCCGACAAATCGGCTGTCCAGTGCGCGGACATTGTCTTATGGGCTCCGTCAAGTTGTTTTTATTTATCAAGTATCCAAAGCTCAGCATTTACCTGTTGTAAGCACATCCTAATATAAACAATAACAGGCGGTCAGGCTGTTAATACATTCGCGGTCATGGTATATTCTTAAAGATTCATACGAAATGTATTATTACCTTAACGGTTTTTACTATAACGTTTAAAAATTGGTGTAAGGCAAAAATTAGTTTAGAAATAAACAGTGGGATGATGGTCGGTCAAGCAGCACCAGAAGGGGAAAGAGCTGGTGGGGGGTGGTTTGGCATCAACTAATATTTCTTTACAAAACGATTAAAGGATTTATTGTTCTCACAGAACCCCTGTGTCGATTGTTACATAAGAGATGATACCTGTTCACTTTTTCTTTATATTTGTTTCACCTGGTTTCTTTAAAAAATAAATAAATCACCAGACACAATGTTTAATCCGTATGTTTACAAGAACAGCTTATAGCTGTGAGAATGCATGCGTTCACAACATTTACTTAATAATTCACTTCGGCGCAATGGGGGTTTTCAACGAACTATTTTTAGAGCATGCGCATCCTTTGAATAGTTAAAAAAAATATTCATACGATTCTCTGCAGTGAATATTGGTCTACGGTGAGGCATGTGTAGCCATAGATATATAAGACTAGATCGCTTATGGGCTATGCATAGACATATATTGTGCGGACCATAACTTTAAAAAGAGAAGAGTACAATTCTGTATAACCTTAAGTAACCAAAATAAATAGCAGAAGACATTTTGCATTGTTTTCCTTGACAAATTTTCAAAAACTTTTTTTTTTCAATTAACTTTGAATAAAATGCCTTCGTGTTGTGTACCCGATTGTTTGATTATATTATTACTAACCGTCAAATATATTTTTTTTCGGACACATCAGTAGATTTTAAAAGCGCCAACCTCTAGCATAAATGGGGATTTTTTTTTTAATTAAAAGGAAGGAAATCTTTTTCGGTAAAAAATAAAGAACTGTACAGAATTGTACTCTTCTCTTTTTAAAGTAGGGGTCTCGAATACAACACTTTTTCGGTCTCTATTAAATAAGCATAAGCGATCTAGTCTTATATATCTATGTGTGTAGCCAAGGCCACGCGGACTGAATGTGGCTCTGCTCATGTGCGGCACGAACAAAAAACAAAATCTCAAAAGCTGGACACACAATTTAAGTTTGAGATTATTTTTTGGGTGGCTTTGATTGTCCTACTAATAAAGTGCTAATCTTGGCGTCCGTCCGTGCAGAATAGGAACGCCGCCTTTATAAATAGCCGTCACTATAAATAGTCTATGACGTCATTTCTCGCTGGTACAATTTTTTTTTAATTTCCTACTAATAGTAATAAAGTGCTATTCTTGACGTGCGTTCGTGCAGAATGGGATGTTGCTGTAAATAATTCTGCACTTGGGATATCCTCTATGACGTCATTTCCCGATGGTACATTTTTTTATTAGTTTAAATTATACTATTTGTAAAAAAAAAAAAAAAGTAATCAGCCATTTGTAAATATTACATTGCTAACTATATGCTTCTGGTCTTGCTGCCGGTTTGAGTGTAGTTTTTAAACGATTATTCTCATATTAAACATTTTTATTGAGATAAAACCTTCTGTGGCGAATGCAAAGGGCAACTACTAGTCATCAATATTTCAATAACATTTAACTTTATGGCTTCTAAACACTGCTTATTCTAAACTCTGCTTTGCTTCTCACTTGAACGAGAAATACTCGCATTTTTTTTTCAGCGCCTAAAACAGCTTACAATGGGAAAACTGTTTCTAGCAATGTGTGTGTGTGTGTGTGTGAGTGTGTGTGTGAGTGTGTGTGTGTGAGTGTGTGTGAGTGTGTGTGTGTGTGTGTGTGTGGCGTTGTGCGAGGGTGTATGTGATATTTTTAATTTAGATAAAACAATATCTACACAATCTTCATTAAAATAAAGTTTTATTAAAACGAGTAAACATGGCCGTCGCAAAGGAAAGGGGAGGGGGGAGAAGAACCGAACACTTATCAGGGTTCCCGAGCCTAATTTGGGGTGGAGGGGCGTCTCTTCGGTTACACTACATTTCCACCCCGGACAGTTCGACCCCCGGACAGTTTGAGCCCCCGCCATTTGGACCCCTAAAAAGGAAAATGAAGGACTTACGAAGGGAAAAGAAGGGGGCCTAAAAAGGTAAAAGATAGGCCCGGCCCTGGCTCTCCTGACATATCTTCAACAAAACTCGTTCCAGGCCAAATGGAACTGACATTTGCTAGAGGCCCCGCAAAGTGATAAAGCCTTAAGCCGCTTCAACCGTCAAATCACCGATTATCATGGTCCTGACCTGGTTTGGGAGGGGGGGGCATATTTGTGTACCAGATCCTAAGGTGTTGCATCAACTATGATTAGGATATAATACAGTTAAAATGTTAACAAAAGAAAAGTACACAGATGCTCATGTAGGAAATTAAAACTCATGTTTTTTCTTTTAATTGATTTGTAAACAGCCTGCATTGACATTTGTACGAAGATAGTGCATTTAGTAAAACAAACTTTGAATTTTATCAATACAATAAAACAATTCTGATTCTAGTATCAACAAAAAAATACATTGGTAGTAAATTAGTACACCAGAATTCGTCATACAATTTGAAAAAAAAAATCAATAGAAGTCAGTCATAAAAAAAATGAAATAAACATATTTTAAATGTAATTGTGAAGTAATGAAAATAGATTTAAAAAAAAGGTCAATAACAGCATGTATTAATATCTTCGTCTGTTTTTGAGATAATTTAAATTAATTTCGATCTACTGTATATGACGTCATCATGGAAGATACTCTCGAATCTTCCACTCTGGATACATCGTCTGCGTAAGTTTTACTCTCTCTACTTTTTCTGAAAAGGGAAATAGAAAAAAATAAACTTTAAAAAAAATAGGATTTTATTGAAGCAAACAAAAATAAAACAAAGAAAAATACATTTTTGCATTCATCAAACAAACATTTTTTTTTTTTTACAAATTATCTATTCTCAAAATATAAATATTAATGATCATCACTTAAAAAGGTGTTGCTAATAAAACAAAAATAAAATAAAACAAAGAAAAGTAAGTTACTGCATTCATCAGACAAACATTTTATTTTAATAAATTATCTTTTCTCTTATTATAAATATCATCACTCAAAAAGGAGTTGAATAAAGTTACCGTTACCACTTACCGATGCATGTGACTACAGACATATACAAATGTTACTCTTGTCTCTAAACAGACTTTTTGAATGGAAACCAATAAAAAAAAGAGTTCAGCATATGAGTACATTTTTATTGCTATTATTAGTTTATCCTAAAAGTGATGTGTGAGGGGCAGGATAAAGGGCGTTAACCAAGTTATAAATTAACAAGTAGGGCAGTGTGTGTAAACTTTATGGGTAAATGCATCATTATCCTAGAATCCAACTTATGTAAGTTCCCGATTCTAATAATAGGAACGTGAACGTCGAATTAAACACAAATTACTTACGGTAAGGCACAGAATATTAGTATGGGGAAAATCAACAATAACAGACCCCAAAGATAGGTCTTGCTCGCTGAATGGAAAAAAAAATATATTGTTAGTGATTTAATATGGAAATATAAGTATTGGTTGGTATCATCGGTTTTTATTTTTATGCTTCATCGCAGGTTTAAAAATAGTTGATCATAATTGTAAATAAATATGTATTCTCTTAATTTATATAACATTTTTTTTTAATTGCCATGTTTGTTGTTTTCTAAATATTCTTAAGGTGACTTCCAACTCTTACCCGGACATTCTCCGGTCAGCCGGACACTTACCTGGACATTCTCCAGTTTTTAAAACCTTTACTTGGACATTCTTAGTTAATCGGACACTTAGCTAGAAATTCTCCAGTTAGTTTGACCCTTACCTGGATAATCTCCTGTTAGTCGGACCCTTACCTGGACATTCTCCACTGACTCTGTTTACGCAGTCCTCTCCACACTTCTTTTCACAGCTCTCTTGACAGTCCTGGCCGAAGAACAGTGGCTGGCACTCTGGTCAGAGGAACAGATAATAAATTAATGAATGTTGGGCTGCCATGACAGACATATACAACAGAAGATGACCGAATGTTGGGCTTTCAGGACAGACATATACAACAGAAGATGACCGAATGTTGGGCTGCCAGGACAGACATATACAAAAGAAGATGACCGAATGTTGGGCTGCCAGGACAGACATATACAACAGAAGATGACCGAATGTTGGGCTGCCATGACAGACATATACAACAGAAGATGACTGAATGTTGGACTGCCAGGACAGACATATACAGCAGAAGATGACTTAATGACTGACATTGTCAGTGGCTGACTAGCTAACTCAATGACTGAACCATTGTCTGTGGCTGACTAGCTGACTCAATGACAGACTCATTGTATGTTGCTGACTAGCCGATTTACTGTCGGAATAAATGAGCTGAGTGACTATCTGATGATTTAGTAATTAGTTAGCTGTGAATAGCTGATAAGCTAATTATTTTCATGTTACTAGCTGATTTAGTAATTAGTGACCCGTGATTAGTTGATTTAGTAATTAATGAACTATGAATACCCGATTTAGTAATTAATAGAGAGCGAAAGATATTTTACCATTCTGACAGCCAGACTCTGGGCGCTGGAAGCCTGGCAAACACTTCCTACACGATCCGTTGAACTTGTCGCACTCATACTTGCATTGTTTACAGTGGACACAGGGCGTGCCCCAGTGGAACTCAGGACAATCTAGGGATTAGACAAGCGACACACAGCGCCTCCTAGACATTCAGACTTGTGATACAATCACAATATACAAACACACAACGACAAATCCTACAACGAACTTGCTTGAAACGCTCTATTGCTTTGACAATACATGCACAGGGTGTGGCAAACTGGGGGGGGGGGACGGGGATTGGGGGGGGGGGGGCTACCTATTATACAAAAATGTTCCTTTGAAAAGCCCCGGCGGCAATTCCGCATCGCGAGCCCCGCGACATCTATACTTTTGCCTGTGTTGTGAACAGACTATTTGAAAAACCTGCTGTAGCTGGCTTTGCTACCTGCGATATAATAAGAAATCCTTGTTGTGTTTAGATTTCCAGTTTTGGAACTCCCCAGATTATTTTTAGCCGAGCAAGAGTTAACTCCCCTTTCCCACATAAATAAAACACTCCACCTCTCTTTCCTCCCCCCCCCCCCCCGCTTTTAGTTACGTAGTTGACCCCATTAGCCTGAGAGAGACGAAAGTTTTTGAATTCCCCAAACTATTTTTAGCCGGGATCCACACGGTCGAACGTACGGTCTACCGCATAGGTTAGACGATTGTGTATTAGATACACAAGTCCTAAAACTTTGGAAGATTGTTATTAATGATGAAGAGTAAAGAAATAAAAACACTTCGTGTATACAAGACCGATATAGAAGGGGGGGTCTTACAGATTACGTAATGCATTGGGCCCCAACACTGAAAGGGAGGGGGGGGAAGGGCTAAAACAGGGATGATCCATACCTTGGACTCCATGTATCGTGATTTAAAAATAATTTTGCGAGATGGGGGAGAGAGGGGGCCCACAATGGGCTCTGCATACAGCCACCGCACTTCCCCTCCCCACCTCAGTGTATCAAGGTGATCAATGAAACTCATTGAGAACAAAAGAGCTGCAACATTTCATGACGTCTACGCTACTTACCTGACGGACAGACTTTGCCTTCATAGCAATCAGAGGGAGCTAACTCAAAATTTTTGTTTTTACAACTATTGGCCACCAGTTCTTTCCCTTTTGGAGGTTGGCACGTCCTTCAGTCGAAAATAATAATTGTAAATCATTGAAACCAGTAGTATCACAAATTATCATTGTGTTAAGATCTCGTAGATATTACGTTAAATATCAATAAAAAAAAACTGACATACATAATTAAGAAATGACAAAAAGGAAAGACAACCCCCTCCCCCCCCCATAACCCTCATTGAACGGGTGTTAAAATATTACTTTTTTTATCAAATATACCGTTATCATTGCTCGGTCAGGTATTTTTACATAGATTATGGAATACCCCCATCCATCGATTATATAGGAATGGAATAGGAATGAACAACAATGTCGCCATGTCCTACTAGATCCCACGGACACCGCCATGTCCTACTAGATCCCACGGACCACGTCATGTCCTACTAGATCCCACGGACACCGCCATGTCCTACTAGATCCCACGGACGTCATGTCCTACTAGATCCCACGGACACCGTCATGTCCTACTAGATCCCACGGACACCATCATGTCCTACTAGATCCCACGGATACCCCCATGTCCTACTAGATCCCACGGGCGTCATGTCCTACTAGATCCCACGGACAACATCATGTCCTACTAGATCCCACGGACACCCCTATGTCCTACTAGATCCCACGGACACTGTCATGTCCTACTAGATCCCACAGACACCGCCATGACCTAGTAGATCCCACGGACGCCCCCATGTCCTACTAGATCCCACGGACGCCCCCATGTCCTACTAGATCCCACGGACACCGTCATGTCCTACTAGATCCCACTCACACCCACATGTCCTACTAGATCCCACGGACGTCATGTCCTACTAGATCCCACGGACACCGTCATGTCCTAATAGATCCCACGGACACCGCCATGTCCAACAATGACGTGTAAGGCCTGTACAAATACCAAAAAAAAGTAGCATACATAAATAAGCATGCCTGACGTATATCTAATAAAGCCTGTCTGACGTATATCTAATAAAGCACGTCTGACGTATATCTAATAAAGCATGTCTGACGTATATCTAATAAAACCTGTCTGACGTATATCTAGTAAAGCCTGTCTGACGTATATCTAATAAAGGATGCCTGACCAATATCTAATAAAGCCTGTCTGACGTATATCTAATAAAGCATGTCAGACGTATATCTAATAAAGCCTGTCTGACGTATATCTAATAAAACCTGTCTGACGTATATCTAATAAAGCCTGTCTGACGTATATCTAATAAAGCCTGTCTGACGTATATCTAATAAAAAAGCATGTCTGACCTATATCTAATAAAGCTTGTCTGACGTATTTCTAATAAAGCATGCCTGACCTATATCTAATAAAGCCTGTCTGACGTATATCTAATAAAGCATGCCTGACCTATATCTAATAAATCCTGTCTGACCTATATCTAATAAAGCATGTCTGACGTATATCTAATAAAGGCTGTCTGACGTATATCTAATAAAGCCTGTCTGACGTATATCTAATAAAGCATGCCTGACCTATATCTAATAAAGCCTGTCTGACGTATATCTAATTAAGCATGTCAGACGTATATCTAATAAAGCCTGTCAGAGTATATCTAATAAAACCTGTCTGACGTACATCTAATAAAGCCTGTCTGACGTATATCTAATAAAGCCTGTCTGACGTATATCTAATAAAGCATCTCTGACCTATATCTAATAAAGCCTGTCTGACGTATTTCTAATAAAGCATGCCTGACCTATATCTAATAAAGCCTGTCTGACGTATATCTAATAAAGCATGCCTGACCTATATCTAATAAAGCCTGTCTGACCTATATCTAATAAAGCATGTCTGACGTATATCTAATAAAGACTGTCTGACGTATATCTAATAAAGCCTGTCTGACGTATATCTAATAAAGCATGCCTGACCTATATCTAATAAAGCCTGTCTGACGTATATCTAATAAAGCATGTCAGACGTATATCTAATAAAGCCTGTCAGAGTATATCTAATAAAACCTGTCTGACGTATATCTAATAAAGCCTGTCTGACGTATATCTAATAAAGCATGTCTGACGTATATCTAATAAAGCCTGTCTGACGTATATCTAATAAAGCATGCCTGACCTATATCTAATAAAGCCTGTCTGACCTATATCTAATAAAGCATGTCTGACGTATACCTAATAAAGCATGTCTGACGTATATCTAATAAAACCTGTCTGACGTATATCTAATAAAGCCTGTCTGACGTAAATCTAATAAAGCCTGTCTGACGTATATCTAATAAAGCATGTCTGACGTATATCTAATAAAGCCTGTCTGACGTATATTTAATAAAGCATGCCTGACCTATATCTAATAAAGCCTGTCTGACCTATATCTAATAAAGCATGTCTGACGTATATCTAATAAAGCATGTCTGACCTATATCTAATAAAGCATGTCTGACGAATATCTAATAAAGCATGTCTGACCTATATCTAATAAAGCATGCCTGAGTATATCTAATAAAGCATGTCTGACCTATATCTAATAAAGCATGTCTGACCTATATCTAATAAAGCATGTCTGACGTATATCTAATAAAGCCTGTCTGACCTATATCTAATAAAGCATGTCTGACCTATATCTAATAAAGCATGCCTGAGTATATCTAATAAAGCATGTCTGACCTATATCTAATAAAGCATGTCTGACCTATATCTAATAAAGCATGTCTGACGTATATCTAATAAAGCCTGTCTGACCTATATCTAATAAAGCATGTCTGACCTATATCTAATAAAGCATGTCTGACCTATATCTAATAAAGCCTGTCTGACCTATATCTAATAAAGCATGTCTGACGTATATCTAATAAAGCCTGTCTGACGTATATCTAATTAAACCTGTCTGACGTATATCTAATAAAGCCTTTCTGACGTATATCTAATAAAGCATGTCTGACGTATATCTAATAAAGCATGTCTGACGTATATCTAATAAAGCATGTCTGACGTATATCTAATAAAGCATGTCTGACCTATATCTAATAAAGCATGTCTGACCTATATCTAATAAAGCATGTCTGACCTATATCTAATAAAGCATGTCTGACCTATATCTAATAAAGCATGTCTGACCTATATCTAATAAAGCCTGTCTGACCTTTATCTAATAAAGCATGTCTGACGTATATCTAATAAAGCATGTCTGACCTATATCTAATAAAGCATGTCTGACGTATATCTAATAAAGCATGTCTGACGTATATCTAATAAAGCATGTCTGACCTATATCTAATAAAGCATGTCTGACCTATATCTAATAAAGCATGTCTGACCTATATCTAATAAAGCATGTCTGACGTATATCTAATAAAGCATGTCTGACGTATATCTAATAAAGCCTGTCTGACGTATATCTAATAAAGCATGCCTGACCTATATCTAATAAAGCCTGTCTGACGTATATCTAATAAAGCATGTCAGACGTATATCTAATAAAGCCTGTCAGAGTATATCTAATAAAACCTGTCTGACATACATCTAATAAAGCCTGTCTGACGTATATCTAATAAAGCCTGTCTGACGTATATCTAATAAAGCATGTCTGACCTATATCTAATAAAGCCTGTCTGACGTATTTCTAATAAAGCATGCCTGACCTATATCTAATAAAGCCTGTCTGACGTATATCTAATAAAGCATGCCTGACCTATATCTAATAAAGCCTGTCTGACGTATATCTAATAAAGCATGTCAGACGTATATCTAATAAAGCCTGTCAGAGTATATCTAATAAAACCTGTCTGACGTATATCTAATAAAGCCTGTCTGACGTATATCTAATAAAGCATGTCTGACGTATATCTAATAAAGCCTGTCTGACGTATATCTAATAAAGCATGCCTGACCTATATCTAATAAAGCTTGTCTGACCTATATCTAATAAAGCATGTCTGACGTATACCTAATAAAGCATGTCTGACGTATATCTAATAAAACCTGTCTGACGTATATCTAATAAAGCCTGTCTGACGTAAATCTAATAAAGCCTGTCTGACGTATATCTAATAAAGCATGTCTGACGTATATCTAATAAAGCCTGTCTGACGTATATTTAATAAAGCATGCCTGACCTATATCTAATAAAGCCTGTCTGACCTATATCTAATAAAGTATGTCTGACGTATATCTAATAAAGCATGTCTGACCTATATCTAATAAAGCATGTCTGACGAATATCTAATAAAGCATGTCTGACCTATATCTAATAAAGCATGCCTGAGTATATCTAATAAAGCATGTCTGACCTATATCTAATAAAGCATGTCTGACCTATATCTAATAAAGCATGTCTGACGTATATCTAATAAAGCCTGTCTGACCTATATCTAATAAAGCATGTCTGACCTATATCTAATAAAGCATGCCTGAGTATATCTAATAAAGCATGTCTGACCTATATCTAATAAAGCATGTCTGACCTATATCTAATAAAGCATGTCTGACGTATATCTAATAAAGCCTGTCTGACCTATATCTAATAAAGCATGTCTGACCTATATCTAATAAAGCATGTCTGACCTATATCTAATAAAGCCTTTCTGACCTATATCTAATAAAGCATGTCTGACGTATATCTAATAAAGCCTGTCTGATGTATATCTAATTAAATCTGTCTGACGTATATCTAATAAAGCCTTTCTGACGTATATCTAATAAAGCATGCCTGAGCTATATCTAATAAAGCATGTCTGACGTATATCTAATAAAGCATGTCTGACGTATATCTAATAAAGCATGTCTGACGTATATCTAATAAAGCATGTCTGACCTATATCTAATAAAGCATGTCTGACCTATATCTAATAAAGCATGTCTGACCTATATCTAATAAAGCATGTCTGACCTATATCTAATAAAGCATGTCTGACCTATATCTAATAAAGCCTGTCTGACCTTTATCTAATAAAGCATGTCTGACGTATATCTAATAAAGCATGTCTGACCTATATCTAATAAAGCATGTCTGACGTATATCTAATAAAGCATGTCTGACGTATATCTAATAAAGCATGTCTGACCTATATCTAATAAAGCATGTCTGACCTATATCTAATAAAGCATGTCTGACCTATATCTAATAAAGCATGTCTGACGTATATCTAATAAAGCATGTTCTGACCTATATCTAATAAAGCATGTCTGACGTATAATCTTTAATAAAGCATGTCTGACCCTATATCTAATAAAGCACGTCTGACCTATATCTAATAAAAAAAAGAATAAAGTCTGGACCTATATCTAATAAAAATCCTGTCTGACCTTTATCTAATAAAGCATGTCTGACGTATATCTAATAAAGCATGTCTGACCTATATCTAATAAAGCATGTCTGACGTATATCTAATAAAGCATGTCTGACGTATATCTAATAAAGCATGTCTGACCTATATCTAATAAAGCATGTCTGACCTATATCTAATAAAGCATGTCTGACCTATATCTAATAAAGCCTGTCTGACCTATATCTAATAAAGCATGTCTGACCTATATCTAATAAAGCATGTCTGACCTATATCTAATAAAACATGTCTGACGTATATCTAATAAAGCATGTCTGACCTATATCTAATTCTGCTTGTCTCGTTACAGAGCCGGGTACAACTCCACTCCTGCCAGTCTAGCCACGTGCCATAAACTTGTCATTTTGAAGAAGAAAAAAATAATAATAAAAAAAATGAATTTCACCAAAACACTCAAAAGATATTTCATATAAAGATCAGGTCTGGTTTAGTAGCGTAACTGAAGGTAGTTGCCTCAAGCACACTGTGATGATAATAATAATAATAGTCCCTGGCTGAGTAAAAAAAAACTCTATATATAAATAACTTTGTGGAACATATTATGGCATTGTCCATAAATGTGTAAAACAAATACAATCCCGATAGTCCTATTCCTAGTAATCACCCCCTTGATTGATTTATTTAGATTACCCCCCTCCCCCCCCCCCCGTGGTTGTATGTTAGTGTGCGTGTAGAGATGACCTGTGCTTTTGTATGGTCAACCAGGCTTTGGTGAAGTGTAGTCCTATTCCTAGTAATTATCCCATTGATTGATTTATTTAGATTATCCCCTCCCCCTGTGGTTGTATGTTAGTGTGCGTGTAGAGATGACCTGTGCTTTTGTATGGTCAACCAGGCTTTGGTGGCGTGTACGACCACTGCTATCGTGAATACTAAGGATGGTGGCAGTGATACGACCGGTAGAGTTGAATGACTGGTCAAGGATTATATGCCACCGTGGAGAGGGTTAGGTTTTATATGGACAGTCCGAGGAGAAGGATAACACGCGCACAAGGGCAGGAGTTTTATTTTTTAGATAGTAGGTTCGTTGGACCACAGTAGTCACACAGTAGTCACGTTACACAGGAATTCACAGCGCAGCAAGTCCAAGTGTTGTTTCAGGAGTCGCAAGTGATAGTTTCCTCAAGGCAAATCTGGAGCTATACCAAGTAACAAATATAACGGCTAAAATCAAAATGAATAGATTGAGGTGGGTAGGGCACATACAAAGAATGGGAAACAGCAGAGTTCCAAAAGCAACGCTCCAATGAGAAAAGGCCTGAGGGCAGACCAAGAAGCAGATGGTTAAAGAAAGTGGAGAAAGACCTTAAAGCCATAGGAGTGAGAGAGTGGAGGAGGATGACCATGGACCGGGAAAAGTGGAGAAGAGTAGTATGGCAGGCCAGGGCCCTAAATGGGCTGTAGAGACAAAGGAAGAAGAAGAAGTCTCCTGGAGGATGAATGAAGATTGATTTATCAGGAAAAGTGTAATCAATGATGTTGTGCTGAGATGGGGCTGATGTTGTATTGAGATAGTGCTAATATTGATTATATCTTGATAATTCTTCATTGTAAATATCACGAATTGTCTCATTTGTTATTATCATAAGAACTTACTCGTTTCATTACTTTGGAACTCGTAAGGGCTACGAAATCATTTAATTAAAACCACAACATATTATGATATTGTTTATGAGTACATAAATGATACGACAACCGAATTTTTTTTTGGGGAACATATTATGGTATTGCCTTTGTTTAAGTACATAATAATATGATAGCCCTATTTATGTTGGCACCTGCCTACACTCACCAGGACATGTACCTAGGACCTTGTCCTCACAGTCCTCGCCACATTTATCAATGCAGTTACCTCCACATTTATCGCCGAACTCATTCCTACCACAAGCTGCGGGAGAACAGAGAATAGTGACAATTATAATTTAGTCTTTTTTTTTTTGTTTTTAGTACAACGAGAAAAAGTCAAACTGAGCTCCGTATAAATAAGAGGTTTGAAATAAAACATTGAAATGTTGCCGGGGTGTCCCCTGAATACATTCACATCCCGCAATCTTTGTGACGGCAATTACGATGTATATAGCACACGGGGCTTCTGTCAATGATGTAAGTATCACAGGAGGCCTCTGTCAATGATGTAAGTATCATAGGAGGCCTCTGTCAATGATGTAAGTATCACAGAAGGCCTCTGACAATGATGTATGTATCACAGGAGGCCTCTGTCAATGATGTACGTATCATAGGAGGCCTCTGTCAACGGTGTATCACAGGAGGCCGCAGTCAATGGTATATCACAGAAGGCCTCTGTCAATGATGTAAGTATCACAGAAGGCCTCTGTCGATGATGCAAGTATAACAGAAGGCCTCTGTCAATGACGTAAGCATCACAGAAGGCCTCTGTCAATGATGTAATTATTACAGAAGGCCTCTGTCAATGACGTAAGTATCACAGAAGGCCTCTGTCAATGGTGTATCACAGGAGACCTCTGTCAATGGTATATCACAGAAGGCCTCTGTCAATGATGTAATTATCATAGGTGGCCTCTGTCAATGGTGTATCACAGGAGGCCGCTGTCAATGGTATATCACAGAAGGCCTCTGTCAATGATGTAATTATCACAGAAAGCCTCTGTCAATGACGTAAGTATCACAGAAGGCCTCTGTCAATGGTGTATCACAGGAGACCTCTGTCAATGGTATATCACAGAAGGCCTCTGTCAATGACGTAAGTATCACAGAAGGCCTCTGTCGATGATGTAAGTATAACAGAAGGCCTCTGTCAATGACGTAAGCATCACAGAAGGCCTCTGTCAATGGTGTATCACAGGAGGCCTCTGTCAATGGTGTATCACAGGAGGCCTCTGTCAATGGTATATCACAGGAGGCCTCTGTCAATGATGTAATTATCGCAGGGGCCTCTAGGACTCGAGTCAGTAATACGACATGTATCTATACGAGGAAATTATGATGTAAGAAACGAACATGAATCCGTCAAACCACAATAAAATTGAGCATAAATTGACTTTTTAAAACTTTTAACTGTGTATTTCTTTTAGATCCTGTATTGATGCTGTATTGCCACCCTACCTTTCATGACCTAAATAGTTTATAAAGAGATTCTTTGATTTAATATAGAAGGTAACAGCGCGTGTCACGTGTTTAGCCTTATGAAAATACATAATTAATTGAGTGATTTGCACCTGGATAAGACAATTTTTAACTTTTCAGCTTATTTCAATTTTTAAGGAACGTCTTATGAATGGGCAGATCACTCCATTAACTATGGAGTCTGGAGTCTGCCAGAAACATGACAGCTGGTTAAAAGCAACAACAAATAGTACGATATACGTGCTTGACTTTTAGAATGTAGACAGTTTGCGTCGTTATAGCGGGGAGGGGAAACGCGGCGTGTTAGCCATGACATGGGTATATCATTGTTTAGGGGGGGGCCCTAAAGCATTGCCGGAAGGGGGGGGCACCGGATAGTAAGCGACGCCACTGAATATTTCATACACAAGCACAAATGTACCTGTAGAGCACGATGATTCGGGCTCTTTGAACCCGGGTCTACAGCTGGTACACGACCCGTCATACTTGTTGCAGTCATCAACACAGTTGGGGCAACTCTTGGTACAGTTCAGGTCCCAGGTCTTTGGCGGACAATCTGAAACAGGTTAAATTGATGTCATTCATCATCTAATGACCAAACATGGATTACCTATATATACATTTTTTATAGTATAATCTTGGAAGTGTGTGTGTGTGTGTGAGGGTAAACCAACCTAATCTTCAAAGGTTTACTTATTCATATTTGGCCACTCTTCAGCCTCACACTTATTTTTCCAAACAAACGTTCCCAGAAAGGTTTACTCCGTGTAAACATCGTTTTTCTAAACCTCAGTATTTTTTAGTATTTATATAAAAGCCTCATTTTTTTTTTTAGGGATTACCAACGAAAACCGAGGTATCGCTGTTTATATTTCACCGAGGTATCGCTGTTTATATTTCGCTAAGGTATCGCTATTGATATTTAACCGAGGTATCGCTGTTTATATTTAACCGAGGTATCGCTGTTTATATTTCACCGAGGTATCGCTGTTTATATTTAACCGAGGTATCGCTGTTTATATTTAACCGAGGTATCGCTGTTTATATTTAACTGAGGTATCGCTGTTTATATTTCACCGATGTTTCGTTGTTTATATTGAGCCAAGTATCACTTATCACTGTATATATTCCACCGAGGCATCGATGTTTATGTTTCACCGAGGTAATTATATTTAGAACAGTCAATGATTTGACAGTAATTACTTTAAAAAAAAAGTATTTGAAGAAAATTTTAACGAAATGGTTCAATAAATAATTTACTTCCGTGTATGAACTCAATCATTTCATCAATAAATAAATCAACGCAACCTCAGTTCAACTGGTTTAATTGGTGCACTCCTACCACCTACAGCAGGAAGTGTGTTGGTATACTCCGACCAAACTGCAGGGCGTGTGTTGGTGCATTCCTACCTACTGCACGAAGTGTGTTGGTGAATTCCAACCTTCTGCAGGGTAAGTGGGTAGCATTCTTAAGTGCCTATCTTTAGTTGGTTTTTTTTTAAAAGGTGTGTGCGTGTTGGGGTAAGGGGGGTTAGAAAAATTACTTTTGTGTACCTGGACTTTTGGCAAATGTAACGGGGGGCGGGCGTGGGGTTCGTTGAGAAGTTTTTTTTAATACCCTTAATCAACACGTTCGTTTGGTGGAACAAATGTACACACCAACAGACACATATCAGATGTGCTTTCATCATATGTCATTTCTGTGGGACTATGGACTAGGTGGCGCTTATCTAATCTCCAAGTCAGCGGCGAATATTTTCCCCTAATCCAACGGCTCGGCATACACACCAACTATATATGACCCCCCCCCCCTCATTCTCCATTCCCCTTTCTCCGCCAACGAGATTCATTAGCCCGAGTTGAATCCCACACAACAACATAGAGGCAGTACCGCCATTGTTAGAGGCTAGTCATACACTGGTTGGTTATAATACCGGTATTTGTTAGAGGCTGGTCATACACTGGTTGGTTATAATACTGGTGTTTGGTTCTCTACTTACCGTCGTAGCAATAAATCATGCCACGATAGCACGTGGAGTTTCTGAACTCCTCCCATTGACCTCTGCACGGTTCACCGCCTTTATTTGGTAGCGGGTTGTCACAAAGTCTTCGAGTGAGAGGAGGAGAAAAAAACAAAAAACACGTGACCAAAAAAAAGAGACAAGTCAGAAAAAATAGTTGTGCGAATATTGATTCGAAAGTTGAATTATTCAAATACAGTGAGTCAATCAATCAAAATGACGTGATTGCTGATGATGGTGATGATGGTAATGATGTCACGATGTCATGTGATAATCGCGTGATGATGGTAATGATGGTTGCGAAGCCATGATGTTAATGATGTCATCATGCTAATGATGTTAAGATGGTAATGATGTAGTGGTGATGATAATGAAGTGATGATTATAATAATGCCATGGTGGTAATGATGTGATAATGATAATAATTTAATAATGGTGATGATGGGATAATGGTAATTGTATCATGATGGGGATAATGTGGTAATGATATTATAATGGTAATAATGTGATAATGGTGATAATGTGGCGACGATGTAATGATGTGGTGATGGTAATGGTATGATGATGGCAATGAAGGCAGACGATGAGAATGACGATGAGGTTATTGACACTCTTAAGAGGCGCTCAGCGATACAAGCGTAAAAAATTAATGTAACGGTCCCTTATCTTAACGGGCCCAATGGGCAGATGCAGTGTGTGTGTGAAGTCCCTGTAAGGGTGACATGAAATCTCTTAGATCCTATAAACCACTAATGGTACGGTTCTTATGGCGCCCTTCTTTCATCCCCACCATAGACGATAGCGCAATGTCCATGGAAGCACCACGGGAGATATATCGGGAACTTGAGCCAAGACATGAAAAGTTTCCTTGGTCCTCACCGGAGATCGAACCAGATACCTTCAGGTTAGAGAGCTGCACGGGAGTCAAAATCACACCCAGTCCCACCCACTCCCGCGTTTTCAAAACCAGTCCCACCCGCTCCCAAAAGAAATTCCTCCCAGTCCCACCCGCTCCCGCGAAAATTTTTCCCAGCCCCACCCGCTCCCGCGAAAATTTTTCCCAGCCCCACCCGCTCCCATCAAAAAAAATATTCTATAACTCATAAATAATAGTTTAAAATTTTTTTTATAGAAACCCATGGAAGAAGTAGCAATAATGGAAGAAGTAGCAATAATGTCTTCTGAAACTCTGTTTACCATGACCTTCAAATCAGTTGTTGTAGAATTAGAAGTATGTCTGTCTGTTTCCGTCTTATTTGCTCGCTCCTTTGTCACAACTCAAAAACCAATCAAATTCGAGGCGTTGTTAGTACAACGATTTATTTACATAAATGTACATCAGAAATTCATCAGAATACAAAAGTCCATAAATGAATACACTTCAATAATTCACTCTGCCTCAAGTCTGACTAACTAGAGATCTCTAAAACTCCTCATAACTATGAACTTCTCCTCACTGTGACTTGTAACTGTCTCTCTTCTCTAACTCCTCATGACTTCGAACTTCTCCTAACTTCTCTTAATTTAACTAATGTCCGAATCCAGCCCATATGTATACCCCAACGTCCGTGCCCTAATTACCTTAAGTACGTCACAATCCCTTCAGTATTTTCCTAACTATCTAATCTTTCTAGAAGCGTCACCTGGTCGTCATTGTTAACCCTACTAGCCTGTCCGGCGTCGCCTCTCGGTCTTCACACCTTTGCTGTCTACTATTCTATTGTTTCCCCACCTTGTCCTAAGTCGTCTGTCACCTTGTCACCCTTATCGGTATTACTCCTAACTCTTAGATATCTATTATATTAAATCGTCGAAGGGGATAGTCTCTGTCTCTAAATCTACTCTAGCGTTTTGACCTAAATACCAAGAATGTCAAGGAAAGGCCCTGAACTAGGTGTGTATCATACATCACACATCATCCCAAGATCATCCGTGCGATTTGATTGATTCATCAGAAGTCTGCGAGAGTCCCAATCAAACAAAACCCAAACCCACGGACTCTCGAAAAAACAAAACCAATCCCATGGAACTCCCGATAAATGTATTCCCAATCCCGCGGGACTCCTGCGAATCCCAATCCCGTGCAGCTCTCTACTTCAGGTCGACACATGAAGTGTAGCACAACGTCCAGTCGCCTTCATTACCCGAACTTAAAGTCAGGTACCCATTTAATGATGGGGGACATGCGGGACTTAAAAACCAAATTTCACCTGGAAATGTTTTCCATTGTTCTCATCGAGAATCGAACTCTGAACTCTCAGGTCGACAATGTACACCACTCGGCCATTCGTTCCGATACAAGCGTACTGGCAATATATTTATATTACATGCGTGCACAGTTGGTACACACACACTGACACACACACACACACACACACACACACACACAAGCCCGACGTTTTAAATGTTTACCTTTTTCTAAACATTCGATTATCTGGACAGTTGCTACATGTCCACTCGGTCCAGAGTCCCCAGTCACCGTGAACTGAATGAGACAAAATATTTATATATATGATGATTAACGAAATATGGTACCAGACTTTGACCAAAAAAAAATTGAATTTCCATTTAATTTTTCTGCTTGCTAAATAAGTAACATAGTTTTAAAAAGCTTTTTTAAATTTTTTCTTCTGTACATTTCGCAAGCCGCGCAGTGAAATATGAAATCCGTCAGGTAGACGGTGGCCTAAAACGTCAAATTTTTTAGGTGGACGGGGCTTAAATCTCAAATGTGTCTTGTAGACGGGCTTAAATGTAAAATATGTATTGTAGACGGGCTTAAATGTAAAATATGTCAGTTAGGACCTGATACGTAAAATGTGTCTTGTAGACGGGGCTTGAATGTAAAATGTGTCTTGTAGACGGGGCTTGAATGTAAAATGTGTCTTATAGACGGGCTTGAATGTAAAATGTGTCTTGTAGACGGGGCTTGAATGTAAAATGTGTCTTGTAGATTGGGGCTTGAATGTAAAATGTGTCTTGTAGACGGGGCTTGAATGTAAAATGTGTCTTGTAGACGGGGCTTGAATGTAAAATGTGTCTTGTAGACGGGGCTTGAATGTAAAATGTGTCTTGTAGACGGGGCTTGAATGTAAAATGTGTCTTGTAGACGGGGCTTGAATGTAAAATGTGTCTTGTAGACGGGGCTTGAATGTAAAATGTGTCTTGTAGTCGGGGCCTAAATATACTTACCAGGACATGTACCTTCGTCTCTTTCAAAGCAGTCCTCGCCACATTTGATTCGACAATCTCCGAGACAGTTCTCGCCAAACTCGAAAGGCTCGCAGGCTGAAATAGTTTATCACACAGACATTTTATAAACTAATGTTACTGTCCGTCGGTCCGTCTGTCCGTCAGTCTTACTTCACTCTGTATATTTTACTTATGTTCTTACATGCAAATATAACGTATATAAAATAAAATTATTAGTTTGTTTAAAATTTCAATTTTTCGCCCCCATAAGGTTTTTGTATTGCAAATTTAAACTTTTTCTGTTTAAATGAACTGGGAAATAAGGGGAAACCAATCACAGCCGACATGATGTAGTTTACCAGTGATCTAGTTAATTCCCTTCTGCTCACCCAATCACCTGCAGACAGAAAGTATTATCAATATAACCTAATTTAAACCCGTGGTTGTTTCTGAAGTAAAACATATCACAGGCATAATTAGCATTACATTGCTTTTTTTTTGTTCCATTTTCTAAACATTTGATGTACTACTACTGCTGCTGCTAACAAAAACAACAGTCTAGTGAGAATTAAACCCCCCCCCCCTCCTAGGGCATCCCCCTTCTTCAAATTGTTTTTTCCAATTTGTTTGTTTCCCCTCCATTAACATGTTGACCTACTAAAAAATATTACAATCGACTAGTCGTCAAACTCTATGCCTGGTTTGTCTAGTAGGCAGGCTCATATTTACGTCTATCATGTCCTTGTCTAAATTTTTATTACACACACAACGTTCAATGTTTCCTCTATTTAAATGAAACAACCAACATTCTATGTTTCCTCTATTTAAATGAAACAACCAACATTCTATGTTTCCTCTATTTAAATGAAACAACCAACATTCTATGTTTCCTCTATTTAAATGAAACAACCAACATTCTATGTTTCCTCTATTTAAATGAAACAACCAACATTCTATGTTTCCTCTATTTAAATGAAACAACCAACATTCTATGTTTCCTCTATTTAGATGAAACAGCCAACATTCTATGTTTCCTCTATTTAAATGAAACAAACAACATTCTATGTTTCCTCTATTTAAATGAAACAACCAACATTCTATGTTACCTCTATTTAAATGAAACAAACAACATTCTATGTTTCCTCTATTTAAATTTTCCATAGGTTGTGTGTTGCAAAAAAAAAAAAAAAGATATTAGAAAACAGTTTAAAGTTATTGTTGTTTTTTATTTTCACACCATAAAGCTGGGCCGATTTATCAACTAGGCACAGTAGGCACTGTGCCTAGAGCCTTCGGACTTTTCAAGGTCCTACGAAAGCCAGAACATAAAGTGAAAACAAGTTCAGAATGCCAGTAAAATTTATTAATGTGTGCATTAAAATAACTTAAGTAACTATATATAACCGTGTCAGATGAGCACCTGAGCAATTCAAGCTGCAGTGCTGTAGATTTGTAAATTACAGTATAACTTTTCGGCTATTTGTCTTTGCAAAGTCACATGACTTCCTCAAATGTCATTTCCCTCATGAAATCCTTTTCAATTGAAAATAATGCCAGGGAGGATAGTCGTGTTTGTCTCATCGTTGACCGAAAATACGTTTTTATCAATTTGAGTTTAGAAAAGGAATGTTCCCCTTAAGCACTTGTTCCAATAATTGACAGATAGATCCGGAAAGCAATATTTATATTTCGAAATCTTGTCACCAACCTATTCTGTATTTGTGCTGTAAGCATTTCCGCCACAGTTTTCTTGTCAGTAAACATCCGTGAGAACAAAAGAAATTCATTAGTAAATGCCTCTTTAAGATCTGATGGGTACATCTCAATTAGTGACTTGGCTTTCAAAACTGTTTGATCAGTTGACAGAGATCTGTTCAGAAGAAAGTTGAACCTTTCATGTAGTGTTTTGTAGGCTGCTCGCCGTTTTCTCATCTCAGTAATAAGTCTATCTATGATAACATAAAAAGACTGAGTACGGAAATTTTCGCTAGGACTCATACCCAAAACCGGATCATTATCATCCACAACTTCATCATGAAATCTGTGTTGCTGTCGTTTGCGTTGTGTACATTCCTTATAGTCCGCTTGTGAGAGTTGTTTTGCTATACCTTCGTACATTTCAAATTTATCGCGTGTATCATGAAAGTTAAGAACAAGAGTGTCATACACGTTGATGAAGGTCGTTAACTCAATTCCAGGCTCCTGTAGAGTTTTGATGACAATATCATTGTTTTGGAGCAAGTCTTTCCAAATAACACACATAAACGCTGTCTTGAAATGGTCCAACTTCTTTATGAGTAATTTGAATTCATGCTGTTGGTTGACGTTCGCTTGTAGCAACATCAGACAATGCTTGTTTAATTCCCTTATAATTGGCATAAAATGCTCTAGTAGCGTCACTTCGTGCTGATAGCCCTTGCAACATAAAGGTTTTTTCTTTCAGGCACTCTGTAAATTTTAACCATCGATGCGTGTAGACTGACTGAAGAATAACAAAATAGTTGACTGCAGCTGAACAGCTCTCAACATCAGATGAGCCTACCAAATTAAAGCTGTGGGCAGCGCTTGGCACCCACTCCGCTCGTTCATTTAATTTTAGGGCTGCTGATTAAACTGCGTTAATTTGCGATTGACGCATCAAAAAAAATTTGCGATTAAAATTTTTAACGCAACACTTAAATGCGTTAATTTGACCAAAATGCGGAAAGTTCACCGAAACGATAAATAACAGAATTTCACCATTTGAAGTTTAAGTTCCGTCCACTTATTAAGTAGATCTATCACACCCACCCTGCCGCAATTCGCACATACCCTCACCCCCAGGTATATCGACTGAAGCCCCAATGTAATATATGATGAAGATGTTTTGGTTATTTAGCCCTTCGACAAGTAAACTCCTGCTCCCTGCCCGGTCGATGTAAAAATAGAAAACTTTCATTCACTAGTTTACATTATATACTGTAGTGTATTGGTGGAGATACTATAGTGTATTGTTGAAGGTATAATGAACCCGTTTATTATTAGATCAAAATAACGAGATGCTAGAAATTTTGTATCATCATTTTTTTTGCACATAATTTTGTATCGTATTTTGATAGTATAACATCTTGCTAATATATCTGTACCCGAGACAGTGGTTGTATTTTTCAGAATTATTGAGATACTGAGTCAAATTTTATATATGTCTGTTGATTTACTGCAATTAAAGCGTAATTAATGCGTTAAAAATATGAGATTACATTTTTTTAACACAAACACCTAAATGCGTTAAATTTTAACCAAATGTGTTATTTCAGAGTTGCAGATGAAATAAAAAAATCAGTTAATAACCCGATTCTATAACCAGATCAGACGAGATTTAAAAAAAAAAGGAAGAAAAAAAACCGAGTGTCACGTTTACATATATCATAGCAGCTATATGACCTTGAAACAATAGGATTGTCATTTCTTAATTCAAACTTATGACCCTGAATGATGCAATTAATGAACATCTGCACGTGTTATAGTTTGATTGACAAGTGTCCTGGCTTTGAAACAATGTAACTTGTGGTTGGTAAGTGACGTCATCTACCAATATTGTGTAAAATGACACTCTTTGATGTTATCGGTCGGCTTTCATTTTTCATCTTCTGTTCTTTCTTTCCTGTTGACGACACACTTTATAACAAGACGCGACCCACATATGAGACTGAGAACTAATGAACAAGGATGCTTACTTGCTCGCGCCAAAAATAAGTCGAACATTTCAAGGTCTGGCTTGTCAAAGACGTCACACACACACACATACACACACACACACACAAATGTTTAATACTCTATTGCTTAGGCCAAGTAAGTGCGAAAAAATAACACGTTGTTATTATTTTAAAGTGACATGTTGATTGAATTAAAAAATGTTACAATAATAGATAAAGTATTTTTTCGATTAAATATGCGTTAATTTGCCATACTTTTTTTTAATTATGCGTTAATTTCGATTAAAATTTTTAATCGAACAGCAGCTCTAATTAATTTCTCTAAATTTAGCTTGTACTCCCAAATAAATCTCTCATATTACTCGCATTGTCATAGGACTGAGATCTGCAATTGCCGGTATCTATACCATGAAGTCTGAGAGTACTCACAATCAGATCGAAAAGGCGATTAACATAGTGTTATTCATTTGGAATAACTGAAGAAAACGCTCTACAATAGTTCCACTTTTGAGAAAATAGCGAACAACAACTGTCAGCTGATCCACATGACTGATGTCAGGAGTGGAATCAACACTGATTCCATAATATTTAGCATTCTTAAGTTCAGACAACGTCTGCGTCAATACTTTGGATCCCATTAACTCAACACATTCATCACATATACTGGCAGAAAGATATGACACATTCCTATTTCCGGGGTTTCCACGTCTCTCAATGTGTTCCTTTGGAAAGGGATCAAATTCAGCTAAAAGGTCAATGCAACTAAGGTTATTTCCATTGTTAAAACAGTTATGTAAATGGATGTCACCGCGAAAAGTTAACCCTCTTTCAGCAAGAAATCTTATCACAGCAACTATTCTCTTGAGAACATCAGTCCACTATTTGCACAATTTTTGCTTCTCCTTTTGCAGTTTTTCGTCAATTCTAGATGTCTGTTAACATTCTAACATCCTTGTCAGAGCAGCAATGTGATCCTTCGACTTCTCATGTGATGTAATCCTTGCGATGGCGTTTTTCCAGTCATCAAAACCATCGATAAACTGATTTGCAAAACCGGTTTTGTAGTCAAACAGCTTGCACACACAAAACACTTTACCTGTTGAAGGAGAATAGAGAAGCCAGTCTTGCGTGACATTTTCACCATTTGATAACGTTCTAGCAAAATATGCTTTGATTGCATATCTGATCTTGTCACAAAATTGTCCACCTTTTAGTGTAAAAATCTGACTCCAAATTTCGTTAAGAAAGATGTTCAGCATAATAACTTCTTAGAAGTGCAGTTATCTCCCAGTTATCTTTGTCATGCAGCTCATGTATCAAACCAGCATCACCTACTGACCCTAATATACAGTCTCAGCCTGTAGGCAAATCAAACACAGCAGCTTCAGCATGACCCATAACATAATGTTCAGATACCTTTTCCTTTGTAACACTTGTTTCGGTTGTTTCACATTTTTCAGCACAGTCCGGCAACATTATTTCTGGTATTGCGGGATCGTTGGTGTGCATTGTGGCCGAACAAAGTAGTTGACTGCAGCTAAACAGCTCTCCACATCAGATGAGCTAACTAAATTTAAGATCTGGGCAGCGCTTGGCACCCACTCAGCTAATTTATTAAACTTTCTCAATCAAGCTTGTACTCCCGAATAAATCCCAATCATATTACTCGCATTGTCATAGGACTGAGATCTGCAATTGTGGGTATCTATACCATGAAGTATGAGAGTACTCACCATCAGATCGAAAAGGCAATTAACATAGTGTTGTTCATTTGGAATGACTGGAGAAAAACGCTCTACAATAGTTCCACTTTTGAGAAAATAGCGAACAACAACTGTCAGCTGATCCACATGACTGATGTAAGGAGTGGAATCAATACTGATTCCATAATATTTAGCATTCTTAAGTAACAAGTAAATGAAATGTCATTATCACCAGGTGACCAGTATTAATAGTTTTACCAGTAATGCAATCAGTGTCTCTGCTCATAAATTGCAGCAATGAACCCCGATTTTTTTTCAATGCTTTTTCTTTTTCCTCCTTTTTCTTCCGCTGCTCAAATCCACTCTCGTGTTTCCTCTTGTATCCACTTTCGTTACTTTTGATGTAACACCGGAATGACTACGTCATCACTGCATATATTCTGCATATAATAATTAACAATGCGAATGTTTAGATATCATTTCTCTAAGAAGTGCGGGAGCATTGTTGTATAATATTACAAAATGACAATATTACTGTTCTGACGCAGACAATGTGATTCAAATAGAAATTAAACAATATGGGGTTTTTTTTTTTTTTAATTTTTTTTTTGTTTTTTTTAACGCCGCCATTACCAGCATGGTAGGGTGTAGTGTGCCTACCACACCAGCATTGTTGGCGGCGCTGATGCACGTCTGCTATCCCTACAGAGCGGCGGGGTGTGTCCGCTATCATCTGCAGGGATGGCAGAAAAATGGGTTTTAATCCTAGCCAAAACTGACCAGACCAGCAGGGTGTGTGTACTGCCGATCGGCCAGAATGGTAAGGAAAGGGGTTTTTCCTGCCACTCCGACAGAGGGGAGGGTGTTGTGTGCCTGTACCCTCAGCCGGAGATGGCAGGCTGCGCAGGTGTGCTTGAGTGGGACGGAGTGGAAGGGTGTTGTGTGCCGACCACATCCATCACCACCGCCAGCTGTGAATACTGCGGTCTCGGATCATCCTCACTGACCACAGTACCACCACCCTCGCAAGTAATAGTTTTTTTTCTTGACTAGAGAACCCCTATGATCCATCCCCCGTGGATCATGGTATGTCTCTCAGACCAGGAAGGAGAGTTCACAAAATATGCCAAATTATTTTGTGATACTCTCCGAAACAAATATGGGTTGTTTAACAAATTTTATCATAAGGGTGGTAACGAGGGAACGCATTAGATATTTATTTGCGAAACTTTAGATTTTCCGATCAATGAAATAAATTGATGGTGTCTTAAATATGAATATAGCGTATTTTATATACATTTTAATATACAGTGTACTAGTATATATAAATTTACTCCCTTGGAACTATTTTAGCCATTACAATTTTGAAAAAAAAGAACAATTTGAATTTTAAAATGTGTACAACATGTTATAAGATGTGAAACGTCTGAACCGTTCATTGTGAACTTAACATGTCTGATACGATCTAGCGAAACAGGACCGGCCTTACCAATTACTGGGCCCAATTTAACGGATGCTTGCGAGGCCCCTCTTTTAATTTTTTACAATAACAACTATTACTATTTATTAGATCATGTAAATTGCGGGGTCCATTCTTGAGAAATATTAAAAATGAAGTCGGGGGGGGGGCTACAACTTTGAAAGTGCCTAGGGCCTACGATGATCTTAAAACGGCCCTGCCATAAGGGTACGTATGATATATATAGGACTGACTGTATGAAACAGTTGTTGGTTGCACTGGTGTATTGTGCGCTCACCAAGCGCACAGCTTATCCTGAGCACAGCAGACCTTTCTTTTTTTTTTTTCATCCTTGTTATGCCACGCATCTTCTACAAATATGTTCGTATTTAAACTAAAAAAAAAAAAGCAACAAATCTGGAGTGTACTTCATGTAACCAAGACTTACGTTTGGTGCAACCCAAGTTCGGAAACTTGAAACCTTTTTTACAAGACAGACATGAGCCGGTGAGTTTGTTGCAGTCGTCTATACAGTTGTGACAACTCTGGGAGCAATTCATGTCCCACATGTACAGAGGGCAGTCTACAGGGGAGGTAGGGAGGGGGGAGGACAAATGAAGAATATAAAATAATTCATGATGGCTTAGGTGTTTAGTTGAGATATGAAGATGATGTCTGTTTATAGATCGTTTTGTCTGCCGTTTTATCTGTCCACGTTTCTGTGACTATTTACATCTGACTGCCAGCCTGCTTGTCTATATTTATATGTGTCTATATTACAGTTGAACAGCCTTTGTTACCCCCCCCCCCTGATGTCCACGCTGATTCTTCTATTTTCGTTATTAATTTATCTCCAATATATTTATAAATCAAAATATACTTTTTTCCCACAGCCACAATTTACCTGTCCTACGGCCGCAATTTATATGCTATACGGCCGCAATTTATCTGTCCTACGGCCGCACTTTACCTGTCCTACGGCCGCAATTTACCTGTCCTACGGTTGCATGTCGGCCATACGGCCACAGCGAGTGCACCCCTTGATCTAAATCTTTATATGAATCTGTTTCTCTGACTATTTCAGAGATGTCCATATCTACAAAGTCTGTAAGGACAGTATTTATATTTTTTTTTATATTCTATGAATAGCTCCACCATAGTACACGGGCACGGATGGTCGAGGGGGTAAAGCGCTCGGCTGTCGACCTGAAGGTATCTGGTTCGATCTCCGGTCAGGACCTAGAAAAATTTTCAGGTTCCCGATATATCTCTCATGGTTCATCCATGGCCATTGCATTATCGGCTATGGTGGGTATGAAAGAAGGGCACCATAGAAACCGTCCCATTAATTGTTTATAGGATCTAAGAGATTTCATCTAATCCTTATAGGGACTTCACACACTAAATTAGATTCCGTGAATAGTAGAAACAAAATAAAAGGCTCACAGAGTCTTATTTGGTCATTTTTTTTTGCTTTATATCTTGGTCATTTTTTTGTTAAACAGTGACATATGCCTATTTAATGAGCTACATGGATAAAATTACAAATGAAGCAGCCAAAGTAAACATATAAAAAAAAATAAAAGAAAATGTTGTTTCTGGCTACCTTCAGAACAAATAATTCCCTTGTAACAGTCGGCGTCTTTCATTTCGTTGTCTGCGCCCTCACAATTACGCCCACCTTTCTCAGGGCGTGGTTTTGTACAGCTCCTGTTGGTAGACCGATAACTGGTTAAATAAACGTTTTTGTTATATTCCACTTTTATTTGTTGCGATCTTTTGGATAATTCAAACATTTGAAAACAAAAGTATAAGAAAGCACATTTTTTACACATCATGTCAGTAAAACTGTGCTAATGAATAATACTTCAGCTTTTAGTCTTTCAACTAGTAAAAAGTGTACATGAAAATTGACTATATTGAAAGTAAATTGAACATGGAGGGCTTGGTCCCTTTATCATTAAATCTCTTGTTTAGCGATTTCCTTTAATTTTTTAATTATCAAACGTTTACATTTTAAAACCCAGACATGGTCTCTTTTTTAAACCCAGACATAGTCTCATTTTTAAACCCAGACATTGTCTCTTTTTTATTGTTTTTGTTTTTATTATTTTCATTATTTCTTTTTACGCTCTGTTAGGATTTTGCTTATTTTTGTCACCCATCATTCCTAGTAATGCTAATGCTACAGTTATACATACATTTGATAGTTTTAGAGTTGATTACATGTCTCTCTGTGTGTCAGTCGGTCGGCCAATCAGCCGATCAGTCAGTCAGTCAGCCAGTCAGCCGATCAATCAGTCAGCCAGTCAGTCAGCCAGTCAGTCAGCCAGTCAGCCGATCAATCAGTCTATCAGTCAGCCAGTCAGTCAGTCAGTTGGTTAGTTAGTCAGTTGGTTGGGCAGTCAGTAAGACAGTCGGTCAGTCAGTTAGTCGGTCAGTCAGTCAATCGGTTAGTTAGTCAGTAGGTTGGGCAGTCAGTCAGCCGATCAGTCAGTTAGTCGGTCAGTCAGTCAATCGGTTAGTTAGTCAGTTGGTTGGGCAGTCAATTAGACAGTCGGTCAGTCAGTCAGTCAGTCAGTCAGTCAGCCAGTCAGTCAGTTTGTCGGTCAGTCAGTCAATCGGTTAGTTAGTCAGTTGGTTGGGCAGTCAATTAAACATTCGGTCAGTCAGTCGGTCGGTCAACTGGTGTGTTTCTCACCGTTTACGTATTTCCTGATTCTCATTACAGTTGCTGGTGCACTGCCAGGCTTCCCAATCGGACCAGCCGCCATGAACTGTAACGAAACAATCACATCAATTATACTGATAGCAACAATCATGAACTGTAACGAAATAATCACATCAATTATACTGATAGCAACAATCATGAACTGTAACGAAACAATCACACCGATTATACTGATAGCAACAATCATGAACTGTAACGAAACAATCACATCAACTATATTGATAGCAACAATCATGAACTGTAACGAAACAATCACATCAATTATACTGATAGCCACAATCATGAACTGTAACGAAACAATCACACCAATTATACTGATTGCAACAATCATGAACTGTAACGGAACAATCACATCAATTATACTGATAGCCACAATCATGAACTGTAACGAAACAATCACATCAATTATACTGATAGCCACAATCATGAACTGTAAGGAAACAATCACACCAATTATACTGATAGCCACAATCATGAACTGTAACGAAAAAATCACATCAACTATACTGATTGCAGCAATCATGAACTGTAACGAAACAATCACATCGATTATACTGATTGCAACAATTATGAACTGCATGATCTAGCTCCGAGTTTATTGTGATCTAAGTGCAACTGCAGGATCTAGATCTGATATGGAAGCAACTGCAGGATCTAGCTCTGCGTTCAATGTGATTTGGATGCAACTGCAGGGTCTAGCTCTGAGCTCATGGTGATCTGGCTGCAACTGCAGATCTAGCTCTGAGTTCATTAGGATCTGGGTGCAACTGCAGGATCTAGCTTTTAGCTCACTAGGATAGGGTTGCAACTGCAGGATCTAGCTCTCCTTCATTCCTCCCCTGCACATATGGCTACGTACAGGCTCGTTAAGGCGGAGAACAGGGCGCCACATTAATTAATTCAGTCTAGTGTTACGGACCATATTACAGTTCAGATGTAATTACTTGTTCCGTTTAGTGCTAAGAGTGGGACAGATGGCCGAGTTGTATTGATACTCGACTGTCGGCCTGAAAGTCTTGGGTTCGATCCCTAGTCAGATTAGTGAAAGTTTGTCAAAGTCAACCCAGCATTAAATGGGTACCTGACTTTAAGTTGGGGAAGTAAAGGCGGCAGGGCTTTGGGCTAACCACAAAACCAATGTGTATGCCAAGGTTATAGAAACAGACGAATTCTACACTTCATCTGCCGAGGTTATAGAAACAGATGAATTCTACGCTTCATCTGCCGAGGTTACAGAAACAGATGGATTCTACACTTAATATGCCGAGGTTATAGAAACAGATGAATTCTACACTTCAACTGCCGAGGTTATAGAAACAGATGAATTCTACACTTCATCTGCCGAGGTTTCAGAAACAGATAAATTCTACACTTCATATGCCGAGGTTATAGAAACAGATGAATTCTACACTTCATCTGCCGAGGTTATAGAAGCAGATGAATTCTACACTTCATCTGCCGAGGTTATAGAAACAGATGAATTCTACACTTCATCTGCAGAGGTTATAGAAACAGATGAATTCTACACTTCATCTGCCGAGGGTATAGAAACATATGAATTCTACACTTCATCTGCCGAGGGTATAGAAACAGATGAATTCTACACTTCATCTGCCGAGGTTATAGAAACAGGTAAATTCTACACTTCATCTGTCGAGGTTATAGAAACAGGTAAATTCTACACTTCATCTGTCGAGATTATAGATACAGGTAAATTCTACACTTCATCTGTCGAGGTTATAGAAACAGGTAAATTCTACACTTCATAAGCCGAGGTTATAGAAACAGGTAAATTCTACACTTCATATGCCGTGGTTATAGAAACAGGTAAATTCTACACTTCATCTGCCCCGATGGCCCGTTACGGAGGGTAAATAGACTGTACTTTCCTTTTTTTTACTAAGTACTAAGAGAAATAAAACCTCAGCCTTGAATAGATTTGGTAACATCTGTAAACTTTGTAACGTTATTTTCTTTTTAAAATAATAATTTAAAAAACAAACAACAACAACAACGAATTCTAACCATAGCTAATTCTAACCAGAACAAATTCTAACCATGACTAATTCTAACCAGAGCTAATTCTAACCAGAACAAATTCTAACCATGACAAATTCTAACTAGAACACATTCTAACCAGAACAAATTCGAACCAGAACAAATTGTAACTAGAACAAATTGTAACTAGAACAAATTGTAACTAAAACAAATTCTAACTAGAACAAATTCTAACTAGAACAAATTCTAACCAGAAAAAATTCTAACCATGACAAATTCCAACCAGAACAATTTCTAACTAGAACAAATTCTAACCAGAACAAATTCTAACTAGAACAAATTCTAACCAGAACTTATTCTAACCAGAACAAATTCTTTAACAAGGACAAATTCTAACCAGAACAAATTCTAACCAGAACAAATTCTAACCAGAACAAATTCTAACCAGAACAAATTCTAACCAGAACAAATTCTAACCAGAACAAATTCCTTCGATTCTGTCAAAACAATCTTCCCCGCACTTGGCCAGGCAGTCCCCTTCACAGTTCTCTCCGAATTCATTGGTCGAGCAAACTGAACACACAGAATCATACATAAACAGAATGAAAAACAAGATGGATTATTCGCTGGATAAAAAGTTCTGCACCTTTGAAACAGTCATGCTGGTTTATTCGTTACCGGTTTAAAAAAAGAAATAAAAACGGATGTTGTAAGATTCATTAATGTTTTAAGTAAGGAAAGAAATCTCTTTATATAAACTAAATATATGATTTTTTTTTCTTCAAGACCAAAAAAAAAACCCTGTGGGAAAAAAAGAGAAGGAAACCTCCTTCCCCCCCCCCCCCGCCTCTCTCATTCTCTCTCTCTCTCTCTCTCTATCGTCCAACGCCCTTTACATTAAACACTAAAGCTAAATACGCCTATGCACACAGACACACCAAGGACCGTCTTCATTTTAGGGGTAAAACATATTGTAGATCAGTGCTCCTCAAAGTGGTGAGCAGCGGTCCGGAGGGGGGCCGTGGGATTTCGAAAAATGTGACACATAAAATTATAATTAACCTAATGTATTGTATGTAAATAGTATTAATATATGTTTAAAATAAAATGTAGTTTATTTTTATGTTTCATCCTTTCACTCTTTCATAGTTAACATTAGAAAAAGCATGTATTGACTAGTAAAAGTTTGCATATAGAAGTTTAAAATTATAAATTTAAGCAATCTAAACCAAAAAAAAAAATAAAAATAGGGGGGCGGCGACATATTGATTGGCGTTCTAAGGGGGCCGTTACTTCAAAAAGTTTGAGAAGCACTGATCTAGATCAAACATTGGAGAAAAAATAAATAAATTGTTCAACGGAAGAAATGAGAAAAAATCAGAACACCTGTTAGGCAAGCCCTTTGTGACACCTTGTAACCTTTCTTACACCTGTCGCAGGAGCCGTTGTATTTGTTGCAGTCGTCTAGACAGTTCTCACATGTCTCTGAGCAGTTCAAGTCCCATCTGAAGGCTGGACAATCTGCGGTACAGGGGACATTCAAATAAAACATTTTTGTTTTTTTTGTTTTCGATCAGCTAGTAGTGTCCACGTGACTCGATTGAACACAGACTTTCATCTTCCAATTCAAACACTTGCACAGATTCTATACTTAGACTAGTAAGTGTTTTAAACAATATGCCTAGAAGCAGTATGTTTGTTTCTCAAAACTATCAATGTGTCTATCTATTTTCAGTTCAATGAAACAATTAACATATTTTCCATTCAATCAATCAAACAACCAATCAACAACATTTAAAAAAAAAATCTTTCTCCGATACAGTAAAAATCGATTAATCAATGATCTGTCAGTCTGGTTGCCATTTTATCATTACATCTGTATATCCATTCTTTTGTCTGTCTTTCTGTCTGTATTTGCTATGTTCCTATGATCCTTTCGTTTTAACTCATATTTCCTCCTTCTGATATACTACTGCACTACTATACTACACTACTATACTACTACAATACTATACTACTATACTACTACTCTATACTATACTACTACAATACTATACTACTACAATACTATACTAATATACTATATTATACTTTACTACTATATTATACTTTACTACTATACTATACTACTACTCTATACTATACTACTACAATACTATACTACTACTCTATACTATACTACTTCAATACTATACCACTACAATACTATACTACTATACTATATTATACTTTACTACAATACTATACTACTGCTCTATACTATATTACTACACTATACTATACTACTACAATACTATACTACTAATCTATACTATACTACTACAATACTATACTACTGATAATAATAAGACGCGACTTTAAGTAATTGCTGGGAATCACTAGCTTTATTTTTCGTATGTCAACACACACACACACACGCACAAAAATGTTTACCTTGTTGACATGTAGCAGGTGTGATTCCTGAAACTGATTTCAGAGTCGGGGCAGTAGTTCCCGCCCTGTTTGGGCTCTGGACTGTTACACTCTCTGGCCCGGGGTGGTGATGGGGGGGAGGATAAAAGGGAAGTCAGCATAAAAAATTAATAGTTCTTTTTTTCGGTTTAGTTATTTCCCTTTAAAAAAAACCAAAAAAACCAAAAAAACCAAGTGTATCTGAGCTTAAAAGTGCCAGAAAGATAATGTACTTTGAGTTTATTGCATATAGAATTTCTTTTTATTTTTGTTTAAAGTGAAATATCTGTAAAGAATACTTTCGATATTTAAAAAAAAATAGTATGCGTGTGTGTGTGTGTGTGTGTGTGTGTGTGTGTGTGTACAAACGTCCGTGCATGCGCGCGCGTGTGTGACAAGATAAAATCTCTTAGATCCCATAAACCACAAAATGTGACTGTTTTTTCATGGTGCCCTTCCTTCATCCCCCACCATAGCCGATAGCGCAATAGCCATGGAGGCACCACGGGATATATAGCGGGGACTTTAACCATGACCCGAAAAATGTTGTACAGTTTTCGTTTAAAACAAGAAAGTATCGCATTAGAAAAGATAAGCACATTCTATTATGAAAAATAAATACATTTATTTATTATACGTTTTGAGCGGTACGCGCGGATATACTTTTGCATCCTTTGGGGCTCAGTCACGATCAAGGACTGAGAAGCACTGGAATCAACTAGTGCGAAGCAACCATCTGCGCACGTTCAAGTTTTCGAGGAATCAGTCTAATCTGCTTAAAACCGAACCTGTAGTTAACGATATGTCTATAGAGGTATGTGTCAATTAATATTACGCTTTCATATCTATATGTCAATAACAATTATCTTTACAAATCCACATGTCGATAAAATGACACGAGAGTTAAGGTTACATTTACATTTCAATGTGTCATTTAAAGCCATTGGCCTGTAAACCCAATGTTACCTTTCTCTGACCTGCCTGGAGTCCTTGCAGTTTGACGTACACTCCCAACCGCTCCAACTGCCCCAGGCTCCGTGAACTGGACGGAGATAGAGAAAGAGAGAGAGAAAAAAAAAGAGGAATGCCAGAGACTTAAGCCAAAATGTATGAGACAAAACATAACATGACCATAGGTACATTTTAGTGAACAAGGATTGTATTCCGACAACATTGATTGAAATGTGAAAACAAGCAACTGTTTAAACGAAATATAGTTACATTTGGTGGACAAAGATTGTATTCCGACAACATTGATTGAAATGTGAAAACAAGTAACTGTTTAAACAAAATGGTTTCAATTTTCTAAATGAATATTTCGTCCAAAAGAAAAATAAAATTATAAAAAAAAAATCCTGTCCCCGGGGGGGGGGGTAAAAATGGGGAGGACAAATAACAATAGAGAAGTCAAAACTAACTGGAACTACCCAACTTCGTCACTTTCTTTCGTTATTGAATGCCGTACAGCAGTATAGATAAGTATTTGAAACAAACAGGTAGTACCAGTCAATTCCACTTAGGCGATGGAGTGGGGAGAGAGTACCATGTTCCTTTAGGTACATACTTGTATAAGTTCCACTTAAAAATAAAAAAAAGAATCGTCCACCAGGTGGCGTAACTATAAAGCGGTGGTCTGCTGTACTTAGTACTTTTTGTCACAGTAGTTGGTTGGTCTGCTGTACTTAGTACTTTTTGTCACAGTAATTGGTTGGTCTGCTGTACTTAGTACTTTTTGTCACAGTAATTGGTTGGTCTGCTGTACTTAGTACTTTTTGTCACAGTAACGGGGTGGTCTGCTGTACTTAGTACTTTTTGTCACAGTAATTGGGTGGTCTGCTGTACTTAGTACTTTTTGTCACAGTAATTGGTTGGTCTGCTGTACTTAGTACTTTTTGTCACAGTAACGGGGTGGTCTGCTGTACTTAGTACTTTTTGTCACAGTAATTGGTTGGTCTGCTGTACTTAGTACTTTATGTCACAGTAATTGGGTGGTCTGCTGTACTTAGTACTTTTTGTCACAGTAATTGGTTGGTCTGATGTACTCAGTACTTTTTTCACAGTAACGGGGTGGTCTGATGTACTCAGCACTTGTTTTCACAGTAACAGGGTGGTCTGATGTACTCAGTACTTTTTTGTCACAGTAATGGGGTGTGGTGGGGCGCAAGCTGAACTAGTTACGCCCGTGTCAAAACATGACCTATTTGTAGAAACGGGGATCCATTATTCGTGGGAGACATTTGCACACACACACACACACACACACACACACACACGCACACGCTCCTTTTATTTGAACTCCCCTTATTATGCAATCTCTCAATCATCGACCTCGGGTGTTTTCTCGACACCTGCGGAAGGAGGGAGTGGACGGAGTGGTGCAATGCAGAATGATGCAGCTCTGGTGGTCAGCTCACCTGGACATTCTCCGTTGACCCTCTCGTAGCAATCGCCCCCACACTTGGCCGTACAGTTTCCCCTGCAGTTCATACCGTACTCATTAAATCCACAGGCTGAGGGGAAGAAAAGTCGATAAAAAAAAAATATGATTACAGTGTTGAGCAGAGTTGGCAACATTTCTGAATTCGAAAAAAAAATGGAGTATTTTAAACAATTTAAAATAACTGTAAACGTCACTCTTCATTTCGAGCCGAGGAGGGGTGGGGTGGGGTGGCGCGGATCAAACAGCAAAAAAGAAAAAAAAACAGGGCTTGTGTTTAGGGCGTGGAGACAGAATTCGGAATAATTAGCTTCATCAGACGAACGTCTCGCATGCAAGCTTTTGCCACCAATGTCAGACTTAGACACTATTGTACCTCGCAGCCTGGAACCGGTGGAAACTTACGTATGTTGCAGCCGGTGTTAGGCGACTTGTATCCCTTTCGGCACCTCTGACAGACGCCAGTTTTCTTATCACAAGGTTCCTTGCACCTGTCGCACAAACCGACACAGTCGATATCCCACTGGAAATTAGGACAGTCTGATGGAATGACAGAAGGCATGCAATATTTACCTAACGTTTTTTTTTTTGGTATCCTTATTTGTATATTGTAATGTGACGTATAAGTATGCCAGTCCATGGCACTCTAAAATTACAAGTTACGGAAAGTATATAAGAAAATAAATTTTGGAAGGTATCAAATAAAAAGCATAAACAAGTTAGTCATGTACTAAAGGTAGATGGCGAATTTACTGAATGTGTACATTCGAATCTGTTTGTTGGCGACTTTTTGAAGAAATCTACAGAGGTGACAACATTTTAAATCCATCTATTATGTGTCATTAAGTTCCTTGCTTTTGTACCTCACTCGTAGGCGGGTTAGGCAGTCAAAGCCGTTCATAGGTTTTTAGGAGGCTCTAGGCATAAAGACTCACAGAGTCGGGGCCCTGCTTGCATTAGATGTAATAGAAATGAATACGGTAAGGGGGGCACTTGGTCGATGGAGGGACCCTAGACGATTGACCAGATATACTACCTGTTAGAACCGCCCTGAAAGTAAATAATACGATGTGACAGGTGTTTTTCTGAAGGTATAAAATAAAGGCTTGACGAAACAGTTCTAACTTCAGTCATTGGTGTACAAATAGCAACACCACTGAATTAAACATACCCAGTTGTACGAATGGTGTAAGTGGGGGATTGGCATGTTGAGTGTCTATGTAGGAGGATATATAAATAAATTCCAGCGTAAGATGATATTCATGATTTCCATGATATTATATGATTTTCAACGTACGATGATATTCATGATTTCCAACGTCGGATGATATTAATGATTTCCGGCATAAGATGATATTTATGATTTCCAACGTAGGATGATATTATTGACTGCCGATATAGGATATTATTGATCGCCTACATAGGGTATTATTGATCGCCTACGGGCGTTAATCTCAGGTCACCAAAAGTTAAAGAAAATTATGGCTAAACATCGGATTTACCTTCAGCACATATCTGTCCCTTGTAGCAGTCTCCCATCTTCGAGTCTTTGCTGTCATTTGGACATGGCCTACCGCCGTTGGTCGGTGTTGGCCTGTTACACAGTCTTTGATGGTGCGGACAGATGGACACACAAACATGAAGGGTTAGGGCAGTAGTGCTGACCACAACTCCCCCCCCCTGTACGGTACGCCCATACAACCACAAAATCAATCTTACCTACCGCCTTTTTGTTAAATAGGGAAAGTGAAATTTTCTTTGGGCATGGTCCAAATAGAACAATGATCCAAATAGAACAAATGGTCCAAATAGAACAATTGGTCCAAATAGAACAATGGTTTAATTAGAACAATGGTCCACAAAGAACATTGGTCCAAATAGAGCAATGGTTTAATTAGAACAATGGTCCAAATAGAACAATGATCCAAATAGAACAAATGGTCCAAATAGAACAAATGGTCCAAATAGAGCAATGGTTTAATTAGAACAATGGTCCACAAAGAACATTGGTCCAAATAGAGCAATGGTTTAATTAGAACAATGGTCCAAATAGAACATTGGATGGAAAAACCCAGAGATCAATCACAGATTAACAGACGCGAAAAAATAACATGATACTAATTTACCTCCCCTCCCCCAATTAAAACATTTTATAACAAAATTTCAGGATACCCCTCCCCTCCATCGCTCTCCATAGTTATATAACATATCAGCTAGCCCCCACCCTATTTTTTCAGAACGGTTCGTAACAAACTGTAACTATCATCCTGCACCCACCCTATTTTTTCAGAACGGTTCGTAACAAACTGTAACTATCATCCTGCACCCACCCTATTTTTTCAGAATGGTTCGTAACAAACTGTAACTATCATCCTACCCCCACCCTATTTTTTCAGAACGGTTCGTAACAAACTGTAACTATCATCCTACACCCACCCTTTTTTTCAGAACGGTTCGTAACAAACTGTAACTATCATCCTGCACCCACCCTATTTTTTCAGAACGGTTCGTAACAAACTGTAACTATCATCCTGCACCCACCCTATTTTTTCAGAACGGTTCGTAACAAACTGTAACTATCATCCTGCACCCACCCTATTTTTTCAGAACGGTTCGTAACAAATTGTAACTATCATCCTACCCTCAACCCTTTCCCTTTAAAAAAGATTGTAACAAAATCCGGTGTTGTCGGACTACTCATCCACCTTACATAATATGTAAAATACCCCCCCCCTGCCCCATTTGCAGAGTCAACCTCAATACTATAACTATGTAACGTTCAAATGTTGTTTTGACTAAAATAATTCCTAATGGCTAAAGAAAGAAATTCAACAGACTAATGTTTGGGTACGTCGTCCTGGATACGCAACGACAACGCCATAACTTGAGAGCGACCACCGACCGCACTAGGTACACGCAACGACAACGCCATAACTTGAGAGCGACCACCGACCGCATCAGGTACACGCAACGACAACACCATCAATCGAGAGTGATTACTGCACCAGGCACAAGTGTTTTGTAAAGTTCAAGTTACCTGTTTCTTATCATCTCCCGGCTGGGGCAGTTGGCCGTGCACTGCCACTCTCCCCACTCACCCCAACCTCCGTGGACTGAATGGAAGAAAACGGAAAGAAATGGGATTTAGATGCAATAATGTAGAAAGGTTTAATCACGCCGAGCTGAAAGTAAATATAATCATACAAGAAGAAATTAGCCTTGTGATTCGATTTTTTCATGATTTTTATTACTATCGTTTACGTTTGATGATTTTAAACTGGAATACTGTTGTATTCATTCTTTACTTTCAATTTAACACAGAACCCAACTCGCTATTATTTATATAGATATAAGAAGTTTGCATTTTGTGGGGAAATGTAACTAAGCTATGTTTATTTTAGACTCTTTTTCCGTCTGTCTGTTGCAGATAGAAAGAAACAAGAATACTGTTGCCTGTTTAAACATGAATAGTTTCTTGCTTGCGTCTCGATTCGCCAAATGCTTTAAAAAAAATCTAGTCATTATTAACAGGGCTCCGTTCTATTTGGCTTTGTAAAATCTAACAATACACTAACACCATACTGGACCGGATAGTCGATGGTCTATTGTTTTCATGGTCAGAACTTGTGAGTTGTTGTTTTTTTCAATTATGTACCAACTTGGTGTTTTAAGTTATTGTGCAGTACTCTATGACTGAAGGACGTGATGTTGTGACATTAGCGAGATAGTCGGTGTGAAGTCTTTGTAAGGATGAGATAAAATCTCTTAGATCCTTTAAACCACTAAAGGGACTGATCTTATGGTGCCTTCCTTTCACTCCCCCCACCACAACATGGAGTGTAATGGCAGTTTGGGCGCCACGGGAGACATTGAAATAGTCGGTAGGCGAGTTCATCCTTGATTCTTTTTATAGTAACGGGCGAGCAACTGAATTCTCACTTGGACAAGGTAGTGAGGGGAGGATTTATGGTATCCCTGCATTAACAGACTGGACGATGGTCAGTAGAAAGTCCTCCTTTACCTGAAATAAAGGCGGCTGGGCTTTGTGATGGCCACACAATCCCTTCATCAATATGTCATGGCTATAACAACATACGAATTCTACACTTCATCAGTTCCAAATGTCTCAGAGGCTAGTGGCAGTTGTTTTTTTTTACCAACCCACTGGGGCAGTGATTTATACGCTGCCACCAATCACTATCGTCCACATTTTCAGGGCCGCTGCAAGGTTGAAACCATTAAAGGGTCAGACAGGTATATAACTTTCGAATTAAAAAAAAAACAATAACTGCACAATAACTTAAAACACCAAGTTGGTACATAATTGAAAAAAAACAACAACTCACAAGTTCTGACCATGAAAACAATAGACCATCGACTATCCGGTCCAGTATAGTGGTAGTGTATTGTTAGATTTTACGAAGCCAAATACGGAGCCCTGTTAAGAATGACTAGATTTTTTAAAAGCATTTGGCGAATCGAGACGCAAGCAAGAAACTATTCATGTTTGTTAGCGTTGTATACCAGATGGCTCCCGTTAGATGGTGATCATCAGAGGCCCATGATATGCCCAGCTGATTTATACAATGTACCCACTTTATTTTTTCATTAATAGCTCCTTTACAGCACAGCGCGCGCGCACACACACACACACACACACACACACACACACACACTATTACCTATGCCTAGCTCAAGCTCTTCTTTATGTATCTCTCCAATGACTCTCGTTTTCTCATCATCTGTGAACAATACAAAGCAATGTACATCAAAGATTACACACCAAATTACACACGAACTTACACACCAAGTTTTTTTTTAAAACTGCTCAGAGAAAACCTACCTGTCAAGAAGACCAAATCTTCATCGATTTCTGCATCGTTATCGTCATCTGGATTCAAATAAAACAAGGTAATTAGATGAAATAAAAGAAAAATATTTTTTAGTTCAGTGAAAATAGCGGCCCCGTGTATCAGAGCATATTGTTAACTTAACTGGAGGACTTTAGTGTCACCGAGTTAAGGAAAGGGTTGTCACCTTTTAAATATCGAAATTGGCGGCTGGATAGCGAAGTCAATAGTGATCGCGAATCACATGCAATGGACATAAGTCTATAAGCCTCTTGAAATGACGCGTAAAAGCACAACAGATGACAGTGCAACATTTGAAAGTACAACAGATGACAGTACAACAGATCGAAAGTACAACAGATGACAGTGCAACAGATCACAGTACAATAGATCACAGTACAACAGATCGAAGTACAATAGATCACAGTACAACAGATAGCAGTACAACAGATAGCAGTACAACAGATCACAGTCGTCTATGGATGTGTCTCTTCGTTCCCCCAAACGACCACACCGGTTAAGGGTAAACAAAAAAGATGGATATTAAAATTTATACTCTGTGTGAATCTCTGCCTCGTTGTAACAAAATATATTTAGTTGAAGGAGAAGTTGCTCCATTCCCCCACCCACCCACCCACGATACTATTCTTTTACAATCCCGTGTCACAGTGCGTCACGCCTCAGCAAACACTTACTCCCTAAGGTCTTAGTTAACGTGAGAGCGCCTCTCCCCTCCCCCCCTCCAATTTCAGAATTCCCAGTCTTAAAGTTTTGATGTATGTTGAACTATTTCAAAAAACATTTCCAGGCGTAGAGAAAGGCGCAAGTGGAAGACAAATGGGCCTGTTCGAGTGGTGGGTGAGTGGAGAAGCCAATATGCCACATCACCCAACGTCCGGTCTAGAGGCTGCCTGTCCAACGCTCTCTGGGCAAAAGCCATAGTTGCCACATCTGAGGTGCAAAAGCCTTTGTCGTGCATTCCGGAAAAGAAAATGTTACCTCTTGATATATATATATATATATGTGTGTGTGTGTGTGTGTGTGTGTGTGTATGTATGTATTACAACTGAAATATAAAATATCTAACTCTATTTTATAGATTGTATTTTCTTATACATAAGGGTGGCCCAAATGTAGGCTTACAGTTATTAAATTACCTTTTATATGGTTGAAGTTATTTGTTTAGTCATACCTGTATAAAATATTCCTCAGAGTGTAAATTTAACGTACATAAACAGCTTTTTCCTTGCTGATTTTAATTTATTTTATTATAGTAAACCCAAAGCAATAAATGATTTAAAAGATTGCATTCATCGCGCATTTATAGAAATCGACAAAGATCGGAATTTGTGTCCGCACTGTGTGTCAAAGTGTCCTGGAGAGATTTGAAGAATGTTGCGATGCTGAAGGAGGACATTTTGAGCCTCCGAGAGATTAAATTGTCTATGTTTATGTTATCAGGTATTACGGATTCACCGCTGTTCTAGTGTCGAATTTTCAAATAAATAGTCTACGATATAACTGTAAACCATCTTTTGGTCCACCAAATATAGATGACTCTAAAAATATCAAGGTCTGAATTTAGGTCATCAAATTTGGCAGCGCCGTTCAAAGAAAGAATCAGGTAACTCTCGTGTCACCTATCGTACTCACAACAGCGGCATCGCTCAAACCTAACCAAATGACTCTGTTCACCAAGAACATACTAACACTCTTCACTCAAGACTATTACTAATGCGCTCTTGTCTTGTCCATTGGTTTTCCATCTCTTTTGTAACGAGAGTAAAAGCATCCGGTACTAACAAAAACTATCTGAAGTTAAGTCATTAAAAATTAGCACGAGTTCAGGCGCAGCTCACCTCTCTGATTCTCAATTTCCTCATCAACGCTCCTGTCGCAGTCGTTGTCGATGAGGTCTCCAGGTGTCATGGACGCCAGAGACTTGGTGCATTTCTGTAATGAAAAAAAAGGGTATCAGGGCCGTCTTAACCGCAATAGTGTCCCCAGGGCAAAGACTTATGTTTGGGAACCCTGTGGCAATTTACTAATAAGAATGATATAGAAATTACTCTTAAACTAGTGGAGCCTACGGACTGTGGAGCCTACGGGCTTTAGAGCCTACGGACTTGAGCATAGGGCTTTAGAGCCTACGGACTGGAGCATACGGGCTTTAGAGCCTACGGACTGGAGCATACGGGCTTTAAAGCCTACGGACTGGAGCATACGGGCTTTAGAGCCTACGGACTGGAGCATATGGGCTTTAGAGCCTACGGACTGGAGCATACGGACTTTAGAGCCTACGGACTGGAGCATACGGGCTTTAGAGCCTACGGACTGGAGCATACGGGCTTTAGAGCCTACGGACTGGAGCATACGGGCTTTAGAGCCTACGGACTGGCGTAGGACGACACTGATGAGAAGGTAGTGAAAATAATAAAGGGAACTACTGTAGCGTGAAGCAAATAGTGTTCTGCTTGTCGATAGCTTTAATTTTGTTCTATAACTTTAGAATCTAGTTCTATGTATGGGAGCACTAGTTGTATGAGCTCGTTCTATTTTTGGAAGCTTAAGTTCTATGTTCTATGCCTATAAGTTCTAGTTCTATATTCAATGTATGGGAGCTCTAGTTCTATCAATGAGAGCTTTAGTTCAATGCTCTATGTTTGTGACTTTTAGTTCTATTTGTAATGCCTAGAGATCTCTAGTTCTATGTTCTGTATCTGGAAACTCCAAAAGTACATCTTTGACATTCAAGAGAAGAGGTGGGCAAAGATTTAAACACAAGTGAAGGTAGAATAAAGATTGACTGAAGGTAGAAAAAGGTTCAGTATAGGTAGAATGAAGGTAAAATGAACTTGGAGAGATGTTAAAATGAAGGCAGAATGAAGGCTGAATAAAGGTAGAAAAGAAAAAAAATTCAAGAAGAAATACTGCAAGACACATTAAGTCTCAATGGGTTTCATAGAACTCTAAAAAATATACAAATGTATTGCCCAGCCCAGTGAGATGTTTTGTTTCGTTGGTTGAGATGGTTAAGTATTTGTTTTTTTATTGTTGTTGTTTTGCTCAGAGGAGCATAAAATTTTAATTGATTTTGTGCTGAATTGTTCTACGTCTTTTTTTTTTAGTTAAAAAAAATAACAGAAAAAAAAAATTATAGTTTATAAGTCACAAACAGTAAAATGTTGATCTTCATTCACTAAAAAGTTGCGTAAATAAATTTGATACGCCCCTGTGTGAGCTCAGAAAATGACGGTTCCGTGTCAATAAGTCCTAAACTGATGCAAATGCCGCCCCTTGCTAAATGGTGAAGTAAGTGCCACACCAGGGGGTTGACCATTACTCTCCGCCCCACAATCCACCCACGCCACTGTCACTCGTACAAAAATGAGAATCACCTACGTCATTTATGGGGCTTGAGACGTAGCCAGCCGAATGTATGAAGCCGTGGGAAAACCTTACGCCGTAGACGTAGCACCCGAAGGGGCGCTTGGTGGGGGACAGCACGTGCGTCGGCCTGGACACAAGGCCACCTTTCTGGAGATGGTAGCTGCTGATACCCCATCCCTGCATGCCCGGTACTGAGGCGCTGAAACTGTATAATAGAACAGAGAGTTCTAGTTAAAGCACCGGAAGTTCTGATTAGAACACAGAGTTCTTGTTAGAACACAGAGAGTTCTTGTTAGAACACAGAGAGTTCTAGTTAGAGCACCGAGAGTTCTAGTTAGAACACAGAGAGTTCTTGCTAGAACACAGAGAGTTCTAGTTAGAACACAGAGAGTTCTTGTTAGAACACGCAGAGCTCTATTTAGAAAGTTTAAAGGAAATGATTTTTATTTTTCCATTGCAGCTAAAAAGAGCATTGATTTTTTTGGTTTTAATAGGAAACCACTCTTTGTAATAAGAAATCAGAAGTTTCATCTATCTGTAAGTAATTGTCTATAGCCTTATCTGTCTACAAGTATCAGTGGCGTTCACATCTCTTTTTGTGCACTAGGGAAAAAATTCTAGATATATTAGGGGGCAAAGTAACAAAAATATTTGAGTGGGGAAGTGAGCTCATATCTAATTGCAGTTAATACTGAAAGTGGGATATTTGGAATTGGTGGGCTTAAGCGGCTGTTAAGTTAGCCCATCCATCAGAACAGCTCGCCACAGTATTGCCTGGGCTTTGATTTTTACCTCTGGTCATAAAATGATACTCACCCCCCCCCCATGACCAGTTAGATCTTCATGAACTGATAAAACACCACCTGATACATTGAATGTCCACCTATACTTGACACTGTGAATATCCAACTAAACGTGACTCTATAAATAAAAGCCTACACCTAACACCATAAATGTCCAACTAAACAAGACACAATGAATGTTAGCCTACACTTGACACTATGAATGTCAACTAAACGTGACACCATAAATGTCCTCCAGGTATATCCATCTACATTATAATCAACAATAAATATTTACGTTACACAGTAAATGTCCAAATTAACGTGATTTTATGAATCATGAATGTCCACATTCACGTGACACTAGAATCATTAATGTCCACATTCACGTGAAACTATGAATCATGAATGTCCACATTCACGTGACACTATGAATCATGAATGTCCACATTCAGGTGATACTATGAATTATGAATGTCCACATTCACATGGCACTATGAATCATGAATGTCCACGCAAATTTGACGCTATGAATATCCACCTACATGATATTGTATCCCAGCTCCATCGTGAGGTCAAGGCGCTCACCGCTGATTGCTTTGAACACTATGGTGAAGTAGTGTCGGTCATCTTTGACATCCTCTTCAGAGTCTACGGTCCTGTTTTAACAAGCGGTAGGGAGGGGGGTGGACATGATACACGTGTGAAATGTGAATGCCATTTGAAATGACATAGAGGAGCGTGACAACTGTGGGTAAGTGCGACATTTGCGGCAAGTGTGACATTTGCGGCAAGTGTGACATTTGTGGCAATGACACGTGATTAACTACATACCCAGGTTCGATTTCCGGCGAGGACCAATGAATTTTTCAGGTCTTGGTTAAAGACACCAATATACTTCCCGTGGTGCCAACCTGGCCATTCCACTATCGGCTATGGTGGAAATGACAAAAGGGCACTGCAAAAACCGCCCCAATAGTGGTTTAGACTTTAGAGGATCTAAAAGATTTCACTATAATATATGAACATGACCACCGTGAGAAAAAATTGCTTCGGTAGTAAAATCTAGGAACTCATTTTGGTCTTCATTCAGGAATATCTTACCACAGAAAATAAACTATACGGTGTGTACAATCCTTGTCTTACCACAGAATATAAACTATACGGTGTGTGCTATCCTTGTCTTACCACAGAATATAAACTATACGGTGTGTGCAATCCTTGTCTTACCACAGAATATAAACTATATGGTGTGTGCAATCCTTGTCTTACCACAGAATATAAACTATACGGTGTGTGCAATCCTTGTCGTACCACAGATTATAAACTATACGGTGTGTGCTATCCTTGTCTTACAACAGAATATAAACTATACGGTGTGTGCATTCCTTGTCGTACCACAGAATATAAACTATACGTTGTGTGCATTCCTTGTCGTACCACAGAATATAAACTATACGGTGTGTGCATTCCTTGTCGTACCACAGAATATAAACTATACGGTGTGTGCATTCCTTGTCGTACCACAGAATATAAACTATACGGTGTGTGCAATCCTTGTCTTACCACAGAATATAAACTATACGGTGTGTGCATTCCTTGTCGTACCACAGAATATAAACTATACGTTGTGTGCAATCCTTGTCTTACCACAGAATATAAACTATACGGTGTGTGCAATCCTCGATTTGATCGATTTTCCCGATTACCGCTATAGTTGTTGTTTTTTAGGTCATCTCATTACGACTTATAATGTTACTGCTGTAATAACTAGATCATTGTTTATCAAGCATCTCCTCATACTCCTCCTTCAAAGTCATTGAAAAGAATTTAATTCACTTTTTTTTTGGGCCTAACAAACATTTTTATTAGAAAAACTATCTTTCCTTTTTTTAATATGGTATTTATTTTAAAAGACGAAGTCCGTTTCAGAGCTCATTTTTTAAATTATTTTTGAGCCGTAAGTCGGAAGTATTTCGTATTAAAACGTGTGCTATTTATATAAATATTGAGGTACTACACTGTTAGAAAGCCACAGTAATGGCGGAAAAAAAAAACTTAACTATATGCTTTCTGTATTATATATTATATATATATAGATATATATATATTCTGTGCGTCTTACTGCATACGGACGTTGATGATTATTTTATCAAGTTACCCACTAGTAAAAGGGTTCCAATACTAATCGACCGATGGCATTTAATTATTGAAGTAATTATTGTGAAGGTGGGGACCAAGCATAATGTCTTACCCAAGACCTATTAAATTAAGACTCGCTGGATATTTGCCCCCCCCCCCCCCCTGTGAGTTCTTTTATGTTACATTTGGTCCTTGATTGATAATCATGTTTAAAACACATACACACACACACATACACACATACACATACATCATTACACACATACAAGGGGTCGCTACTCTTACTTCCACATGTACGAGTAGTAAAACAGGGACATGGGTATGATGCTGGTCAGCGCAACGTCACCAAGCTCCTGCCCGGTCCTGTCTTGGTCAAGGCCGCAACGCGAGTGCCAGATGAAAGTCACCTGGATTCCTTTGGTGCTGTTGATGTATGTGACACCAATTAGTCTTCTCTGAAAATAAATCAAGATCTGGCATATATATTCAGTCTGATGTGTCTATTCAGTCTGATGTGTCTGTTCAGTCTGATGTGTTTATTCAGTCTGATGTGTCTATTCAGTCTGATGTGTCTATTCAGTCTGATGTGTTTATTCAGTCTGATGTGTCTATTCAGTATGATATGTCTATTCAGACTGATGTGTTTATTCAGTCTGATGTATCTATTCAGACTGATGTGTTTATTCAGTCTGATGTGTCTATTCAGACTGATGTGTTTATTCAGTCTGATGTGTTTATTCAGTCTGATGTGTCTATTCAGTCTGATGTGTCTATTCAGTCTGATGTGTTTATTCAGTCTGATGTGTCTATTCAGTCTGATGTGTATATTACGATACTGCCACCTTTCAAAATGAATTTCGTGAAGGTTACAAAGTAAAAAAAAACAGGACCAGTAGCACCAACAGGGCCAGTAGCACCAACAGGGCCAGTAGCACCATGGGGCCAGTAGCACCAACGGGGCCAGTAGCACCAACAGGGCCAGTAGCACCAACAGGGCCAGTAGCACCATGGGGCCAGTAGCACCAACGGGGCCAGTAGCACCAACGGGGCCAGTAGCACTAACGGGGCCAGTAGCACCAACAGGGCCAGTAGCACTAACGGGGCCAGTAGCACCAACAGGGCCAGTAGCACCAACGGGGCCAGTAGCACCAACGGGGCCAGTAGCACTAACAGGGTCACGACAAAATCAGTTCCCAGTTCGAATGGCAGTTTGTTTTCGAAATAAAATAGATGTCAAGAAAGGATGTTTGAGGAAAAAAATATTTATTGTTTGGTGAATGAGTGAGCATGTTAAACAAGCCTTTACTCTGAATTTCAAGAAGGCTTTGCTTGGAGAAGGAATTGTGTGCGCGACTTTGAAAGGAAATGTGCATGTATCTGTGCTTCAGGACAAGATATTTGTGTACATCTTTGTACTGTGTATACGCGCGCTTGGCGAGTTGTGTCAACATTAGTATTGCAACGTGACACATTTCATCGACATGTTTCATTTCCTTGAAAGTTCATTAAAATAGAATTTAAACCTCCACTATGATAACCGCGTGACAAATGTCACTGAGATATTTCCTCAGTGTGATCGTTCATTAAACTAGAATGTCAATTCCCATTAGAATTACAACGTGACAAATGTCAATGATATATTTCCTCAGCGTGATCGTTCATTAAACTAGAATGTCGATTCCCATTAGAATTACAACGTGACAAATGTCACTGAAATAGTTCCATACCGTGATTGTATTACCGGCCGCCATAAGTCTCAGCTGTGTGACACTTTGACCCTCGTGGACGTGCAGGCCTGTGTCCGGCTCCGATGACGTCATAGAGTAAGACCCCAGAACATTCCTGCCGGCGAACTCGGGGACGACGAACGCCACCCCGTAGGTCTCAACGGGCATAAGCATTTCTGGAACATGAAGCAATTTCCCCCATCACGGACATTCAACGTCCAGATAAATATCAATAGTACAGAAATTGAACAACGAACCAAACAAATCTTCAAGTTTTCGCGATAACAGTTTGTCTTTATTTGTGGATGGCATCGCGCTGTTGTTGAAGGAAATTGGGGAAAAAACTCATACAAGTTGTCTGCTTTTTTTTCGTGAGCTACCTTACCTACCTTTACGCGGGACTTAAACGGCTGAGCTTTATACAAATGTAAATCTGAAAACATATAAAGAAAAAGGCACGCGGCTATCTTGTTTTTGCATTTTTTTCCCCGCGCTATTTATTTCTTACCGGTCTTAGTACACTTAAATACATTATAATCATTCACTAGTCGCTCCGATGATGTCATTTTTATGAAAGTAATTATTTTAAATTTTTTGTTTTAGTGTTGTAAAGCAGAAATAATGATGTACGTAGCCCAGCTTCTGATTAAACTTGTCGCAGGGCCACTACGTAGCCCCCTCCCCATCACTTTCTAATTTCGATGCAAAATTGTGATTAAAGTTGGCTTAAAGGGCCCAGTTGTCACAAAATGTCAGGGGCACAGGAATTCCTCACGGTCGTTCAGCGTGATCCGATCAGTTGGAACATTTCAATGACACTCTGGATAACGGAAGTTGATGCAGTAGACTTTCCAAATGTGAGACCACAAAATAAAGTCTCAACTTTTACTGTAAATTTTAATAGGTATTATAATGAAATATGAGCACTTAAGTTATATTAATATATATAAAATAAAGGCTTTAATATAATTAGGGGACGGGTTTTTATGAGGTGTAAAGCACTCGACTGCCAAACGGAGAGTCCTGGGATTTTTTTCAGGTCCTGGTGTAAGTTCTCAAGTCCACCTAGCTTTAAACGGGTACCTGACTTTAAGTTGGGGGAGTAAAGGAGGCTAGACGTTGTGCTAACCACACAATCTCTTCATATGCCGAGGTTATAGAAACAGATGAATTCTACACTTCATCTGCCCCGATGAGCCCTTTTGAGCTTAACTTAAGTGAACTGTACGTAATTAATATAAATTATTCCGTTCGCCAATATCCGTACTAACTTACATTTGGAATGTTTCATATTTTAAAAAGTTGCATCGTCATTTATTAAGTTATTTTTAAGGCTAATTAAGAGTACCCTACATTACATGACATACAAGACGACAAAGTCCCCGAGACATTTCAGATGTGATCGACGGATACGACACATGACACGAAGTGACTTGCCTAGTGCGGCATCAGCCGTCGTTCTGTTGTACAACTCTTTCGTGTTGTAGCAGAGATATGTTTTCGTGGCTGAGTAGCAGTTTCCGGAAACGACTCCGAATTTCGTGTCGCCCAGAAGTTTCGTACCTGATGGTGTGATCATTAATAAGGAAAAGGTACAACGGAACTGCACGTTTGTTCTGGTTAGTCTACTTATAAAGTGTCAAGACTAGAAATGTACTGATAGCTGTTGTCAGGTACTGGATACAATTTCACAAGGTGTGTGCGTGGGGCTCGAGCTGATTTGAAATGGTCGTCAAGAAGTTTACCGACCTCTTGACAATAAATACAACTTTCAGCTTTTTTTTCTATCTTCACAGGTGGTTCGCGTAAACAGAACACACGTGGGTTGCGAATAACAAAAGTTTGAGAACCATTAGCTTATGGAATCGATGCCAACTATGTACATTTCTATAGAAGTGAATATTTTGTTTCAATCGATGCCAAATATGTACATTTCTATAGAAGTGAATATTTTGTTTCAAACTAGACCAACTCTTAATTAATTGAAGTCTTTCAATTGTGAATTTTTTTTGGAGATGAAGACAAACTGTATACGTTTTTTGTTTCTACTTATAGAAAAAAATTACCTGTCCAGCTGTTGTGTACGTAGTCATGGAAACGGACCTGGGTACAGTTCTGAATGGGGAAAGTTATCCATCTGCAGATGGTTATTGCAAATTAAGTCAGTCACCCAGTTAAAGTAAGTCACTCAGGTAAACCAAGTCAGTCACCCAGTGAAAGTAAGTCACTCAGGTAAACCAAGTCAGTCACCCAGTGAAAGTAAGTCACTCAGGTAAACCAAGTCAGTCACCCAGTGAAAGTAAGTCACTCAGGTAAACTAAGTCGGTCACCCAGTTGAAGTATGTCACTCAGGTAAACCAAGTCAGTAACCCAGTTAAAGTAAGTCACTCAGGTAAACCAAGTCAGTCACCCAGTGAAAGTATGTCACTCAGGTAAACCAAGTCAGTCACCCAGTTGAAGTAAGTCACTCAGGTAAACCAAGTCAGTCACCCAGTTGAAGTAAGTCACTCAGGTAAACCAAGTCAGTAACCCAGTGAAAGTAAGTCACTCAGGTAAACCAAGTCAGTAACCCAGTTAAAGTAAGTCACCCAGGTAAACCAAGTCAGTCACCCAGTTAAAGTAAGTCACTCAGGTAAACCAAGTCAGTAACCCAGTTAAAGTAAGTCACTCAGGTAAACCAAGTCAGTCACCCAGTGAAAGTAAGTCACTCAGGTAAACCAAGTCAGTCACCCAGTTGAAGTAAGTCACTCAGGTAAACCAAGTCAGTAACCCAGTGAAAGTAAGTCACTCAGGTAAACCAAGTCAGTAACCCAGTGAAAGTAAGTCACTCAGGTAAACCAAGTCAGTCACCCAGTTGAAGTAAGTCACTCAGGTAAACCAAGTCAGTCACCCAGTGAAAGTAAGTCACTCAGGTAAACCAAGTCAGTCACCCAGTTGAAGTAAGTCACTCAGGTAAACCAAGTCAGTAACCCAGTGAAAGTAAGTCACTCAGGTAAACCAAGTCAGTCACCTAGTTGAAGTAAGTCACTCAGGTAAACCAAGTCAGTAACCCAGTGAAAGTAAGTCACTCAGATAAACCAAGTCAGTAACCCAGTTAAAGTAAGTCACCCAGGTAAACCAAGTCAGTCACCCAGTTAAAGTAAGTCACTCAGGTAAACCAAGTCAGTAACCCAGTTAAAGTAAGTCACTAAGGTAAACCAAGTCAGTCACCCAGTTAAAGTAAGTCACTCAGGTAAACCAAGTCAGTCACCCAGTTGAAGTAAGTCACTCAGGTAAACCAAGTCAGTAACCCAGTGAAAGTAAGTCACTCAGGTAAACCAAGTCAGTAACCCAGTTAAAGTAAGTCACCCAGGTAAACCAAGTCAGTCACCCAGTTAAAGTAAGTCACTCAGGTAAACCAAGTCAGTAACCCAGTTAAAGTAAGTCACTCAGGTAAACCAAGTCAGTCACCCAGTGAAAGTAAGTCACTCAGGTAAACCAAGTCAGTCACCCAGTGAAAGTAAGTCACTCAGGTAAACCAAGTCAGTCACCCAGTTGAAGTAAGTCACTCAGGTAAACCAAGTCAGTAACCCAGTTAAAGTAAGTCACTCAGGTAAACCAAGTCAGTCACCCAGTTGAAGTAAGTCACTCAGGTAAACCAAGTCAGTAACCCAGTGAAAGTAAGTCACTCAGATAAACCAAGTCAGTAACCCAGTTAAAGTAAGTCACCCAGGTAAACCAAGTCAGTCACCCAGTTAAAGTAAGTCACTCAGGTAAACCAAGTCAGTAACCCAGTTAAAGTAAGTCACTAAGGTAAACCAAGTCAGTCACCCAGTTAAAGTAAGTCACTCAGGTAAACCAAGTCAGTCACCCAGGTATTAAAATGTATTTGTAAATCATTTGTATATATATATATATATATGGGCCTACTTTATAAACAAATTATGGACGAGTATTAATTCAATGATAATGATTCAAATAAAGTAGATTACATTTTGTCTCGTAAAATCTTCCACTCCTAGGCAGTTTTGTTTTTCATTGAAAGTTACCGGATTAGGTCAGCTTTCCCCAATAATAGGGCAATAAAAAAACTAGTACACGATTATATTTTTTTAAAAAGTCTACTAAGGACCAAAGAGATAAAAATCATCCTAAATTTAAAGGGACTGAAAACTTTAGAGGATCTAAGAGATTTCACTATAATATATGAAAATGACCACCGTGAGAAAAAATCGCTTCGGTAGTAAAATCTAGGGATTCATTTTGGTCTTCATTCAGGAATGTCTTACCACAGAAAAATATGTGTCTACATCATTCTGGTAAGGAATGCTTCTTCAAATAAAGTTTTGAAATTATTGGTATAATGCAGAGGCGTCTAAAAATGTACACACACTGCAGCAGCAGGTTCGGCACTTGATACAATTTAAAAAAAAATAACAATGTAATATTCAGGTCATTTATCGTCCACAGGCGGCCTGCCTTAATGGTGTTGTTGAGGGCGCGGGGTGGGAGGGAGGGCTTTGGGGAGTGCCATAGGCGGGTCCTATCACGCCCCTATCACGTGCCCCCCCCCTGAGATCGGCTAAGTTTCAACCCTCCCCCCCCTCAAAAGCTGCTACTGTGACCAATTACTTAGTTGTGGATCCGGTGAGCAATTAAATAGGTCATATAAAAAAGGAGATCAGTAGTTCGCCCATGACTACCGATTAAGAGACTGCGTGACCTACTTTTCCAAGTTCAACTCCAAGGTCATCTCGTCCCTGTATGCGATTTCATGAAACAACCATTTGGCCGAGGTGTCCTCAAACTGGAAAGTGACCAGTATCTTCACGGTCTCATGAGTTACAATCTGAATCGACGGGTTCTCACTTGATAGAAGATAAGGGATTGTAATTAATTAGAAGTTAAGATCATAATATCCTACGGATAATACAGAGACATAATCAAACAGATCAATGTAGGTCTATGCACACAGACAAGGGCGTATTCATGGGGGGGGGGAGCATAGGGGCATTTCCCCCCCCCCCACATTTAAAAAAAATGTCATAAAGTTGTTATTTGCCCCCCCCCCTCCCCGCCATGGAAAATTTTTGCCCCCCCCCCCGGAAAAATTCCTAGCGACGCCCATGCACACAGATAAAACTCTAAATAAAATAGCTCAATCTGAGATAGCTATATACAAGCGCGTGCAAACATACTTTAAAAGTGTAAAATTATTACTTTGTTCAGACTATAACAACTGATTTCATTTAGTTTAAATGTGTTGTCATATACGTAGCTACTATTTTTTGAGCAAAAATAATATAGCTGTACAAAATGTTTAACTAATGAGTCTAGCACAGAAGTGGGCTTTGCTTAGAAGTTGGCTCCACACAGAAGTTTACCAGACACAGAAGTGAGCCATGAGATGGTCGAGTGGGTCTTCCTCAGAAGAGGGCTCCGACCGGAAGTGAACCTCGCACTGAAGTGAGTCCGCATAGATATTGTCCTCGCACAGAAGTTGCCTCAAAATGAACTAGCCCCGCATATATAATGGCCTCTCACAGAAGTGGCCTCACAGTGAAGTGAGCCCCGCATAGATAATGGCCTCGCACAGAAGTGGCCTCAAAATGAACTAGCCCCGCATATATAATGGCCTCTCACAGAAGTGGCCTCACAGTGAAGTGAGCTCCGCATAGATAATGGCCTCGCACAGAAGTGGCCTCAATGAAGTGAGCCACGCATATATAATGGCCTCGCACAGAAGTGGCCTCACAGTGAAGTGAGCCCCGCATAGATAATGGCCTCGCACAGAAGTTGCCTCACAGTGAAGTGAGCCCCTCATAGATAATGGCCTCGCACAGAAGTTGCCTCGCACAGAAGTGGCCTCACAGTGAAGTGAGCCCCGCATAGATAATGGCCTCGCACAGAAGTGGCCTCAATGAAGTGAGCCACGCATATATAATGGCCTCGCACAGAAGTGGCCTCACAGTGAAGTGAGCCCCGCATAGATAATGGCCTCGCACAGAAGTGGCCTCACAGTGAAGTGAGCCCCTCATAGATAATGGCCTCGCACAGAAGTGGCCTCACAGTGAAGTGAGCCCCGCATAGATAATGGCCTCGCACAGAAGTGGCCTCACAGTGAAGTGAGCCCCTCATACATAATGGCCTCGCACAGAAGTGGCCTCGCACAGAAGTGGCCTCACAATGAAGTGAGCCCCGCATATATAATGGCCTCGCACAGAAGTGGCCTCACAATGAAGTGAGCCCCGCATATATAATGGCCTCGCACAGAAGTGGCCTCACAATGAAGTGAGCCCCGCATATATAATGGCCTCGCACAGAAGTGGCCTCACAGTGAAGTGAGCCCCGCATAGATATTGGCCTCGCACAGAAGTGGCCTCACAATGAAGTGAGCCCCGCATAGATAATGGCCTCGCACAGAAGTGGCCTCAAAATGAACTAGCCCCGCATATATAATGGCCTCTCACAGAAGTGGCCTCACAGTGAAGTGAGCTCCGCATAGATAATGGCCTCGCACAGAAGTGGCCTCAATGAAGTGAGCCACGCATATATAATGGCCTCGCACAGAAGTGGCCTCACAGTGAAGTGAGCCCCGCATAGATAATGGCCTCGCACAGAAGTTGCCTCACAGTGAAGTGAGCCCCTCATAGATAATGGCCTCGCACAGAAGTTGCCTCGCACAGAAGTGGCCTCACAGTGAAGTGAGCCCCGCATAGATAATGGCCTCGCACAGAAGTGGCCTCAATGAAGTGAGCCACGCATATATAATGGCCTCGCACAGAAGTGGCCTCACAGTGAAGTGAGCCCCGCATAGATAATGGCCTCGCACAGAAGTGGCCTCACAGTGAAGTGAGCCCCTCATAGATAATGGCCTCGCACAGAAGTGGCCTCACAGTGAAGTGAGCCCCGCATAGATAATGGCCTCGCACAGAAGTGGCCTCACAGTGAAGTGAGCCCCTCATACATAATGGCCTCGCACAGAAGTGGCCTCGCACAGAAGTGGCCTCACAATGAAGTGAGCCCCGCATATATAATGGCCTCGCACAGAAGTGGCCTCACAATGAAGTGAGCCCCGCATAGATAATGGCCTCGCACAGAAGTGGCCTCACAATGAAGTGAGCCCCGCATAGATATTGGCCTCGCACAGAAGTGGCCTCACAGTGAAGTGAGCCCCGCATAGATATTGGCCTCGCACAGAAGTGGCCTCACAATGAAGTGAGCCCCGCATTGAAAGCTCGGCTCAAATCTCAGAACATTACATCAAGGTATTCATTTACAACTCTCAAGGCCGATGTGCATGGGTGTATTCGCATGCGTGTTCGTTTGCGTGCTGTATTCGGGAGTCTGTTTACCTGAGTGTAAAGGCGTAGTAGCTCTTCCCCCACCCCTCCACTGGCAAGACCGTGAACGACCCCGTCGAGTCCACGCTGATGGTCATAATGGTCAAGCCAAAATCTTCTGCCGCGTCGAATCTGTAGTTTCTAGAGTTGTAGCTTAATACTGTCAACCTGAAGTGTATATATAATATATAATATATATATATATATATATATATATATATATATATAATACACACAAGGTGACAACCTGTAATTTTAAGTACATTTTTTGTAAGAAAAATCTTACAGCAGATTAATAAAATTCACAATATATTTTATTTCAGACATTGGAACACTACTGCCCTCGGGCCAAATACGGCCCGCCCTGTGGCTTAATCCGCCGCGACCTGTGGCTTAATCCGTCACGCCCTGTGGTTTAATCCGTTCCGTGCTCTGCTCCGTAAATACGTTTACATTTAATTCTTAACGTTTCATATAAATACTCCTTCAATCTGCTCCCCCTTCAATATGTTCCTCCTTCAATCTGTTCCTCCTTCAATCTGTTCCTCCTTCAATCTGTTCCCCCTTCAATATGTTCCTCCTTCAATCTGTTCCTCCTTCAATCTGTTCCTCCTTCAATCTGTTCCCCCTTCAATATGTTCCTCCTTCAATCTGTTTCTCCCTCAATCTGTTTCTCCTTCAATATGTTCCTCCTTCAATCTGTTCCTCCTTCAATATGTTCCTCCTTCAATATGTTTCCCCTTCAATATGTTCCTCCTTCAATCTGTTCCCCCTTCAATATGTTCCCCCTTCAATCTGTTCCTCCTTCAATCTGTTCCCCCTTCAATCTGTTCCTCCTTCAATCTGTTCCTCCTTCAATCTGTTTCTCCTTCAATATGTTCCTCCTTCAATCTGTTTCTCCTTCAATCTGTTCCTCCTTCAATCTGTTTCTCCTTCAATCTGTTTCTCCTTCAATATGTTCCTCCTTCAATATGTTCCTCCTTCAATCTGTTCCCCTTCAATATGTTCCTCCTTCAATCTGTTCCTCCTTCAATATGTTCCCCCTTCAATCTGTTCCTCCTTCAATCTGTTCCTCCTTCAATCTGTTTCTCCTTCAATCTGTTTCTCCTTCAATATGTTCCTCCTTCAATCTGTTTCTCCTTCAATCTGTTTCTCCTTCAATATGTTCCTCCTTCAATATGTTCCTCCTTCAATCTGCTCCTCCTTCAATCTGTTTCTCCTTCAATATGTTCCTCCTTCAATCTGTTCCTCCTTCAATCTGTTCCCCCTTTCAATATGTTCCTCCTTCAATCTGTTCCCCCTTCAATCTCTTCCCACTTCAATCTCTTTCCCCTTCAATCTGTTCCCCCTTCAGTATGTTCCCCTTCAATATATTCCCCCTTCAATCTGGCCATTCTGTCAAACGTATGTATTCTACGTGGCTCACGTTTAAAAACATGTGCAATCCCTGGTCTAGTTCACAGCGATTCTCCAATAAATATTTTTTCACATTTTTGTTCATCTCTATTGTGTGATAGGTTCCACTGGTTCTGTTCAATAAACAACAAGTAACGTAGCTGTATTGTGTGATTGGTTCCACTGGTTCTGTTCAATAAACAACAAGTAACGTAGCTGTATTGTGTGATTGGTTCCACTGGTTCTGTTCAATAAACAACAATTAACGTAGCTGTATTGTGTGATTGGTTCCACTGGTTCTGTTCAATAAACAACAAGTAACGTAGCTGTATTTTGTGATTGGTTCCACTGGTTCTGTTCAAGAAACAACAAGTAACGTAGCTGTATTGTGTGATTGGTTCCACTGGTTCTGTTCAATAAACAACAAGTAACGTAGCCAATAGACAGACATAGTTTTAACACCCTGACTCTACTATTCCCTCCCTGCCCACTATTAAGCCGGTTCAAGTCCCTGTAGCAGCGACCAGGCGTGAGTGTTAAAGGTCATTATTCCTAGAAAAAAAAAATTGTTTATATTTTATGCTGTATACAAAGCACAAATGAACATATATTTATACATGTGTATACATTATTAGAGTAAAAACATATACGGAGGAATGTCAGGATATTATGGTGGGGGGAGGGGGGGTAAGTGAATTTAGAAAGAGGTGTGTTGAGTGATGAGTGATGAGGAGAGATCTGGTGTTTGTTTCGTTAATTCTGTTTGCTGTAAAACTAGATCACCGCATTTAGGTATGCAATGTTGTATGTAAATTTTAAGTCAATTGGTGAAGAACTTTTGCAGTTATGATAAATTGCGTGAACCCTCTTTATATTTTTATTTATATAGATTTTAAAAGGAATATGTACCCCCTCCCCCTTTTCGAACTTGGGCTACAACGGGGACGGATGGTCGTGTGGTAAAGCGCTCAACTGTCGATCTGAGTGCCCGGGTTTGATGTCCGGTGAGAACCAACGGATATTTCAGGTCAAGGTAAATGTCCCACATGGCCATTGCACCAATCGGCTATGTTGGGATAAAAGAAGGGCGCCATAGAAACAGCCCCCATAGTGCCTAATAGTATCTAAGAGATCTCATCTTATTCAAACAGGGACTTCAAACATACAAACGGTAATAGAAAAAAAAAGTCGAATAAACAGAACTTTCATCGATTATTGACTAAAGTGTTCAATGTACAAACAAAATCTATCAGTTCATCTCGGTCATGTATTTTTTAGCATAAATTGATAAAAAAAATATATTGGGGGGGGGGGGGGAATGGTGGGATGGGGGTAACTTCAGGACTTTGATCAATTTAACAATCAAGTCGACACAGTGAATCTTTCAAATTTTAGACCTACACAGGTTGGCACAAACTACGGCCCACTGCCTGCTTTTGTCCGCTTGTTTACACCAATGACGTTCACATTAAATTTATTAGCTCCGTCCATCTGCATTTTGGTGCGTCCCCCCCTCCCCATAGCCGTATATTACAACCCATTGTGGCACGCGTTTCAAAAAGGGTTCCCCCCCCCCCGTCCCATCACCTCTGACCTAGTCTCAACTTACTGTCTAGTCGAAATTGTATCTTTCATAGTCCGAGGGTTGTCCCTAGAGAGAAACACGCTGGCTCTCTTGGTTTTCTCATACACGTTTACCTGGGGGGGGGGGGTGGCAAAAGAATATACGGGAATACATGAATCAAACAAACATAAGGAATTTATGAATCAAACAGGCATACAGGAGTACATGAATCAAACAAACATAAGGAATTTATGAATCAAACAGGCATACAGGAGGAATACATGAATCAAACAAACATAAGGAATTTATGAATCAAACAGGCATACAGGAGTACATGAATCAAACGAACATAAGGAATTTATGAATCAAACAGGCATACAGGAGTACATGAATCAAACAAACATAAGGAATTTATGAATCAAACAGGCATACAGGAGGAATACATGAATCAAACAAACATAAGGAATTTATGAATCAAACAGGCATACAGGAGTACATGAATCAAACGAACATAAGGAATTTATGAATCAAACAGGCATACAGGAGGAAAACATGAATCAAACGAACATAAGGAATTTATGAATCAAACAGGCATACAGGAGTACATGAATCAAACGAACATAAGGAATTTATAAATAAAACAGGCATACAGGAGTACATGAATCAAACGAACATAAGGAATTTATAAATCAAACAGGCATACAGGAGGAATACATGAATCAAACGAACATAAGGAATTTATGAATCAAACAGGCATACAGGAGTAATACATGAATCAAACGAACATAAGGAATTTATGAATCAAAAAGGCATACAGGAGGAATACATGAATCAAACGAACATAAGGAATTTATGAATCAAACAGGCATACAGGAGGAATACATGAATCAAACGAACATAAGGAATTTATGAATCAAATAGGCATACAGGAGTACATGAATCAAACGAACATAAGGAATTTATGAATCAAACAGGCATACAGGAGGAATACATGAATCAAACGAACATAAGGAATTTATGAATCAAACAGGCATACAGGAGTACATGAATCAAACGAACTTAAGGAATTTATGAATCAAACAGGCATACAGAAGTACATGAATCAAACGAACATAAGGAATTTATGAATCAAACAGGAATACAGGAGGAATACATGAATCAAACGAACATAAGGAATTTATGAATCAAACAGGCATACAGGAATACATGAATCAAACGAACATAAGGAATTTATGAATAAAACAGGCATACAGGAGGAATACATAAATCAAACGAACATAAGGAATTTATGAATCAAACAGGCATACAGGAGGAATACATGAATCAAACGAACATAAGGAATTTATGAATCAAACAGGCATACAGGAGGAATACATGAATCAAACGAACATAAGGAATTTATGAATCAAACAGGCATACAGGAGGAATACATGAATCAAACGAACATAAGGAATTTATGAATCAAACAGGCATACAGGAGGAATACATGAATCAAACGAACATAAGGAATTTATGAATCAAACAAGCATACAGGAGTACATGAATCAAACGAACATAAGGAATTTATGAATCAAATAGGCGTACAGGAATACATGAATCAAACGAACATAAGGAATTTATGAATCAAACAGGCATACAGGAGGAATACATGAATCAAACGAACATAAGGAATTTATGAATCAAACAGGCATACAGGAGGAATACATGAATCAAACGAACATAAGGAATTTTATGAATCAAATAGGCGTACAGGAATACATGAATCAAACGAACATAAGGAATTTATGAATCAAACAGGCATACAGGAATACATGAATCAAACGAACATAAGGAATTTATGAATCAAACAGGCATACAGGAGGAATACATGAATCAAACGAACATAAGGAATTTATGAATCAAACAGGCATACAGGAGGAATACATAAATCAAACGAACATAAGGAATTTATGAATCAAACAGGCATACAGGAGGAATACATGAATCAAACGAACATAAGGAATTTATGAATCAAACAGGCATACAGGCGTATATAAATCAGACGAAGATAAGGAATTTATGAATCAAATAGGCAAACAGGAATACATGAATCAAACGAACATAAGGAATTTATGAATCAAACAGGCATACAGGAGCACATGAATCAAACGAACTTAAGGAATTTATGAATCAAACAGGCATACAGGAATACATGAATCAAACGAACATAAGGAATTTATGAATCAAACAGGCATACAGGAGGAATACATGAATCAAACGAACATAAGGAATTTATGAATCAAACAGGCATACAGGAGGAACACATGAATCAAACGAACATAAGGAATTTATGAATCAAATAGGCATACAGGAATACATGAATCAAACGAACATAAGGAATTTATGAATCAAACAGGCATACATGAGGAATACATAAATCAAACGAACATAAGGAATACATGAATATATTAGGCATACAGGAATACATGAATCAAACGAACATAAGGAATTTATGAATCAAACAGGCATACAGGAGGAATACATGAATCAAACGAACATAATGAATTCATGACTCAAACAGGCATACAGGAGGAATACATGAATCAAACGAACATAAGGAATTTATGAATCAAACAGGCATACAGGAGGAATACATGAATCAAACGAACATAAGGAATTTATGAATCAAACAGGCATACATAAGGAATACATGAATCAAACGAACATAAGGAATTTATGAATCAAACAGGCATACGGGAGTACATGAATCAAACGAACATAAGGAATTTATGAATCAAACAGGCATACAGGAGGAATACATGAATCAAACGAACATAATGAATTCATGACTCAAACAGGCATACAGGAGGAATACATGAATCAAACGAACATAAGGAATTTATGAATCAAACAGGCATACAGGAGGAATACATGAATCAAACGAACATAAGGAATTTATGAATCAAACAGGCATACAGGAGTACATGAATCAAACGAACATAAGGAATTTATGAATCAAACAGGCATACAGGACTACAGGAATGAAACGAACATAAGGAATTTATGAATTATACAGGCATACAGGAGTACATGAATCAAACGTACATAAGGAATTTATGAATCAAACAGGCATACAGGAATACATGAATCAAACGAACAAAAGGAATTTATGAATCAAACAGGCATACAGGAGTACATGAATCAAACGAACATAAGGAATTTATGAATCAAACAGACATACGGGAATGCATGAATCAAACGAACATAAGGAATAATGAATCAAACAGACATACGGGAATGCATGAATCAAACGAACATAAGGAATTTATGAATCAAACAGACAGACGGGAATGCATGAATCAAACGAACATAAGGAATTTCTAAATCAAACAGACATACAGGAATACATGAATCAAACGAATAAAAGGAATTTCTGAATCAAACATGCATACAGGAGTACATGAATCAAACGAGCATAAGGAATTTATGAATCAAACAGACATACGGGAATGCATGAATCAAACGAACATAAGGATTTTATGAATCAAACAGACATACGGGAATGCATGAATCAAACGAACATAAGGAATTTATGAATCAAACAGACATACGGGAATACCTTAATCAAACGAACAAAAGGAATTTATGAATCAAACAGACATACAGGAATTTATGAATCAAACAGGCATACAGGAGGAATACATGTATCAAACGAACATAAGGAATTTATGAATCAAACAGGCATACAGGAGGAATACATGAATCAAACGAACATAAGGAATTTATGAATCAAATAGGCATACAGGAGGAATACATGAATCAAACGAACATAAGAAATTTATGAATCAAACAGGCATACAGGAATACATGAATCAAACGAACATAAGGAATTTATGAATCAAACAGGCATACAGGAGGAATACATGAATCAAACGAACATAAGGAATTTATGAATCAAACAGGCATATAGGAATACATGAATCAAACGAACATAAGGAATTTATGAATTAAACAGGCATACAGGAGGAATACATGAATCAAACGAACATAAGGAATTTATGAATCAAACAGGCATACAGGAGGAATACATGAATCAAACGAACATAAGGAATTTATGAATCAAACAGGCATATAGGAATACATGAATCAAACGAACATAAGGAATTTATGAATCAAACAGGCATACAGGAGGAATACATGAATCAAACGAACATAATGAATTCATGACTCAAACAGGCATACAGGAGGAATACATGAATCAAACGAACATAAGGAATTTATGAATCAAACAGGCATACAGGAGGAATACATAAATCAAACGAACATAAGGAATTTATGAATCAAACAGGCATACAGGAGTACATGAATCAAACGAACATAAGGAATTTATGAATCAAACAGGCATACAGGACTACAGGAATGAAACGAACATAAGGATATTATGAATTATACAGGCATACAGGAGTACATGAATCAAACGTACATAAGGAATTTATGAATCAAACAGGCATACAGGAATACATGAATCAAACGAACATAAGGAATTTATGAATCAAACAGGCATACAGGAGTACATGAATCAAACGAACATAAGGAATTTATGAATCAAACAGACATACGGGAATGCATGAATCAAACGATTATAAGGAATTTATGAATCAAACAGACATACGGGAATGCATGAATCAAACGAACATAAGGAATTTATGAATCAAACAGACATACGGGAATGCATGAATCAAACGAACATAAGGAATTTCTAAATCAAACAGACATAAAGGAATACATGAATCAAACGAATAAAAGGAATTTCTGAATCAAACATGCATACAGGAGTACATGAATCAAACGAGCATAAGGAATTTATGAATCAAACAGACATACGGGAATGCATGAATCAAACGAGCATAAGGAATTTATGAATCAAACAGACATACGGGAATGCATGAATCAAACGAACATAAGGAATTTATGAATCAAACAGACATACGGGAATGCATGAATCAAACGAACATAAGGATTTTCTGAATCAAACAGACATACGGGAATACATGAATCAAACGGACATAAGGAATTTATGATTCAAACAGACATACAGGAATACATGGATCAATCAAACATAAGGAATTTATGAATCAAACAGACATACGGGAATACCTAAATCAAACGAACAAAAGGAATTTATGAATCAAACAGACATACAGGAATTTATGAATCAAACAGGCATACAGGAGGAATACATGAATCAAACGAACATAAGGAATTTATGAATCAAACAGGCATACAGGAGGAATACATGAATCAAACGAACATAAGGAATTTATGAATCAAATAGGCATACAGGAGGAATACATGAATCAAACGAACATAAGAAATTTATGAATCAAACAGGCATACAGGAATACATGAATCAAACGAACATAAGGAATTTATGAATCAAACAGGCATACAGGAGGAATACATGAATCAAACGAACATAAGGAATTTATGAATCAAACAGGCATATAGGAATACATGAATCAAACGAACATAAGGAATTTATGAATCAAACAGGCATACAGGAGGAACACATGAATCAAACGAACATAAGGAATTTATGAATCAAACAGGCATACAGGAGGAATACATGAATCAAACGAACATAAGGAATTTATGAATCAAACAGGCATATAGGAATACATGAATCAAACGAACATAAGGAATTTATGAATCAAACAGGCATACAGGAGGAATACATGAATCAAACGAACATAAGGAATTTATGAATCAAACAGGCATACAGGAGGAATACATGAATCAAACGAACATAAGGAATTTATGAATCAAACAGGCATATAGGAATACATGAATCAAACGAACATAAGGAATTTATGAATCAAACAGGCATACAGGAGGAATACATGAATCAAACGAACATAAGAAATTTATGAATCAAATAGGCATATAGGAATACATGAATCAAACGAACATAAGGAATTTATGAATCAAACAGGCATACAGGAATACATGAATCAAACGAACATAAGGAATTTATGAATCAAACAGGCATACAGGAATACATGATTCAAACGAACATAAGGAATTTATGAATCAAACAGGCATACAGGAGGAATACATGAATCAAACGAACATAAGGAATTTATGAATCAAACAGGCATACAGGAGTACATGAATCAAACGAACATAAGGAATTTATGAATCAAATAGGCATACAGGAATACATGAATCAAACGAACATAAGGAATTATGAATCAAACAGGCATACAGGAGTACATGAATCAAACGAACATAAGGAATTTATGAATCAAATAGGCATACAGGAATACATGAATCAAACGAACATAAGGAATTTATGAATCAAACAGGCATACAGGAGTACATGAATCAAACGAACATAAGGAATTTATGAATCAAACAGGCATACAGGAGGAATACATGAATCAAACGAACATAAGGAATTTATGAATCAAACAGGCATACAGGAGGAATACATGAATCAAACGAACATAAGGAATTTATGAATCAAACAGGCATATAGGAGTACATGAATCAAACGAACATAAGGAATTTATGAATCAAATAGGCATACAGGAATACATGAATCAAACGAACATAAGGAATTTATGAATCAAACAGGCATACATAAGGAATACATGAATCAAACGAACATAAGGAATTTATGAATCAAACAGGCATACAGGAGTACATGAATCAAACGAACATAAGGAATTTATGAATCAAACAGGCATACATGAGGAATACATGAATCAAACGAACATAAGAAATTTATGAATCAAACAGGCATACAGGAGTACATGAATCAAACGAACATAAGGAATTTATGAATCAAACAGGCATACAGGAGTACATGAATCAAACGAACATAAGGAATTTATGAATCAAACAGGCATACCGGAGTACATGAATCAAACGAACATAAGGAATTTATGAATCAAACAGGCATACAGGAGGAATACATGAATCAAACGAACATAAGGAATTTATGAATCAAACAGGCATACAGGAGGAATACATGATTCAAACGAACATAAGGAATTTATGAATCAATTAGGCATACAGGAATACATGAATCAAACGAACATAAGGAATTTATGAATCAAACAGGCATACAGGAGTACATGAATCAAACGAACATAAGGAATTTATGAATCAAACAGGCATACATAAGGAATACATGAATCAAACGAACATAAGGAATTTATGAATCAAACAGGCATACAGGAGTACATGAATCAAACGAACATAAGGAATTTATGAATCAAACAGGCATACAGGAGGAATACATGAATCAAACGAACATAATGAATTCATGACTCAAACAGGCATACAGGAGGAATACATGAATCAAACGAACATAAGGAATTTATGAATCAAACAGGCATACAGGAGGAATACATGAATCAAACGAACATAAGGAATTTATGAATCAAACAGGCATACAGGAGTACATGAATCAAACGAACATAAGGAATTTATGAATCAATTAGGCATACAGTAGTACAGGAATGAAACGAACATAAGGAATTTATGAATTATACAGGCATACAGGAGTACATGAATCAAACGTACATAAGGAATTTATGAATCAAACAGGCATACAGGAATACATGAATCAAACGAACATAAGGAATTTATGAATCAAACAGGCATACAGGAATACATGAATCAAACGAACATAAGGAATTTATGAATCAAACAGACATACGGGAATGCATGAATCAAACGAACATAAGGAATTTATGAATCAAACAGACATACGGGAATGCATGAATCAAACGAACATAAGGAATTTATGAATCAAACAGACATACGGGAATGCATGAATCAAACGAACATAAGGAATTTATGAATCAAACAGACATACAGGAATACATGAATCAAACGAATAAAAGGAATTTCTGAATCAAACATGCATACAGGAGTACATGAATCAAACGAACATAAGGAATTTATGAATCAAACAGACATACGGGAATGCATGAATCAAACGAATATAAGGAATTTATGAATCAAACAGACATACGGGAATGCATGAATCAAACGAACATAAGGAATTTATGAATCAAACAGACATACGGGAATGCATGAATCAAACGAACATAAGGATTTTCTGAATCAAACAGACATACGGGAATACATGAATCAAACGGACATAAGGAATTTATGAATCAAACAGACATACAGGAATACATGGATCAATCGAACATAAGGAATTTATGAATCAAACAGACATACGGGAATACCTAAATCAAACGAACAAAAGGAATTTATGAATCAAACAGACATACAGGAATTTATGAATCAAACAGACATACAGGAATAAATGAATAAAACGAATACACAGGAATGCATGAATCAAACAGAGAAATTCCGTCTAAGTTAATTACACACACATTATGCGCTAAACAAACAAATAGAGACCATTACACGTAACTGAGCATTTTGTGCTTAACAATGCAAGAGACAATTATACTTAGTTACAAACGCATTTTGCGCTAAAAAAAAGATACAGACAATTTTACTCAATTACACATATATTCTGCGCTTAATAAACATAAAAAAGACCATTATGCACATAAATGGATATTCTGCTTTTGTGTTTATCGGCTGGGTGTTTTAACTAATACATGTATACGGTTGAGTCCTAATAAATAGATTTGCATCTGTGTGCTTTTGTTTTTTTGAGCATTAAGGTAACGGGATGAGGAGGTAAGGGGGATAGGAGAGACAAGAGATGCCGAACAATAACTCGAGTACTAGTAACGCCTGATTTAGGGCAAAATACAAGATATTTGAAATCTTAAAGGGATTTTTAAAACTATTGAAGCAGCATTGGAATCGGGCAGTGGCGCAACCAGGGGGGTGGGCAGGGGAGGGGGGCTTGAGTCCAGACCAAATCATCATACATATTTTACTATATAAGCTGTCTTTTTTCTATATGTGAGCCCCCCCTCCAGCATTTTTCGCTGGTTGCGCCACTGAATCGGGGCAATTTAAAACTGATGTACAGATTCTTTAGATTAGATTCGAATTTCTATATTATTTAAAAATCCATTAGCCTAGTGTGTCGGATTTGGAAATAGTACCAGAATCGATGGTTTTGAGAGAAGTTCCATGGGACATTCAGATGTACGAATAGATATATAGATGCAAGTCCAATTAGTTAAATAGACAGCAAAATCAAGTCCAGCTTGAATACAAAAAAAAAAATCATATCGATAAATATAGAGATGAAAAGCTCCAATGAATAAATAGACTAGAATTCCAGATTGAAACAGTTAGTGAGATATAATACCGTAGCTATTTGGGCTCTGCGTTAAATCGAAAGTAAAGAATAAATACAACAGTGTTCCAGTTTAAAATACAATCATAACCTCGCCTGCCGATCAAGCCTAAGGGGATATAACTCTATGTAAATGTTTTGCAGGGTACAGCCAGTTTAGTGAGAAAACAATTTCTTTTTTTTATTAGCAGTGGATATCATGTCCAGTGGCTTAGCAAGTGTACTGCTTGGACGGTAGGCCGCAATGAGCGCCGAACTAGGGAGAGAATTTGAAAAGAGCGCTATTAAATGTTATGCTTTTTTTTTTCGAATTTGGGACGAGGGTGCCAAAAAAAATGCAACTCACAAAGGACGCTACTGCTCTGATTATTAAAAGGGTTCTCTAGAGCCAAACATTCAGTCATCTGTCTGTCTGTCTATGTACTCACCTCCATTATGCCACTGTAATGTGTACAAAACAGAAACACGATATCCTGGGTCCTGATGTCGCTGGAGTAGTCCATCAATGGGACAGCGGTGATAAAGTACTTGCCAAATGTTATTGTGGCAGCTGTCGAAGACAAAAATGGCGGTTACATTTCGGGGTAACTTGTTTTTTTTTTTAATGCTGTCCAGAGGCGGATTTAGGCCGGGGGGGAGTCCGGGGGCAGTTTTTTTGGTTCTAAGACCAATTTTCAATAATGAAAACAGTTTTGCCCCCCCCCCGGACAAAGTTTTGCCCCCCCGGACAAAGTTTTGCCCCCCCGTCAAAGTTTTGCCCCCCGGTCAAAGTTTTGACCCCCCCGTCAAAGTTTTGACCCCCCGGTCAAAGTTTTGCCCCCCCCCGTTAAAGTTTTGCCCCTGCCCGTCAAAGTTCCCCCCCCCCCGTCAAAGTTCCCCCCTCGTCAAAGTTCCCCCCCCCGTCAATGTTTTGCCCCCCCCCCCCCCGATCAAGGTTTTGACCCCTCCCCCGTCAAAGTTTTGCCCCCCTCAAAGTTTTGCCACCCTTCCCCCGTCGAAGTTTTGCCCCCCGGGTCAAAGTTTTGCCCCCCCCCCCCGTCAAAGTTTTGCCCCTTCCCCCGTCAAAGTTTTGGCCCCTGCCCGTCAAAGTTTTGGCCCCTGCCCGTCAAAGTTTTGGCCCCTGCCCGTCAAAGTTTTGGCCCCTTCCCGTCAAAGTTTTGGCCCTTTCCCCTCAAAGTTTTGGCCCCTGCCCGTCAAAGTTTTGGCCCCTGCCCGTCAAAGTTTTGGCCCCTGCCCGTCAAAGTTTTGGCCCCTGCCCGTCAAAGTTTTGCCCTTCCCTCGTCAAAGTTTTGGCCCCTGCCCGTCAAAGTTGTCTAGATCCGCCCCTGCTGCTATCTTTACCCCGCATCATTGGATTATTCTCTCAGTACTAGACCACTGGCCTAAATTATCGCATATAATTACTAGGGTTAATGACCAAAAACAGCACCATTATTGGTTTACAGCATGTAAAAGATGAACACTAGTGTTTTGAAAACACAGCAAGATTTCATTGATTTCATATTACACAAATGCCATCTTAACAAAATGACTGTTTCATCAAATAAAGTTACAAGCGATTATTGGAAATAGACTGGACTTAATTAACATAATTATGTATCCCCCCCCCCCCTGCCAAGGCAAATCAGTTTACTGTGGACCCTATGACTAACGTTCTATAGAATTAAAGGCCCAGGATCGATTATCTTGAGCCCCATAAACACGTGGGGCCCACGGGCTAGTTTTGACATACTATTCTATTAAGACAAATCTATGCATTAAAACAACCCTATGCGTTTATAGAGACCACTATATCTGTTAATTAAGACAACCCGTTGCATTCATTCAGACAACCATTGGTACATTTTTTCCCCACTCAAGGAACGAAGAATTACTTGATTGTTTTTTCTTAGATCGCTGACGAAGCGTATCGAAAGTTATTTACGACTTTAAATTGATTTACCGGAAGTTTGGTCAATTCGAAGAAAAAGTAAAGAAATGAAGAGGCTGCAGGTTTTCATCCTGTTCAGCGGAAGATCTGAAACATACAGGAGGTTTAAGTTTAAAGTTTGATTCCATTTTTATTAAATCTTTGTATATGTTACTGCAAAGTAGTGTTGTTTTCGTCGACGAAAACTATTTTTAAAAAAAAAAAAAAAAAAAAAAAAAAAAAAAAAAAAAAAAAAAAAAAAAAAAAAAAAAAAAAAAAAAAAAAAAAAAAAAAAAAAAAAAAAAGTACTGCAAAGCTATTTGTTACCGTAACTGGTGCTTGTATGTAAAAAAATGCTTTCTTGAAAGTAGGGCTAGTATGTAAATCATACATTTAATGAAAGTAAAGATTTCATTCATGTAGATTTAACGTGACAGCAGTTGTATCAGAAAGTAGTGCTTGTATTAAGTAGCGTTAAGAGTAGAGTGAACTCAGAACATGTTGATACAAGGGCTAATGATTAATCTCCATTAATGCACGATTATTGCGTTAAAAATTTATAAGATTAAAAAGTCAACGAATACATTAAGGGGCTGTCCATTAGTTACGTCAACAAAATAGGGGGGAGAGGGGGGTCAGAAAATTTTTGACAATTGTTAACAAGGGGGAAGGGGGGGAGGTGAAGAAAAGTTGACGTCAACAATGTTACTTTTTTTTCAATTTAATATAATTGCTTAATAAAGGAAAATTAAGCAGCGTTTGTAGTCCTGTGTTATACACACTCGCTTAACATTCAGTATTTTAATTAAACTAACTATATTCCTACTAATTTTACCTCATAAACATTTTGGAAGCCACATTTTTAGGGGGGGGGGTAATCAAATGTTGACGTAATTTTATAGGGGGGTCTCTGGAAGTTTGACAAGTTGTTGACAAGGGGGAGGGGGGGGAGGTAAAAATCGCCAAAAATTTGTTGACATAAATAATGGACAGCCCCTAAGTGGATTCGTTATAGGGGTCCCAGGTCATAAGGCTGGTGAAGGTGGCTTTAGGGGCTTACAGGCAAATAGTATTAATATTAAAAGGGCCACTGGTTATAAAAAAAAACATGTGGGAAACTTGGTGAGCAAAATCACTCGATCTGCAGGAAGTCCAGTCTTTAGACCGCGTCTCTCACAAAATGGACAGAGTTTATATCAGTGGGTAAATGGTTTGAGGCCTCTTTCTCTTGAGTAACAGGTGATACCATAGCTCTTCTCAACTCTACGGCCTCCCCTCGTCCTTGTCCATCTTGTCAGAGGCGCCACTTATAATTGTGTCTTAAAACTTTTGACAGATACTCTTAATATATGCCCCCCCTCCATTCTGGATATACTATCACAAAAGGATTGATAAAATATTACAAGTTAAATTATACGTTCTATACTAATTAATAACAATACTATTGGTATTTTAATAAAAAAAAGACCTACGTAAACCTCACAAGGATTCCAGAAAGGTTTATTCACTATAGCAGTGATCAATCTATTTATACACAGGGTATTATTTTCTTTTGTTTTTTTCTTTTATGTTATTGTCATGCAAAAGAACTGCCTGCCGGAAGTCTGGTTTATTAACGTGTTATTTGAAAAAAGGAAGTAGCCAACACTATTTATAGAACTGATGCGCACAATATTAAATGACATAATGTGAAGGACCCGGTCAAGAAATCTGCTAGGCTAAGTCCATTTTGATTCATATTTTAGATATAAGCGCATTTTCAATTTTTTATAATCTTGCTGCTTTAGAAATAAATAAAATGTTTAAAATCATGTCTGAAAACAAGCAAACAAGCAAACAGTTCATCTTCTGGTACCAAGACTATTTCCAAAATAAGTCTAGATAACCTACACCCCCCCCCCCCAACATTTAAATTCATAATCGATAATTTTGTCGCAGTAGTGCAAACCAATCTAATCAATTTCATTCATTCGTCTCCTGGCAGGTTTTGTCGTTGTGTGTGTGGGTGGGGGGGTAAAGGGAGGGGTAGGACGTACTGCAATGGATTAGCCTCTCCATTTTCCTCCATAACAGTTTAAAAATAACCTTTCTGTACCTAGAATTCCTAAAAAATATTATAAAATATTTTATCATCAAAATACAAGAATTATGGTTGAAATGAAACATTAGACAACAATGTCCTAACGCAAAAATTAAAAAAAAAAACTTTCCAGTTGCTTTAAACAAAAATCTAAAACTACTAAAATATAAATCTGCAACTTTCAGCTTTAAACCGAAATCAGTAACCATAAAACAAAGTTCCCTTAGCCTTAGTGTAGAATTCATCTGTTTCTATGACCTTGGCTTATGAAGAGATTGTGTGGTTAGCACAACGCCCAGCCGCCTTTACTTCCCCAACTTAATGTTAAGTACCCCATTTAAAACTGGGTGGAGTTGTGGGACGACATTGAAACAAATTTCACCTGGAAAAATTCCCATGGTTCTCACCGAGGATTGAACACAGGACTGTCAGGTCGACAGTCGAGTATCTACACCAATCGGCCATCCGTCCCACAGTAACCATTAAAACAAATAAACAATCTATTGCTTATATTTTTTCAATAACTTAAGAAATGAAAGGTTTTTGTGAAGGTCGCCTAACTTATTGAAAATGAACGACCAAGCTGGTGATCAACTTGGAGAAAATAATAAAACTCAATCATAAAACAATCTTTGTCATCACCTGCCATCTCTTATTATCCCCCCGCCACACACACACACACACATATACACACACTCACACACACAACCCAATCAGAGCCGCAGACAGTCTTCAACTAGACTGTAGAATATTATTTGAAGCGTTTTGTGTTTTTGTGCGTGCAGCACAGGGCCCTAGGAAGATGTCTTTGGTTCATGAGCGACATTACATAATGGGGCCCTTACATTAACGGATGTGATAGGTATTAACCCTGGAAGGTTCTCAGTGGGGGGCTCAAGGGCCCTGGTAAAATTACGTTTGTGTGCTCCTTTAGCATCAAATTAGCTCTGTGTGTGGCCTCTTAGAAGTGGAGGGGGCCCTTGGCAGAAACAGAGAGATTTGGGGGCCCTTGGCAGAAACAGAGATTTTGGGGGCCCTTGACAGAAACAGAGATATTTGGGGGCCCTTGGCAAAAACAGAGATATTTGGGGGCCCTTGACAGAAACAGAGATATTTGGGGGCCCTTGACAGAAACAGAGATATTTGGGGGCCCTTGGCAGAAACAGAGGGATTATGGGGGGCCCTTTTTAAAAATAGTTTTGTGGTCCCCCCTCTACCATCCGATGTGATAGGAATCAGCGTTGGGAGCAGCCTCTTAGAAGTGGAGTGGCCCTAGGCAGTTGCTTAGTTTACCTGTGTGTGAGCATGTGGGGCGAGGGGAAGTACTAGTGGTGACCTTTCATTTGCAGCTTTGGTTAAAATCTGTTGCTGTGATTAATGGAAAAAAAAACAAGACTTGTTTACCTGATCGCTATGTCCACCCCCCCCCCCAACTATTCATTCGGGAAGGGGGGAGGGAGGTAGTGAGTAATCAATCCATTAGGGTAAATATTGATTTCGTGTGTGTTTGTATTTATTAGTGTGTGTTTGTGTGTATGTGTTGTTTGTATTTATTAGTGTGTGTTTGTGTGTATGTGTGTGTTTGTATTTATTAGTGTTTGAATATATTAGTGTGTTTGTGTGTGTTTGTATTTATTAGTGTGTGAATATATTAGTGTGTTTGTGTGTGTTTGTATTTATTAGTGTGTCTTTGTATTTATTAGTGTGTGTTTGTATTTATTAGTGAGTGTTTGTATTTATTAGTGTGTGTTTGTATTTATTAGTGTGTGAATATATTAGTGTGTTTGTGTGTATGTGCGTGTGTTTGTATTTATTAGTGTGTGTTTGTATCTATTAGTGTGTGTTTGTGTGTATATGTGTGTCTGTATTTATTTGTGTGTGTTTGTATTTATTAGTGTGTGTTTGTGTGTATGTGTGTGTTTGTATTTAATAGTGTGTGTTTGTATTTATTAGTGTGTGTTTGTGTGTATGTGTGTGTTTGTATTTATTAGCGTGTGTTTGTATTTATTAGTGTGTGTTTGTGTGTATGTGTGTGTTTGTATTTATTAGTGTGTGTTTGTATTTATTAGTGTTTGTGTGTATGTGTGTGTTTGTATTTAATAGTGTGTGTTTGTATTTATTAGTGTGTGTTTGTGTGTATGTGTGTGTTTGTATTTATTAGCGTGTGTTTGTATTTATTAGTGTGTGTTTGTATTTATTAGTGTGTGTTTGTATTTATTAGTGTGTGTTTGTATTTATTAGTGTGTGTTTTATTTATTAGTGTGTGTTTGTATTTATTAGTGTGTGTTTGTATTTATTAGTGTGTGTTTGTGTGTATGTGTGTGTTTTGATGTTGTTGTTAGTTGTTATTCTAAGTGCGATATGTGCTAAGGATTGCATGTTATACAATGTAATATTTCAGTGTAATATGTGCTTAGGATTGTATGTTATACAATGTAATATGGCAGTGTAATATGTGCTAGGGATTGTATGTTATACAATGCAATATGTCAGTGAAATATGTGCTAAGGACTGTATGTTATACAATGTAATGCTGTTTCCGACCTTTTTGCCCGCATTCAATCATATTAATAATAACACGTTTAATTTTAAAGTTTTATTTTGGTTTAAAAATATATAAATATATATATCATCATGAAAGAGGATATGTACTTGCACACGCATGTGTGGGTGTGTGTGTGTGTTTGTGTGTGTATTGAATTTTTGTTGTAATGTGTTTTTTTTGGTTAGTTGTATATGTGTTAAAAGAGATAACTCAATAAAACTGCAAATCACTGAGCAACGAAAGATCAATAATTTCACTCCTAGTTCGACCATGTAACAACCGCGTTATGTCTTAATGGAAACATGATACTCCCAACCCAGCCAATGGACTTCAAGCTACAAATCTATATCACAACATAATCCATTCATTATTTTTTTTTACTTTTTATTAAAGTTTGTTATAGTATTACATCATTCTTTTTTTTTTCTGTTTTTTTCAAACTTATTCAGTGAAACAATTTGACATGTAAGAAATTATACTGTACTTTAAAAAAAAAATATCTCATTGTAGCTGTTTACAGCTATTCTCTGAATAATTTCAACATTTTTTAATGATATTTGTATTTAGTAATCAAATATTTCTGGCATAAAAATTTAAAACTGTTTAACTTCGTCGATCGCTTTCTGCAGTAGATTTTAAGTAAAAACAATTATTAAATTGATATATTTTTTTTTAACTCTACAAAGTATTCAGTTAAAAATTGTGCCTTAATATATTTAATCTTTCCAAATGTAATCATTTTGTTTTCTTTTCTACCTTTATAAAAAAAAAATGCACCCTGTTTGGATGTAGGAACAGTTTACACGCCAAAAATAAAAAGTTGGTAACGATTGCCGTGGTGATAGCCATTTACTTGATAATTATGTTGAGACGTACGGATGTTCCACCTGTTGAAATATTAAGTAAGCAAATGTGTAATTAATTACTTTCAAATAGTTTATACACATTACTATAATGTAAAATTGATATAAAATATCACGGCCCTGCATGCTGACCAACCCGGGTAGCTGTGTGGCACTTTGGTAGCGATGCGGTACTTTGTATTCCACCCACAGATTAGATATTATACAGATTGCGCAAGCCTCGTTTTGAAGCAATGTTTTTCATCGCCGCCATTAATGATATTTACACTCATCAGTCCATTCAATGAATAGAAATGTTTATTATAGGCCATATATATAAATCTAAAAACCCACGAACTCACTTTTTTGTATTTACAAAGCAAATTGAAAGCTTTTTCATTCATATTTCATGTCTTATTAAAAACAACAAAGAGGTGTAAAAAGGTCTGTGTGTTTTTATGAATGAAAAGCGTCATTGGAAACAAAAGCGAATAACAACAATGGCGCGAGAGTTTTTGACACAAAGCCGAGGACTATTTATATAGCGATTCGCTATCTGCATAATTTATAATCTGTGGCTCGACCTGCATTATGTGGTTTACGGGCTAGGCTCCCAGTTTGCCCAAATACCTACCTATGACTCCCGTGGTGTCTCCGTGACCAGTGCACTATTTACTATGTTGGGGAAGAAAGAAGGGCGTTATTAAATAGTCCCATTAGTGGTTGATAGGATCGAAGATATGAATATATCGTCCTTACAGGGACTTGACATTCACACCAACCAATCCATTCTTTGAAATATAGACGGATTTAAAAAAAAATATTATTGTTTTTGTTTATTTTTTGCGTTATATATAACAAACATTAACTATATCAGCCCATAACCCATACAAACGGTAATAAAGAAACTAAAAAAAACTCTTCCGATCACACTATCATGTGTTGTATATTGTCACAGAGTGTCTGTGTACGCTGTGTGTTGAATAACGGTACGGTATGCATGGGCAGGGAAGAGCATGAGTGTGTAACTGGACAGTGAACAGCAGAGTACGATGACCCTTGGACAGCGAGGTCATTCCTGAAGTTCAGTGTTTATTAATGTATATTTTTGGTTGGACTTATTAAAGGACAATTGTGCATTTTTTCAAAAAAGGATTTTGTTACTTTATGTTATCCGTGTTCCTGTTGTGATTTCTGTGTAGTAGATAAAAGACGACAGAAGATAAAATACGTTGTGATATTGCCACTGCCAAACTGGTCGGCTTATGTTCTTTGAGAAACGCCACCAACACAGGATCACATAACTGGTAAATTTTGTCTCGTAGAACAAGATCTCGAAGAGCTGTATAAGTTAGCTCGGCCCCAGATAGATGCACCCACCTGTCAAAATACAACTGTACTTGGTCCATACACTGGTGGAACGTGTCCCCTGGTTGAGGTGTGGCTTTATGGAACTTCCTGCGGTAGCCCTCTTCCGTCAGTCCGAACCTGGTAAGCAAGACTTCGCACATCCTATCGTAGTCCTCCAAGTCAGACATGGTGAAAGACATGCAGGCTTGAAGGGCTCTTCCTGAGAGTAAGTTATACAGAAAATCCCCCATTCTTTCTTTGGCCTACATGCGCTTTCTGCGTGAATTCTGAATCGTTGCAGGTAGGCATCAATCAGGTCTACCTGTTCATTGAACTTCTGCAGTTTCGGCCTCCACGTGTCTGCATATGTCGCCAGCTGTTCGCTCTTGATATCTTCTCTACCTCCTCGCAGTTTTTCTTTTACTAGTTCAATTTCCATCATTCTTAATTGAACCTCTCTTTCTTTCTCCTGCCTCTCTCGCCCCTTCGCTCTTTCATCCCGCGCCATTGCATTTTCAATAAATCCACTTAACTTCTCACCTTGTAGTCCTAATGAGACCCCTTTTTGACGGTACGATTCAAACAAATCATCTTGGGATTTGGGGTCCATGTTGTTACCAAACGTACCCGTGTGACGTACCTTCAGACACAATACAATTTAGGATGAGCCCCCAGATATCACAACGTATTTTATCTTCCGTCGTCTTTTATCTACTACACAGACATCACAACAAGAATACGGATAACATAAAGTAACAAAATCCTTTTTGAAAAAAAAATCCACAATTGTCCTTTAATAAGTCCCAGCAAAAATATACGTACTCTGTTGTTCACTGTCCAGTTACACACACGCACACAGACCCACAGCGAATTCAATACTGTCTCCAGTTACACACTCATGCTCTCCCCTGCCCATGCATACCATACCGTTATTCAACACACAGCGTACACAGTCACTCTGTGACAATATAAAACACACAGCGTACACAGTCACTCTGTGACATATATAATGTTTAAGATCTCCTTCCCTTATGAACTGAGTGCTACGTTTATTCCATCATTGTACTGGGCAACACAAAACCCAGCTTAAAGGAGTTATAATATTGTCATTAATAAAATATACTAGTTTTAATTCTTGAGTAGAGAAATTTTTAAAAAATGATCTATAATATAAATTAGATGAATCAAATTAAGCCAACATTCCAAAATAGCTCGCGTTGCAAAATAGTGCTCGTTTGCAAAATAATGCGTGGTGCAAAATAATGTGCGTTTTATATGTGCGTTTGTGTAGAAGTAATGGATGTAGATGTGTATGCTATGTGATGTGTGTGTTTAAAAGCCATGAAATATGGACAAAAAAACGGATGACATATACCGGTGGACGATTGAAAATATATTTGTTTACATAAACACATTTTTTTTACCTTACTACTTCTATAGCTGGTGGACATGCACGTTTCCAAAACTGGCCACATGTGGACAAGAAAATGCTGGACATGCTGGTGGAAATGTTGAACCGGACAACAGACATGGAGCCACACATATTTAACTGGAGCTGCGCTACAGATATCTGGAATCGTTACGTATTATAAACTAGACTAGGCCAAGTTAAATTTTATTTAGTTAAAATATCAAGCTTGATGGGCGGGAAGTAACCTTAACTCTTTTCAGGGGACCCGAGCCTTTGAGGGCTTCGATGGTTTCTTAATATGCTATATAATGAATGACCTGGCATCAGATGGCTGGGCCCTGGATTTCCATTCGTTTACAGAGACCTATCATGGGTCAAATAACTTGACATCACTTAACAAATACTTTATGGAATTGTTTCAGCTTGCCTTCCTGACCAATGCTCTGGTCATCTCAGTCTTGACACCGAGAAAAGACTGTCGGGCATTTTATCTCCCAAGCTGTCACTGACCAGCGATGAACGGCGCCAGATTGAGGCTCTGTCCTCAGATATACCGGCCAGTGACGTCATCTTTGTCTCAGCCACGTCCGATAACCATTACTTTGAGACTCAGGCCATGGTGCAAAGTCTACACACAGTTGTCTACCCTCGAGTTCACAACATGACGTTTGTTCTGTTCGATATTGGACTGACACCAGAACAAGTCGTGCAGGTAAAATGCGATATGATCAAAGATCGTAAATATCAATGATGGCTTGAGGGCTGACCCCAGCTAATCTTGGCCCTTGAAATCTCCGTTAACTGGGGGGAGGGGGGGATTCTTCAAAAACATCCAACAACCAATTAATAAGTCATTTCATAGAAGAATACTGCACCCGAGGCGTGAAACATGAAAAATGTTCCGGCTACACACCTATTGTGACGGCCCTGATGAATCAATAGTGAAAAAAAAATTTTTTTTTCTTTAAATAGGCAGGAAACCATAAATTTCCTGGATTGTTCAGATGTCAAACAGAATCATAACACTAGGATTGAAAAGTGGATGATTTATTGACTAACCATTAGATAAAGAATGGGTGGATGAATCAATTTATAAACGATTATTTATATCTAAATATATATATTATATATATATGTATATATATATATATATATATACATATATATATATATATATATATATATATATATATATATAAATTTAACAAGAGAAAAATTTAACATTGATTAAATCTTGCCTTATAAAGAAACGTGTCTTGGACATACGGCAACCCATAATATTGACCCTATGCTTTTGACGCCGGATAACGCAACCTAAATAATACAAAACAAAACGGGTTATGTTGAGAAAAATGATATAAAATAACATAAAATGTTTTGTTTTTTTTGTTTTGTTTTGAGTTTTTTAAATAAAAAACAATCTGAATCCACATAGATGGGGTATTTGGAACGTATTTAAACTTTTACATTTTTGGAGTACTTCTACACGTCCTTGGACCTTGGGTATATTGAATCGTATTTGATCCTTGTGTATTTTGTAAGCATAGTACTACTTACAATGAAACGTGTGTACTTGTACTTCAATGGTCAGTACATGGAACACCTCTGGTATACAGCGCACCATATTTATTACTGTAAATTGAATATTGCACGATTTGTGGCTCAATAAAATAAAAAAAAACATTTTTCTTCTAAACAATGTATGGATATCTATTTATTGATTATTCCAGGCCAGACATGCATGTCGTTGTACCTTAATCACATTCCCTTTTGAAAAATTTCCGAATTTTTTCAAAGAGCGAAGCTGCTATACATGGAAACCTTTAATTGTTATGGTAATGCACATATTTATATCAGGCTCTTATATATATTATGTAAAAAATTGACTTTATTTACTATTGCCATCAAATGAATGCAATGGTAACATATAATTAATTAATGCATCATTTTATTGAAGGCGTCAATGCTGAAAGCCAGAAAGTTTGTTGTTTACCAAGACGCCTCCATCTCGTGGAAGGACACAGTTGTGGAGCTGCTAGACAGGGTAGATAAACTTGGTCTTCAGCTGTGGGGAGGTAACATCATGCACAATATTCCAGCAGCGACCTTGAAAGGGTTACGTTCATGGTCATCGCAAGAGTCTCCCCTCCCCCCTTTTATATTTTTTTGTAAATTGATTTTCTTTACCGATATACATCATGATTTAAATCAACGTTTGGCATTTATAAGTGAAGGGATATGTGAATTGATTGGTCTGTGATGTTTACAATAGGACTGACCGCTGGTTCAATTGGTTTTTACGTTATTCGTTTATTTTTACAAATCAATGTCTCCACCAGATGTTTGACTACATGGATGACTTGCCGTGCGCCTATCTAAACTACACTCAAGTACAAAGTGGAATCATCGTATTGAAACAGACACCTTTCATTGTTAGAACTATAGTTGAACCGTGGGCCAAATGTGGACTTGTCAAAGATTGTTTCTGTCCACAGACAACAAACCACAGTGCTAACTGCAGGAACCCAAAGAAGGCAATTCACAAGTGTCACAGGTTTGTATAAATACCACCAATAGCACAGGTTTGTATAAAATCCACAAATTTCATAGACGTTTGTTTAAAACCTACAAGTGTCATAATTTGTATAAAATACACAAGTCCGAGTGTCATAGTTTGTATAAAATACACAAGTTCAAAGTTTTTCCTTTTTGAAATTATATATGTATTAATTTAATTTTTCATCCAAGTTTTTTATAGCAATGGTATCGTTTATGTGTGTGTGTCTGTGTCTGTGCATCAGTCTTTGTATCACGTTTGTGTCAATTCCACCTCAGACAGTTGATTTTAATACTGCTGTCATTCGTTAAAATTTACTTATGCCAATTTTTTATATCAGTTATCAAAAATTTGCTGTCAAATGAATAAATGATGTTAGGATACATTTTAATTTGTATACACGAAATATACATGTAGATAGATAGATAGATAGATATATAGATAGATAGATAGATAGAAAACGGATAGAAAGACAGAGGCATTATTGGAGATACAGGTGGCATGATTGATTTATTGAAAGAGTGTTGATATTCACTTGTTGGTATGGACAGATCGATCGATTTATGTTGTATGTATTATGTATAGATAAATATATGTATGGATAAATATATGGATGGATAAATATATGAAAAGATAAATATTTCGATGGGTATATATATATATATATGGATGGATAAATATAGGTGTGGAGTCATATTTATAGAAAATCCTAAATAAATTTACAGTGTTTATTGCATATAACTAACATAATCATTCATAATAAAATGACTACAAGTTTCAATATTTAAGACATTCATCTTAAATATTGTTAGCCTAATTATTTATACAAATTTATAAATTTATGTTCGTTTGTGCATTTATATATATATATATATATATATATATATATATATATATTATAAAACATCAATAAATTTTTCTCTAAGAGTTATGACCGGCAACACTCACGCCTCGACCCCGGTGTGGATAAATATGTGTACGGATAAATATGTGGCTGGATAATTAAATTATTTGGATGGATAAACTGGTTGTACACATTGATACTTGGGGGAATAAGAGGAGTAAATTATTAGGTGAACTAATAGTTGGATGAGTGACGGATGGCCGAACGGTGTGAAAGGCTTGACTGTTAACCGTAGTGCCCCCTTGTTCCATCTTTCGATGATAACCAATGAATTCATTTTTTCAGGTCCTGGTAAAAGTCTTTCTTAACAATCCAGCGTTGAATGGGTGACCTGAATTTAAGTTGGGGAAGTAAAAAAAAGCGGTTGGGAATTGGGCTAACCCTTCAAATGTCTTGGTTATAGGAACATATGAATTCTACACTTTCTCATATCCCCCGTAAGCCCTTAGGGGGGACAGGACAACTTTAATAGTTGAATAGACAAACATAATTACGGGACATTAACAGATATATCGACGAAATGATCCACGGTTGATGAAATATATGAGCTAAAATATATAACAGGAGTAAAGATGGGTTTTGTAATAGAGAGAGATAGAAAATATTGTTGCAACATTACAGACAGGCAGACAAAGTGTCCACATAATCAAACACATAGTGTGAATTTTTATTGTACCGTGATGTACGTTTATTTTTTTTTTTATCAAATGTAGGATTCTGTGACTTTCAGATATGACCAGTCAGCGCTGTCCATAATAGTGACCAAGTTATTTGCCAGTGACCGCTACAGATATCACATACCTGGGACGGAGAGTGAGAACGGAACCTACGTGCTAATCAACAGACGTCAAAGAGACTACAACTATTTCAACTAATTTTGTTTTATCTACTAATGAGATGCATAGTATTTTTTTTAATCCCACGCGCAGCTTGATTGGCTACAAATGAATTCTACAAAGTATTTTTATAAGCTTTTTACTAGTTTCACTTTCTCATTGTGTGTGGACTTTGTCCTCAAATCTTTCTAATATAGTGAAAAGGCTTTAAAGTTGGTAAGCTTGTGTATTTTACATGACAATACATGATTTGAAAGTTATTTTATTTTTTAAATTTAAAGTGTTGGAGATTACAATATAGTAAGCTAAATATCTAATTATAATAATAGCGATTTGGGTTCTGCGTTAAATCGAACGTAAAGAATTAATACAACAGTATTCCAGTTTAAAATACAATCATGAAAGAATCGGATCTGCTCGAAACCAAAACAATACCCTAGCCTACCGATCAAGCCTAAGGGGATATAACTATATGCAAAGGTTTTGCAGGGTACAGATAGTAATATAATAATAGCGGTCTCGCTTCTGCGTTATATCGAAAGCAGACATCAAGAATTCAAAATGGCGTCTTTCTCGCGTCTCGATTGGATAAATGTTTGTTTTAAATCTAGAGTTTTGAATAGTTTCTGCGGTTTTCAAACATGAAACCCAAAGGCTAAAATATGAAATAATTTCATTTAAATATTTGTTTGTTTGTTTGGTTTTTTTTTGTTTCTACAACATATTGAATCTTTAAGTTGTAATAGAATCATGAAATAATCGGATCTGTCCAAATACAAAAATAACCTAAATACTGATTAAACTTAAGGGAATATAACTCTATGCAAAGGGTTTGCAGGGCACAGCTAGTATCTTAATGTTATTTGATCAGTATCAATAAATAATTAATTACGTATCTATATATCTAGGAACACATGCTTTCCACTTTAGTAGTGATAATTTATATCAATATCTGTATGACCTAGGGAACTACTTTATTTTTTTTTTACTGTGTTGTGCTTTTTGACCGTACCTTATTTTTTTAAAAGATTTAAAAAAAAAATATTTACCTTTGTTCATTGCTTTAATCAAGAAAATTTGTCACGTGGACAGAAAACAGGATAAAAATAATTTAAAACCAATTTCTTTGTTTTGTTGATTTTTTAATTAGCTATTACAAAGAATAAAACAGTAACCAGCAATGAGTCCATAGATGTTAATCAATGAATGAAATATATATATATATATATATATATATATATATATATATATATATATTTGAATTTGAATATATATTGGGCTTTAGATTTTTATCAGGTAGTTAAAAAAAATTACCGGGTCCATTTAAATTTGATGAAAAAATAATTACAGAACTAAATGAAAATATGTTTTTTTTTCTTAAAATAGAACTAATCGTAGCTCATTTCAATGAATATTTATCAGACATCAAAACGAGACTGAACTAATTGCTTTTTTTTTTTTTTCGCATTTAACTAATCTAATCAATGTAAAAAATAATCTTATTCACTTAATACTTTTATTTAATGTGGTAATTGAAATATAAACCACTAAAAATGTATTGTTGCTATGGGGATGAACATCTTATATTTTTTTAATTCTTTGCTGCAACTGGGTGCCGATAGACGCAAACGACCTGCGCAGTCTGGGTCGTCTAAACCTGGAGCTGTAAAGACCATTGTGTGCCAGTCTCTGCGGGCCGTGTGCTGTCCTGAACCTGGAGCTGTAAAGACCGTTGTGTGCCAGTCTCTGCGAGCCGTGTGCTGTCCTGAACCTGGAGCTGTAAAGACCGTTGTGTGCCAGTCTCTGCGGGCCGTGTGCTGTCCTGAACCTGGAGCTGTAAAGACCGTTGTGTGCCAGTCTCTGCGAGCCGTGTGCTGTCCTGAACCTGGAGCTGTAAAGACCGTTGTGTGCCAGTCTCTGCGGGCCGTGTGCTGTCCTGAACCTGGAGCTGTAAAGACCGTTGTGTGTGCCAGTCTCTGCGGGCCGTGTGCTGTCCTGAACCTGGAGCTGTAAAGACCGTTGTGTGCCAGTCTCTGTGGGCCGTGTGCTGTTCTGCCCCATGAACAAGTCACATGACTTATTGGGAAGATCGGGGGGGGTGTCTATTTTTAAACCCATTTCATTGTACTCATCCACGATTTTAATGTTCATACTGTCAATTAAAAATGTAAAAAATGTATGATCTATGGATTATTTTTATTTTACTTTTTTAATTAATGTTTATATTGTTTAGTTGTTTTATTTTCATACTTTTTACTTTCAGAAATAATAACTCGTGCTATTGCATGTTGCACAGTTTGGCATAATTTAACTATTTTCGCTATTCTGTAGTAGACTAAAACAAACAAAAAATTATTTTTGTACGCACTAATTCACCGGTGATGATTTTCATTTTTTTGTGACGTGATAATCTCAGGATAAACATTAGTAACGAGTGAAAGCTTCGTATTTCTATACAATGTGTCAATTCATGGAGTTAAAAGTATTACTAATGTTGTATTGTCATCATACTGTCGAGTACAATCTATATGTTTACCATATTTAGGCATTCTAACTTATTCAAAACAGGTCCGAAATAGGCTAGAAAATTGAAAGACACACAGACACAAACCCACAGAAAGTGAAAGACACATACACAAACCCACAGAAAGTGAAAGACATACAGACACAAACCCACAGAAAGTGAAAGACACACAGACACAAACCCACAGAAAGTGAAAGACACACAGTCGTTTAGAGGAGTGGTCCCCAACCTTTTTCTTGCAACTTAGATAATGTAACCGCTGGTTGGGTGTTGGGAGGGGGGGGGCGTTGATTATTTATATTTGAGATTAGCAACCTCTCGTCCATGGAAAATCGTTAAATCCCGTGAGAAATGTACCACAGTAAATACAAATAAAATAATTGAATGTTTCTTGGGCGGCCAAATA
>JAGDYQ010000122.1:2941182-3014804 GCA_021962125.1 Bulinus truncatus
GTACATTTATTTAATTTCTCATTTACATTAAGGCCTTAGCTGTTATATTGGTGAAGATTATCGTCACTGATTGACTAAGTCAGTAAGTCATTGCAAGTAAGGACAAATCTGTGATGCTTAGAAATTCATAAGGGGCCAATCAGCAATACGCTGGAATGAATTCATGTCAAGAGCTAAAGACAATGCTAAAAGATGGATGTTACGAACACAATCCTAGAGAAGAGAGAAAGATGTGTGAGGTCATTACATACAGAGCAGGCAATATATGAAGGAAGTGATCTATTACACACTAATTAAACATGAAATGTGTAGTTGAAAAATGTTCTATGGTGTTATGGGTTTCACACGTCTCAGAAAGGCGAGTAGGTAATGGGTAACGCCAATAAAAGTTGCACAGGGCTCCTCAATAGCTAGCTACGACTCAGCGGATTGTGTGGTGGCCAGATAATAGCTAATTATCAATACTCGACAAACTAAACTCTTTAATTAGCCACATACTGTTGTATAATATTTGAGTGTTGGAGATGTGTTACAGTTTTGTTAAAGTTCTTTAATTAGGTAAAGAGAGAGACTCATTGATTTTAGTTCTATTAGTCAAATAAGATTTCAATGATTATAATTAGTGGGCAGAGAAAGAAGTTTATTATTTAACGTTAAATTTAGAAAGGGGATTTTACGTTTTTTTCTTTTTTTTTTTTCGTCTTGATAGCTTTGTATTTGGGGGGGAGGTGTGAGGGAGGTACAATTGACATAACTTTACTGGACATGGGTGGTGGTACCAAAAGTTTGACACTTTTAAAAAAGTGCGGACGGAAGGGGGGGTGCGGGGTGGGGTCTAAAAGTGGTAAAATTTGTTGGTCTAATTAATGGACAAATTCCAAATAATAGACAACATTATTCTATTTAAATTATTTAAATTAATGTTTCTTTTTAAATGTTCAAACAATGGAAAAGTAATACATGACACTGTATTTATCAAGTCACAGATTTATAACAATAAAAAAACACATTTCCCAATGAAATTGATAAATAGATCCTAAAAATAAAAAAAAATTTCCGCTGCTTTAGAAAGAAGCTTTATAAAATTTCTCATGAATTATTGTGAACTTTTCAATTACTTTTAATAGTCAAGTATTGCAAAATTGAATAAAAGGTTAAAACATATCGATTTCATTTATTATAAATTAAAATGTAAAAATGTTAAAATACGTCATTAAAAATACCTTAAATATCAAATCATAATTGACATACACATTTTATTTTTATTTTAAAGGCTAAAAAAGACAAATTTTCGATAAGTTAGAGAAATGTTTTTTTTTTTTTAAGTAACACATTAATTTAATGAATTATCAATTCCCTTAAAAAAAAAGAACAGCAAGGTTATAGAATAATAGGCATAATTTATAAATATTTTTACTGTTTTGTCTTAACAAAGTCCATGACATATATCTTACATGTTGAATTCTCCAGGGAATGGTGTAATTACAACAGCCACTCCAGTTTCTGACATGTAATGTATAAAAAGAAAAAAAAGTACTGGGGAATAAAGAAATGGCTTCAACAGTTATTTGAATTTGTTTGGCTGAAAAACCGGTTGGCCTCTTTTTGAAATGACGCAACATGACAAATTAAGTTCTGGAACCAAATGGAAAAAAAGTTCTTCTATTTTCGGCATATGTTTTCTTTTTTAGATATCGATACCCTTATAACAATAACACACACACACACACACACACATATATATATATATATATATATATATATATATATATATATATATATATCATGTATATTTATATTTTTTGATTACCAGATACATTCACAAACCATACACTATTTTACATATTAGCATGGAAAAAAATTACTCACAGAAACGACCATACAATCATACAACAATCACACACAGAAACTACCACTACCATTTTATAGCTATATAATGGTACCGTGTTTATTGAATATAGTTAGCTTAATTAATCATAATAAAATGACTACAAGTTTAAATATATACAACATCAGCTTTATATAAATTGTATATGTTGTTAGTCCAATACTTTATCAAATATATAGATCTTTGTTCGTTTGTGCTTTGTATATAGCAAACAAACATCAATCAATGTTTTTCACTAAGAGTTAGACCAGCAACACTCACGCCTCGTCCCTGGTTGACAGAAAGAAAGTAAAGCAAAGCAAAAACTTCTAAAGAAAATTAAAATTTAATTTTTCCTTCAACTCGTCGACCGTTGTTGTATTTGTGAGAGGTGAGTGGTATTGATATTTTGGTAGGACTGATGGCTATGATTACTAGTAGTGGTTGAATGTATGTAGATTACTTTTAAAAAAAGGTATTAAAATCACTGTTTGTTTTTCTGCAAATTTTTTTCTGAATTGTATGAATAGTACAAATGTGATATTTTGATTTTTTTTTTCAAAACTGATAAACATACAAATAGTTTGTGTATGTGTGTGTGTGTATATGTGTGTGTGTGTGTGGGGGGGTATTCTATTGGGTCTATGAGTTATATATTTTTTTTTCATTTTGAATATTTTAAGATATAAAGTAATTTTTAGAGCATTTTCGAAAAAAAATGCTCTATTGTCCCCGTTTTGTCTGTCCGTCCGTCCGTCCGTCCGTCATCACCCTAGATCTCAACAACCATAAGTCCTAGACCCATGATGTATATATCATTTTGTAGGTCTTGGCCTGCCAAGAAATGACTTTTTCCATTTCGCGATCTGACCTCTCAGGGCCGTAAAAGGGGCCTTAGTACCGTTTTTTACTATATAAGCTATATTAATAAAGGAGCGCTATATCTCAGCAACCATAAGTCCTAGACCCATGATGTATATATCATTTTGTAGGTCTTGGCCTGCCATGTGTACATCAAAAGTTCATTTTGCGATAGGACCTCCGAGGGCCGGGCTTCAGGGCTCCTAAGGGGCTTATATATTATATATACACCTTGTACGTTCAATAACCCGTTCATTTGGTGCGAAATACTGCAGCACGTAGTTTCACCAAGATTTATTAAGAAACTCATCAAATGAAATAGTAAGCTTGTGTTCTGAGTTTAATTGAAAGTATCAGAGCTATGCAACAATTGACTGAGTTTTTGGACGATTAAATGACTATAATTTAGAATGTTTTCAATTATGGGTCCTATTTCAGTAACCACAAACCACTTGTAGTTAGATTTAAGAGACAATAATTTTTTTTTCAAATATAAAGAAACGTCTTTATAATTTTTTTTTACAAATATATGCATTACACAATTGAATTTATAAACATTTCCAAAATTTACAAATATTTATTGAAAGCTAACAAACGTACTGATACATAACACGAAAATGCGCTAACACGTCCTGTGTCCAGAATGGAACAGGCTTAATTGCTTGTTTATTGTTAGACTTTGTTACAATACATTCTTAAAATACCGGTAGAAAAGAATGGGTATCGAGTATCGACAATTTTTCGTTTAAAAATGTATCGGCGATACACAAATCAATACTTGATACAAAACGGATCGGCAATACAGCAACCAATACTAAAAAAAGTATCGCCGATACTGTGTTGGCCGATACCGATACTTCGATACTAACAACCCTAGTCATGTGTTAAGGCTAAAGAGTCGGCCAAAAACCAAGAGACTGGAGAAAGAGAACGTCGCAGAGGGCGCCAGCGACAATTTGAAAAAATAAACAGGGCTACTAATGAATGGATGGGGACGAATGGTCTTGCGGTACAGCGCTCGACTGTCGACATGAAGGTACCTTATTCGAGGACCAAGGAAATTTTTCAGGTCTTGGCTTAAGTCCCCGATATGTCTTTCGGGGTGCCGCCATGGCCATTGCACTATCGGCTATGGTGGAAATGAAAGAAGGGTACCATAAAAACCGTCCCATTAGTGGTTTATAGGATCTAAGAGATTTCATCTCATCCTTACAGGGACTTCACACACAAATGAATGGCTCGATCTCCGCTGAGGACCAAGGAAATTTTTCATGTCTTGGCTCAAATTCCCGATGAATCTCCCGTGGTGTCTCAATGGTCATTGCACTATCGGCTCTGGTAAGGATGAAAGAAGGGCGCCACAAAAAAAAAAAAAACCCGTCCCATTAGTGGTTTATAGGATCGAAGAGATCTATCTCATCTATCTCTTTCAGGGAATTCACACACACACACACACACACACACACACACACACACACACACACACTAATGAATGAGCCTAGGCAACTGTGGAGAAAAAAATGTCTGTTGATGCGTCCATTCGTTTCCCCACGATCACATCGCCTAAGGTTATGATGATGATGGTGATGATATGCAGCAGCTATAATATTTCAATTGTAATCTTTTTAATCCAAATATATGTTCTCTTAAATCAGGTGCTATAGCTGCATTAGTACAAAGTGACAAGGGAGATCCCCCCCCCAATACGTTACGGGACCATATATGTGTATATATGTAAACATTTATGTATATTATACACACAAGCATAGAAAGAGAAAGAAAGGTAGAGGGAGCAGAGAGAGAGAGAGAGAGAGAGAGAGAGAGAGAGAGAGAGAGAGAGAGAGAGACAGACAGACAGACAGACAGAAAGAGACAGAGAGAGAGAAAGATAGAGAGCATACTTTAAGAAATTTTGACTGTGCAACATTTATGAGGGAGAGAGAGAGAGAGAGAGAGAGAGAGAGAGAGAGAGAGAGAAAGATAGGGAGCATATTTTAAGAAATTTTGACTGTGCAACATTTATGAGGGAGAGAGAGAGAGAGAGACCGATTAAAATCCATTTTTAATTTTTAAAAAAAATTTTCAACATATAATGTTTCGACTGAATAACATACTTTTTGATTTAATAAACAGTTCGACAATAAACACCCTATGATCCATTATTTCGAACTTCATAATCTTTTTCAGCCAAGTGAATATTAAAATAAAACGAGTTGGAATAGGTTTTTTTCCCCTATAGAATATACGAATATTCTTTTTAATTAAAAAACGTATTAAAATACTTCTTTATCGTGAACTGACTTATTCATTTTGTAATTTTTCTCAAATGTGTCCACACATGTGTCTGTTACAACCGCACAATTCACGCAACGCCATGAATGGCCTTGCAGATTTTTTAATTGAAGATTCAGTCATCTATGAAAAGGTAAAAAAAAAACAAAACTAATCATGTTTGGCAGGGAGAGGGAGGGGGAGACAAACACCAGACGATGCTACGGACGTTATTCAGGTCTGGGGAAAAGGTAAAAAGTGTGGGTCTCCACAATTTTATTCCCCCCCCCCCCCCAATATTTAAAAAAAAATATTATTAAGCTAGAGTGCTTCCACTTGGATAGTGCTCCTCACTATACAATGATGTGTTGATAATTTTTTTGGGTCTCGGACACAGGGTGATGTCATATTGACGTTCTTAGGAAAGGTTCATTTGGAAACCCTTTGGCATAGGTACAATGAAGAATTTTAAGTAAAAGTACCGTTTAGGCACTAAACAAATGGAAGCCTTTGGGAAGGTAGATTTGTGAGCCCTAGCTGAAGGTAGAATTGTGAGCCCTAGCTGAAGGTTCAGTTGTTAGTCCTAGCTAGGACTCACACGTGTTACGTATGACAAAGTAACTGAAAGGAATCTACATAAATAATAGCGGTGTGGGTTCTGCGCAAAATCGAAAGTAAAGATTTAATATAATAGTATTCGCGTTTAAAATATCAAACATTGCTCCATCCCGGTCTTGATTTTAAATAGTTTCTGTTGCTTTTATTATGAAACGTAATTACATAATAGAATTCAAATGTTTGTTGTTTTTATTACAACAGATAGCCGCTTTAAAATTGTCAAACGTAAGCAATAGAAATAATCGAAAATTCTCCCATGATGAGAATAACGAGCGCGTTCGTCGTTAAATAAAATTCTTTTTAAAAAGTCGATCTAGTATATAAAAAAAAAGAAATTCTGCTTAAGTCTATACAGATTATGTTCTCACCTATTTACATTATTTCATTTTTTTTTACATAAATTGATTTATTTTCAAATTATAAAAATAAGATTATGTATTTAATTAAGACTTACACGTAAGTAAAAGTGTAATATAATCGAGCAATATTTATATAATTTAATAAAAGTCTGATCAGTTTGTGTGACGTGGCGGCCTAATAGTTTAAATAGAACGTCTTGCAGGTTGTTTTTTTTCCTGGCGACCCAGGTTCGATTCCTCGCGCAGTCATTATTATTTTTTTTATTTTATTTTGTTTTAATAATTTAATTAATTTATCCTTTAGGATGTTGTAAGGAAAAGAAGGAAACAACTAATTAGATTTTTATTTTGCTCATAACTTAAAAAAAAAAGTTCAGAACGTATCAAAGCTGAACAATAGTCTATCTCTATTCAAAGGCTTTGCATGGTACATCTACATAGTAATAGCGGTCTCTCGTCTGCGCTAAATCGAAATTGGGAAAACAAGAATTCAAAATGGCGTCTTGCCTGTGTATCGATTCGAAAAATTTTTTTTTAAATCTACAGTTTTGAATAGTTACTTTGGTTTATAAACATGAAACCCAAAGGCCAAAATGTAAAATAATTGCATTTAAATATTGGTCTGTTTGTTTGATTGTTTGTATTTCTACAACATATTGCATCTTTAAATTATAATACAATTTATAAATAAAAGCATCTGTGCGAAACTAAAAATAGTCTACTGATCAGACCTAAGGGAATATAACTCTATGCAAAGGTTTTGCAGGCTACAGCTGGTGAATGTTTATAATACGCATTGAGAACGGGGTCACGAATTTCAGAACCAGCTAATTTGTTAACCAGTGCAAATCTTGAGACTAATTAATATCTTTCCTCTAGTTCTCTCTTTCTATAAACCTAATCGAAAAAGTAACCTTAGAGCTCCATCTAATTGATTGACTCAGACGGTGTAAAATTGTGTGTTGGCATCGAGCGTACACGAGTAATCAATATAATCGATTGGGCTTAGAAAATTGGTGAAAATCTATTAGATAATTCCCAATGTATACCGCCAAAGAGTGACTTTAAATAAAAGCCAGTAAAAATATGACTATAGTACCGATATCACGATGTCAATGAGAGTTACAAAAAAGTGAAGATATATTTAGCCTTCTAGCGATCAACAAAAATCTACAACAAAGTACAATTTTTTTTTTTAAAGTTGATATAAATTACCTTTTTTTTTTTTATAAAATCTGCATTGAAAAGCGAAAAAAATAAATTAGTTCGATCTTAGATATATTTATGTAAATTACACTATGTATCACACTTTTTGTTCCTGGTTTCTAAGTGTTATATTTCAACTGATTATGTCTAAAAACTATCGAATAACGACAACATTCAGCACACAATTTATTTTTTGACCCAGTGGCGTAGCTAGCTTAACTCGCGCACGGGGCACAATACCTTTTTAGCGCCCCCCCCCATTCAAGAACCATTTAATATTACATGTAAAACATACCATTTGGCGTACATTTGTGAGTAGCGTTCGGGGAATGATGACCATATGTTTTTGTGTAAATAGTAAAACAGTTATGGCCATACTTATGTAGGGAAAACTCCATATGTTTTTGTGTAAATAGTAAAACAGTTATGGCCATACTTATGTAGGGAAAACTCCATATGTTTTTGTGTAAATGGTAAAACAGTTATGGCCATACTTATGTAGGGAAAACTCAATATGTTTTTGTGTAAATAGTAAAACAGTTACGGCCATACTTCTGTAGTGAAAACTCCATATGTTTTTGTGTAAATAGTAAAACAGTAATGGCCAAACTTCTGTAGTGAAAACTCCATTTGTTTTTGTGCTCAATCCACCACAATTATCAGTCTCTGGTCTTGTTTCTAACTGGAAACATTTCTAGTTAATACTTCTATTTTTCGCATGTACGCACGTGTCGCTTTGATACCTTCGACACATGTGTTTTCGCCTCTGCGTCATACATGGCACAGACTTGCGGCACACCGGTTTCTGTGTGTGACTATCTCATGTGTGTCTGGGTTTTTTTTTCCATTCCATTCTAGAACGCTGCTAGTGGTGTCAGGTGATTTTAAAAAGAGCCCCGCCGTTTTTATTTTAGCCAATCGGATTCAAGCAAACCTTAAAGCGATTTCTTTGTTTCTTTTTCCTTATACATGTAATTATTTTCTTTTTAAAAAATTGACATGGTAGAAACTAGAGCGAATGTTGTAACTATATTTGTCCTTGGAGAATCCAACATGTAAGATATATGTAAGATACATGTCATGGACTTTTTAAAAGACAAAACATAAATATTATTTATAAAATAAACTTATTCGACTATAATCGAACTGCTCTGTTTTGTTTTTTTTATTTTTTTCGTTGCCTATTCATTAAATTTATTTGTTTTTATTACAATGAATTGTGAGCTTGCTTGTCGAATATATTTTGTATTTAAGCCTTTAAAATAAAATAAAATATTCATGTCGATTTATAATTATTGATTTATAAAGTATTTTAAATCACATAAGTTAAAATTTAACATTCTCATTCATAGTTAATGAAATATATTTATTTTAATCTCATGTTCCTGTTTGTAAAACTTAACAATTAAAATTGTAGAAATGTTCACAATAATTCACTAGGAAAATAGAATTGTAAAGATAATTTCTAAAGTAGCTGACTTATTTATTAATTTGATCTATTTTTTTTTTCATATCATTGGAAAAGACTCTTCTCTCGTTATAAATACTTGCTAAACTCGGTTGAATTTATTGAGTGTAGTACAATCCCCCCCAGCGGACGACCCCCCCCCCCCCTTTTCCAAAATATTTTTGGAAGAAGACTTAGAAAGAATTTAAACCGACATTATTGATAGTTCAATACATACGATCATCTTGAGCTAAGCGAAATGTCTGTCGATTTGGTGGATCTTGTATGTCAACACATGTTGTGTCAATAGGCGTGCTCCAATTTGGTGGATCTTGTATGTCAACACATGTTGTGTCAATAGGCGTGCTCCAATTTGGTGGATCTTGTATGTCAACACATGTTGTGTCAATAGGCGTGCTCCTATTTGGTGGATCTTGTATGTCAACACATGTTGTGTCAATAGGCGTGCTCCAATTTGGTGGATCTTGTATGTCAACACATGTTGTGCCAATAGGCGTGCTCCAATTTGGTGGATCCTGTATGTTAACACATGTTGTGTCAATAGGCGTGCTCCAATTTGGTGGATCTTGCATGTCAACACATGTTGTGTCAATAGGCGTGCTCCACTTCGGTGGATCTTGCATGTCAACACATGTTGTGTCAATAGGCATGCTGCTATGTTGTTTGTTTGTTGACTTTTGGACCACTGCGGTTCTTTTGCATTTTATTTTACCTTCTGCTATAAAATGCGTGTCTGGCGCGATAATTAGAAGGTAGAATAAAGATACAGTCTTGATCTTGGGCTAAAACTGTTAACTTTTTTGTTTGTTTTACCTGATAAGATAAGCTGCTTGTTGATTTTAAGCTAACAAATTGGCTTACACAAAAATCTTGAACCCATCAACCGCCGTCAAATATTACATAACAGCATGCGGCTCTTTAATGAGTTATTTTTGACAGCATTGACTAGCATTGACTAGTCGGTTTGCAATTTTTCACCCACCACACTATCCACAGAGCCCGTAGCTGGCTATTGCGGGGCGCCTTGTGAAATTTTGTGTGAGAGTATATAATATTACATAAACATAAAGCAATCCTCCGTCTTTTGCCTTTCATGTATGCGGTGTTCTCACATGTTTTTCCTCTCTTCTTTAAGAATGCGTCTGGCCATCAATCTTTTACCATTGTCTGTAGCCCTCGCCAATATTTCATTTCAGCATTTCAGATATTGTGAATGGCCACTTATAAACTTCTAAACATCATGTATGTGGAGAAATAGAATAGCCTAAGCTTGATGACGCAATTCGATAGGCTCCGCCCACCGCAGTAGCTATGGCGTCATTCCGCCATATTGTGTTGTGGTTAATTGTAGATTATAGTATATACGTCATTTGGTAGAAATGACGTATACTTAACCGGCATTTGGGAGCACATGGTTTGTTTTATAATCAGTCGAGCTATGTGCATCATAGGATGCGGATGCATGTTCTAGTAGAGTCTAGCTTTGGGCATCGATGTAGATGGATGCATGTTTACAGTTTGCTATTGTACTCCTCCTGAGTTTACCTTTATGTCAGTTTATGTTCAAGTATTAAATGATTGTTGATGTTACTTCACTGGAGTTAACTTCATAATTTGAGTTGTCTGAATTATTACACCTTCTACAAGTATTATCATTATAAGGACCCGTAACAATATAAATAAATAAATAAACACAGATTATATATTGTGTGTATCCTCACTTAATCTGATTTGGTGACTTGGTTAATTATTGAAATAATCATCATCAACACACCAGCTTAGGTCTACACTTAAATGGGAAAGTAAATAAAGAGACTGCTCCATCTAGAAGTAGACCATACAATTCAATTACTTCAATACACAATGCATCTGTAGTGTTTGTATGACATTTATATGTTACATGTACAACTGGATAATTTTTTTTTCTCATCATAATGATATTGATACAAATTAGTTCAAAATCGAATAAACAGTCACATTTTTTTTTTTACATTTTACAGATGTTCTGTAAACAAAATAATTAAAGTTCATTGTATAATAATATCTAGCACTAATAATTGCAGCTGATATGTATGTCTGATTACCTTTAGAGGCCAGTCATAGAACTCATCTTCTCCTCTGCAGATTGACTCATTCAATAAGATTATCAGTTTTAATATTTTTATTATTTCCTCTGACTTTTTTTTTTATGAACTAATGAAATCAATACAAAATGTTGTTCAGATATTTTAGAGAAGTGTGAAATGTAATACGAAAGTTCAAAAGTGAAGATTTTTAACATTAGGTTTCTTAAATTTGATTGAAGGGCTAGGCGTATTGCAGCCGAATTGATTCTTCATAATATTTTATCTGAGATAACATAAATTGAATGCAAGAGGTATAGTGTACTATGGGGCGTACGTGCAGTGCCGGCCTTAGACATTTTTGTGATATAGGCAAGGACAGAAATGCCGCCCTTTTTAGTTTCATTTTTCTAAGAAAACTCTATACATGCTATTTATTTTGAAGTAAATCCAAATTATGAAAATAAAAATATGCTGTATTTATAGTTTTATTACTGGCCTTCATTCTTCATAACAATTTATTTAAATTTGGCAACTTTATAAAAGTTAAAGAGTTTTAAGTATACGTAGTGTATTTTAGGAAGTTTTTTTTTCTTTGCTAAGTTAAAAAAGTATTGAAAAATAAAACAAAATGAAATGTCATGTTAAGCTTTTGCAGAGGCAATCTCTAAAGTTACTTTAGTCACATCCTAATATTCTGCAATCGTTTTCCCTATAGATATTGTAGCTTAACCAACCAAACGATCCTGAAACAGGTTAGAACGAAGATATGTTTTTATGAGTTTGAACTTAGAAAAGCTTCTCTCTGCACTCGCCACTGTTATCGGTAGTGTAAGGGAAATTCGCAATGCCCATTCCACATAGATAGTCTAATATAACTCTAGGCAACCACGCCCATTCCACATAGATAGTCTAATATAACTCTAGGCAACCACGCCCATTCCACATAGATAGTCTAATATAACTCTAGGCAACCAAGCCCATTCCACATAGATAGTCTAATATAACTCTAGGCAACCACGCCCATTCCACATAGATAGTCTAATATAACTCTAGGCAACCACGCCCATTCCACATAGATAGTTTAATATAACTCTAGGCAACCACGCCCATTCCACATAGATAGTCTAATATAACTCTAGGCAACCAAGCCCATTCCACATAGATAGTCTAATAAAACTCTAGGCAACCAAGCCCATTCCACATAGATAGTCTAATATAACTTTAGGACTTGTTTTTTCTGTAATTCTTCTTGATAAATCAAATAATTCATCGCACAGTTCTGTTTCATTAATGTATGCTGAATCTTCGTTTTCAGATGTTTAAGCTAATTAAAGGTCCATGCAATCTTTGAAAACCTCTCTTTCTCCAGTTTTTTAATGTCATACAAAAATCCAAATAAATCGCTATGAGATGTTAACTGCATAAATCGATCATTAAGTGATTGCATTGCGGCATCCAATATCTGGTTAAAAAAATTTACTCTGAAATTCCTTTCTGGCTGGGAAATTGCATCGTCTGAAACTTCATAGTCAAATTGTCTCTTTTTTAGTCGAGATCTTACTTGTATTTCCGTAGGGAATTAGCACTCACTACCAAATTCTTCAGCCAACGATTTAGCTGTTGTAATTGCTTTGGCAAAACCTTCATCTGTTCTATAATTCTGGAGCACAGTTTTAGTTGCAATCAATTGATGAATTGATTTCTTTAAATCAAGATTTTTTTCAAACATCAAATAAAACATCATACCAAATCACTAATGAACAAATAAACTTGAAATCGAGCATTTTTTGTGTAATTCCCTTAGCTTCTGCACGGGACTGGGTTTCACGTGGTCCAGAAAGTGTAATGTCCACCATACTTGCACCTGTAGATTTTTCAAGTTCTACGAATCCAATGAAGTGTTCATTGATAGAACTTCTGAAGGTTTGTCATTTGTCGATTCATTTGCTGTAACAAATCTAACAATCATTGTCATCTGTTCTTTGTGACTGACGTCTTGTGTGCAATCGAGAACGATAGCGTAATATTTTGCATTTTTTAGATCATTTATCACATTCTGTTTTACCTTCTTACTCAACAGGCATCACATTCTGAATATTTTTTCCTAAATAAGGGTCATGAATTTCATCTGATTTTATACGTCTTATATGTTCTTTCATTACCGGATCAAAGTCAGCAATAACTTCAACAAGTTTCAAAAAGTTTCCATTATGAGATGTATATAACTGATCAGACTGCCCTCTCAGGGGTAAATTATTTTGAACTCCATGTACTCTGACCAAAGATATTATTCTTTCTAATACATCCTTCAAGTGTTTCGCTTCACGATTTATAAGGCGCTGATTCACGTCATCAATAGTTTTATTATTTGTTATCCTCATTTTTAATTCTTTCCAATCATGTTAACTGGTTAAATGATCTGGAGATTTTTCATGATCCTGCAATATACTTGACATATTTTTCCAGTCACAACTGCCATGTGTTGCTAATGCAGATTCACTCCTGTTATATATTCTGCAGCAAAAACAATATACCTTATCTACTACCGTAGAATACATCAACCATTTCATTTTTAAAGTTTCTCCGTTAGCCAGTTTGCGTGTAAAGTGGTAATAAGAAAACTGTCTCCCACTTTCATCTTTTAGATAAACAGACTCAAATTTGATCTGCTTTGGATCATGCTGAATAAGAAAACAACGAATATTATCACTTATATCTGTCCATTTAGCAGAATCCTCCATTATATCTTAATCTAATTTTGTTAAATGCAGACTTGGATTCCCATGATCATAAGTAGTATTTTCAATTTCTTCCACAGCTTGAGCTTCTGCCATTTCAATGGCATTAATTTCTTCAAACTCGTCATTTGTTGAAAATATCTGAGGAATGCATTGAATCTGTGAAACCTCAGTTGAAGAACGTGGCAAGCTGCAATCAACACCATATATATTTGATTCCGATAGTAATATGTTCCTGCTAATTTGTTAGAAACTGAGTTATTTGAGAGTTCTGATTCTTCATCACTAATATGCAATTCAGTATGATTTGATAAAAATTTAAAAATAGTCTTTCTGTGATTGTATGAAGGATTTTTTTGCATTCCTTTTCTTCATATACTGTGCTCCAGATAAACGGGTGGGCTTTCCTGTGTTAGCCTTGCTAATGATGGGTAAGAAGAACTGAACTGTAACATTAGAAAATACGCGAAATAAACTGTAAGCTATTTTCGATTTAGTTGTATAAGTTACCGGCAGAGTGTGAAATTCCAGCATTCTATAGAATGCCTAGGCAATGTATAGAATGCCTGGTGGTTTTAGGCAAAGTATAAGATTTTTAAATTGTGCATACTTTTTCTAGGCATTCTATATAATGCCTAGGCATTGTATAGAATGACTAGTGTCGTTTTGGCAAAGTATAAAATTTTTAAATTGTGCATACTTTTCCATCATGGTTTGCATCCTCATGCATGTCTTCTGCAGAAAGGGCTGTCTCTTGCATTCCTTCATCTCTGTCTATCTGCTCTTGTGTTGTTTGTATGCTCTGTATTCTTTTTTGAGGTCTTCCTCTGTTTTCATATAATGTAAAACATCATCAGGTAGGGACGACGTTGTGATGCCTACTTTAGCTTTGCAGCCAAAGAGTGCTTCATATGGTGATCTTTTAATCTCGGAATGAAAAGCTCTGTTCTTCATGAGCTGCACGAACCGTAACCCCTCACTCCAGCGGCCAGTTTTTCCATCTTGCATTCGAACACACAACATATTTTTGATGTCCTGGTTAGCTCTTTTGACGCTCCCCTGGTTTTGTGAGTGGTGCGGCTTACCATGAACGATCTTCAAGGTGGGCCAGTACTCCTATAAGCTGCTTACCACACTGTTTGAAAATTCTCTGCCGTTATCGGACTGTAGAATTGTTGGAGCACCAAGCAAGGTTAATATGTCTACGAGCTGGTATGCAACTTCTTATGCCCTCTTTGTCTTCAGGGCCACGAGAACCACGAACTTGGTGAGATGATCTAGATACACCATTATAAACTTGTATTCCCCATCAGGATGGGATTGAAAGTCAATGAGATCGACCTGACAACGGGAGTTGAATTCTGAAAAAAACCATCGGCTTAACTACAATGCCTTTTTTGACGCCTTTTTGTTTTTTTCTGGCAAGGATCAAAAAAGTTAACATGCATATCAATATCATGACGTGTATTTGGGTGATAGTTCTTTCAACATTATGTTCCGTCCTCCATGACCAATAGCCAAATGGGCATTATGAAGTACGTCAAATAACTCGGAGTCCGCGACGTAAAATTGAATAGCACTCACACCTTCTTTTTCCATCATCAAGACATCATAGTGTTTCACTAGCCAATAGTTACATACATTGCCGAACGGGAACTCGGCATTCTATAGAATGCCTAGGCAATGTATGAAATAGCAATTTATTTCATACTTTGCCTGAAGAATTCAGGCATTCTATACATTGCCTAGGCATTCTATAGAATGCCCGGATTCCACACTTTTCCGGTAACATGTATATACAGGCCTATACAATATATATATATATATATATATATATATATATATTATTTTACAATATTTTTTTAAGCTTTATTGTGGTTAAATGGGTATAAGTTACTAACTTACTTAATCAGAAATGATTTTTAAAATTTATTGCAACATTAAAAAGAAATATATTATAGAAAACTTTTAGTTTTAAAAAAACATCCAGCGATGTTGCTTCCAAATTAGCATTTTTGTTAATTGATGGCTTTGAGGTCTCAATACAGTGCTGTAGCGAGCTTAACTCACACCCGGGACACATGACCTTTTAAATACCTATTTAGCACCTCCCCTTTTCGAAAACTATATAATATTATATGTATCATTTGGCGCCCCTTTGTGAGTAGCGCCCGGGGCATGATACCCCACCTTGCCAACCCATCGCTACGCCTCTGGCTCAAGGACCCTTTTTTGTCGAAGGCAAACAATTGAGCCTAAAATTGGAGAAACCAATTGAACATAATTAACACAGGATTATATTGGTACCATTGGTCTTTTATTTTTCATCACTTCGTTTAATGTGAAAAAAGGGGCCCTGAATATGACAGGAAACTTTATAAGTTATATAGGAAAAAAAAACATTGCTTGAGAAACGACAATGCGTAACACACAGGGGGGGGGCCCTGCATTAACTAGCATATAAATGGTTATGTCATGCATTTTGAGGCTGGTCATCAATGTTCCTAAATGAACCGTTTTTCCTATTTAGCCTGTACTAATCATTATGCCATTTTCAGGGCACCATTTTACACCATAAACGAATTGAGTAAAGTCCCCTGGTGACTCAAGTGCAGCTAACTTCCTAACATTTATTCGGTTTGTTTAATTTTCTTCTTGCCATGTAAGTACTGGGCATTAGTGTTTCTCGGGGGGGGGGGGACCATTTTTTCCCCCTATATATTATATATTAATAATTTTGTAGTTGGCAGCTGCCTTTTTTTTTCTAGAAAATATTTTAATATTGCTGACAGTATTTTATATAGAATATAGAGCAGTGGTCCCCAAAATTTTTTCTAGCCTCGGACCGGTCGTGTTTGATAATTTCCTCGCTGCCCGGGAAAGAGGAAGGATTTAACTATTTATATTTTAGATTGTTTCGATTTACAATGCCACAGCCTCTCAGTTTCCGGAAATTATCTCGTCCATGGAAAGTCGCTAATTCCTGAGAGTAAGACACTATTGTAGCCTATATAAAAAGGAAATAATTTAATGTTTCAGATATTTAGGACCGTTTTTGCTGTAAAAAAATGTAATTAATTTTTTTTCCTTTAGTTTTTTGGCAAATGACAATGGTGAGTTAGGATGGGGCATTTACACAGGAGGGCGATGAAAGTGGGGAAGCAGAGTTTGGGGGTGGTGGAGGAAGGGTCAATTCTACAAGCTAGACATTATCACAGATTTATTTCTTCAAGCATTTTATTGTTTACATGGATGGACTTCAGAGTGAATTAATTATTGGGTAGAGACATAGATGTAATAAGATAATAAACAATAGTATTAGACAGACACTATATTAGACAGACACTATATTAGACAGACACTATATTAGACAGACACTATATTAGACAGACACTATATTAGACAGACACTATATTAGACAGACACTACATTAGACAGACACTATGTTAGACAGACACTACATTAGACAGACACTAATAATGACGTCTCGAGGATGTGATTTTGTAAAAAACGAAGGCAAAACAATAACAAAGCTCATGAAAGCAATAGTATAATATGAAAGAACTCAAGACATTATTTTGTCAGGCTGCTGCACGTTGGTTTTTTCTCGTAGCGAGTTTCTGGCAGGAATATTTGAAAATTGAACAATTAATTGATATATTTCTAACTGAATAAGAAACAAGTTCAAAGTATGTAAACAACATGACAGTGATCTGATTTCTGAATCTGCAAACATGGCAGACGTAATTGAGCATGCGAATGAACTAAATATAGAAATACAAAAAGAAAAACTTAAGAAACAGTTTAGCAATTTCTGGCAGAGGCGTAGCGAGGGGGAAAAGGCAACTTGCGCCAGGGACATTTCACCTTTTTAATACCTTTTTAGCGCCCCCCCCCATTCGAAAACCATATAATATTATATGTAAAATATACCATTTGACGCCCCTGAACCTCGGCGCCCGGGGACATATGTACCCCCCCCACCGCCTCCCCCCAGCTACGCCTCTGGTTTCTGGTGTCGGCTGATAACACCGCATTGTCCCGCGAGTCACTTTCATTTCTCAGCCTGCTGAAATGTGTCACCTACGTCATATCTGTTTTCTTGTCATCATACAACTTTCATTTCTCAGCCTGGTGAAATGTGTCACCTACGTCATATCTGTTTTCTTGTCATCATACAACTTTCATTTCTCAGCCTGGTGAAATGTGTCACCTACGTCATATCTGTTTTCTTGTCATCATACAACTTTCATTTCTCAGCCTGCTGAAATGTGTCACCTACGTCATATCTGTTTTCTTGTCATCATACAACTTTCATTTCTCAGCCTGCTGAAATGTGTCACCTACGTCATATCTGTTTTCTTGTCATCATACAACTTTCATTTCTCAGCCTGCTGAAATGTGTCACCTACGTCATATCTGTTTTCTTGTCATCATACAACTGTCATTTCTCAGCCTGCTGAAATGTGTCACCTACGTCATATCTGTTTTCTTGTCATCATACAACTTTCAGTTCTTGACGTCATGAGTACATCATAGACTTAAAGGTGGAATAACAAAAAAATCTTAGTTAACGTGAAGAAGAAATTTATATTAGTACTAATTTAATACATAAAAATATACATGATTTACAGTGTTTTACATTGACAAACTTGTATAGAGTGAAGTATTGTCATGAACTTTCTTATACAGATCAACAAACATGAATCAATGATAATTCTCAGTTCACTAATCAAGGGATCTAATCTTGTTTAACTAGGACGAGTGACACTATTAAATGGGCTACTTCCTTTGCATAAATAATGTGAAAGTAGATAGATAGACATAGATAGACAGACATATTGTTTAGATAGATAGACAGATAGATTGAGTCATAGATTGATAGATAGATAGATAAACAGACAAACGAATCGCACGGACAGTGAAAATAGGTCAGGACTGATGATTAATAGCAGCAGCGTGTAGAGTTAGATGTTACGTAATTATACAGGTGGGGAGACGAAGAGGTGGGGCGAGATGGGACGCGGATATATATACAGGTCACGACAGAATGAGGGGAGTTTGAGTGTAATTTTCGTTAAGTTTAAGGAAGTCGAATTAGGAAGAAACGAAGGAGTAGTAAGAAGATTCTATTGTGTTGACGGAACGGGCAATTAGTATAGTGACTTATCATAGAGACGTGAGTCTAATCGTTGATGTTCTTCATTGGATAATTAGTGTTACAGATTATGTAATAAAGTGATTTTGATTAATAAAACGGAGTTTTGTGAAATTGCATTAGTTGTGTGTGTGTAAAGAAAGAAAAAAGAAAGCAAAAAATTAAAGAAAGAATACAAGAACACCATCGGGCTCGTCCCCTGACAATCTGGATGACCTACTATTATGTAGAAGTCACACATGTGGCAGGTGAGGTCATACCTTTTTTTATAGACAAAACAGAATCATCTTTTTAGACGTAAAAGCAACACACGCTATACTAAATATTTTACCATCTATTTACGATTTCGAATTTACAATTTTGTACGATTTCACGTTAATTTTTTCGATTGCATTGATAAATTTTTCCTGAATTCTGCCGAAATTGCTATACACCCAATAGAGCCATTGTTTCCGATTCATTTTAATAGTTCAATAATTTTAGAGTGAAAGACTGTAACGCTTCCAGAGCTCCACCAACCAATCAATGCAAAATCAAAGGGGCTTTACACCGGCAAAAAAAAACAGCCCCCCTCCTTCCGGCCTCATGCAGCCGATACAAACCAATTCGCGCCACACTGGTTTAGTCTAAGACAGACGTGGTAAAACCACAGCCCGTTGGCCGCGCACGGTCAGTTCAGCTCTTTGATCTGGCCCGCTCTCCACTGACATCCGCTCGTTTACATTTCATTTAGGCTCATATTAGTTCTTACAAAAACTCCATCTATCTCCTCTTAGTCCGTCAGTTCTTTCAAATGTAAGAACAAATTGTGACCCGCGGTTCAAAATGTTTGCCCACCCCCTGGTTTAAAGCTTGCATCTTTTAAGTTATTTAATGTTGATTTAGTATCACAGAATTAAAAAAAAATAACATTTTTGAATTTATTTACATTAAAGTATTAAAGTAAAGTCATCGCTGAAAAATGTACATAACAGACAACAAAAAGTCAAAAGATTTCTTCACGTTTTTTTTACTGCAAAAATAAGTATTTCTGATTTTCCTGTGTAAATCAAACTAGCACACAAAGACTAACACACAGATAATTTATATAAAAAAATTCAGCAATTAAACCTAAAAAGTAGAAGGTTATGAATAATACCAGAAATTAAGAAGTTTTTTTTTTAAAGGTACAATATATAAATATTTTCTGCCACAAGCCCGTCTGCTGAATATCGAAAGTAAGAAAACTGTTTCCTTTTTTAAAAAATACATGACCTTTTGACTAAGCTTCGATGCTATAAATCTTTAAAACAAAATTCTCATAACATAACATAAATAGACTTATATAATTACTTTTTTTTCCAATTCATGATAACCTCTAAGTTGAACTATGGTCTACCTCTATGCAAATGTATTACAGGTTACAGCTAGAAATTAATAAAAGTAAATGAAATGAGAAGTACTATATGTACCGGTACAACAGTGCTTCTCAAACTTTTTGAAGTCACGACACCCCTTTGGAACGCCAATCAATATGTCGCGGCCCCCCTTTTTTTTTTTGGTTTAGATTGATTAAATTTATAATTGTAAACTTCTATATGCAAACTTTTACTAGTCAATACATGCTTTTCTAATGCTAACAATGAAAGAGTGACAGGATGCAATATATAAAATAAACTAGATTTTATTTTAAACATATATGAATACTATTTGCATACAATACATTAGGTTAATTATATTTTATGTGTCACATTTTTTGAAATTCCACGGCCCCCCCTCCGGACAGTCCACGGCCCCCTAGGGGGCCGCGGCCCGCCACTTTGAGAAGCACTGCGGTAGACATTAGATTTTATTTTACAATAAACAAATTCATTACACAATTAAAATTACATTAATTAAAATATTTATCATTTCTTTGACCTCTGTTGATTATAACATATTTTCCGTTTTCACCATCCGTCCCAGGCATGTGGTATCTGTAACGTTCACTGGCAAATAACTTGGACACTATGATGGACAGCGCTGACTGGTCAAATCTGAAAAAAAAATATTGTTAAAATGAGACATCGCACAGTTGTATATAAGAGACATTCGACATTACGTATATGTGATTGAGTGTAATATATGTAACTGCCTATATGTCTATCAAACCTTATGCGAAAGTTGGTCCGAAAGTTTAGTTTTGTCATATTTTATTTCATATCTTTTATTTTTCAATATTTACATCTCGAAATTTTAAAGTTTAAATCTATTTTTAGAAACGGAAAAGGGGCGTCCATTTAAGTAGTCATTGTTGTTTACCTTTGAACTCGGACATTGCGTCACTGTATACTGAACTATATTTAAAAATAGCATTTTTATGTCTTATGAGTTTTATAAAAATGCGGAAGCAGTTGCAGAATGAAGCGAAGGTAATAAAATATTGAGTTGAAATTGTGTAAAACTATCAGCGGAAGTGCGCCTCTTGAATATAAATAGATCAGAATGCGTGCAGTAAAAAAGTCTTATGTAATTAAAGTAAAAAAAAAAAACAACAAAAAAAAAAGTAATTTCGAATAAGATAAAATTTGTAATCATTTTTTGTTTCCTTTTTGAGTCCCGTGCTCTCCCGTTTAATGCCGGGTACACCGCCAATTAAATGAAAAAAAACAACAAAAAAAACAAACATAACTCCATAAAAACCTATGATACAATTATAGCTCATGCAAGTCTATGACACATCTAACTTATAAAGCAGCTAAGTTTTGTCCGGGTCGCGGGCGGTGTGTGGGGAATCCGTTCTATAAATAAACGACCTCCAGAAATAAATAAAACAATAGTATTTGATAAAGTAATCACGTGACCAGCGAGTTCACGAAAACATAATTCAAAATGGCGCTTGCTTCGAATTGATTCAATATTTATATTTCAAATATCTACAGTTTTAAATAGTTTCTGTGGTTTTTTTTTATTATGAAATATAAAAGTCCTAAATATTAAATAATAATAATAATAATATATAATATCATTCAAATTATTTTAGTTTTTATTACAACAGATAACATTTTAATCAGACTAGGTCACTAGCGAGCGCGTTCGTAAATAACCTATGACATATGCGGTCCCGATGGTACTTTTTTTTTTGCAGAATGGGAGCGCCGTCGCTATAAATAAAAAAAATCCACTATGACGTCATTTCCCGATGAGTGCTATATCGTGCCATAGTAAAGTAGTTATTTTTTACTTTTCAGTGCATTTTTTAATGCTTTGTTTTGATTTTAACTATAAATAGAATTCAGGGCAAAATGCTATAGATAAAAATCCTCTGTGACGTCAAATAAAAAAAAAAAATTCTGCACTTGATTTCACGTAAATCGGCTACGCATTTCACGTATATCGGCTGCGCATTTGATAATAATGCTCAGTTATTATAGTTTGTTAACATTGTGTACTGGAGATTATTGTCCTCCCGATGGATTACTTTTTGATGATGGTTTGTTGGTTATGGCAGCCACATCTTTTGACTTATGACAATGTAGGTCATTTCTGCACATTAGGAAGGTGGCATAAATCAGCACCTAATTAAATTAATTAAATTGATTAGGAAGGGGTTTAACATTACACCTAGATTTCCCGGGCAACGCCGGGCTTAATATCTAGTAACGTATACAAACATAGTTACACAAACCTATATTACGCATTGCATAAAATACTGAAAAAAACAGACAGATCTCCAAAACAACAACAACATAAAAAAAGACAATGATCCGACCAGCAGTAACATATGGTAGTGAAAAATGCACCATAACTAAACAAGCAAAAAATATAATAAACACATGGGAAAGGAAAATATTTAGGAAAATATACGGGCCAGTAAAGGACAATAACGAGTGGAGAAGCAGAACAAATTCAGAGCAATACGGCAGAGCATAACACAAGCAAACATAGTTACGCAAGTCTATGACACAAAACCCTTACACACATAGTTACAAAAGCCTGTGGCACAAACATAACTCATACAAACATAGCTACACAAACCTGTGACACATGTGGATAGCTCTGTTTGGGTTGGTGCAGTCTACACTGTTATGATGTGTCTGTGGACAGAAACAATCTTTGACAAGTCCACATTTGGCCCACGGTTCCACTATAGTTCTAACAATGAAAGGTGTCTGTTTCAATACGATGATTCCACTTTGTACTTGACTGTAGTTTAGATAGGCGCACGGCATGTCACCCATGTAGTCAAACATCTGGTGGAGACATTGAATACAAAAAATGATCTTAAAGAATTGGTGATGGTGTATTGATTGATTTAAAGATATAGGATTTAAAAAAATCACTTCTTATAATAAAGAAATTTAAATTGAAAAAGTACAACACAAGTCATCATATTGGTAAGAAAAAGTATTTTAGATGATTTATAAAATATTATGGATAATTTAAAAAGTATGATTGTGTAGCCAGGACACACTTGTGAATTAGTAGCCAGGACACACTTCACGATTGTGTAGCAAATACACACTTTATGATTTTGTGTCTCACAGACACAGTTTATGATTTTGTGTCTCAAGGACACACTTTATGATTGTGTAGCCAGTGCGATGCCCTGTCGTTAATATTTCACCTGAACCCAATTTTTTCTTCAGCTGGCTGGACTAAGTGACGTACCGCGAACAGAGCTAGAGACCCGCACCTTCCAGTTGCCCATCAAACTCTCTACCACACATCCAGACACTATCGTTTTATTTAACTGTTAGGTAAGGGAGCTAATACATACACCTTTCAGAGTTGCCACGGGGATGTTGTGCATGATGTTACCTCCCCACAGCTGAAGACCAAGTTTCTGTCCCCTGTCCAGCAGCTCCACTACTGTGTCCTTCCACGAGATGGAGGCGTCTTGGTAAACAACAAACTTTCTGGCTTTCAGCATTGACGCCTTCAAATAAAGAATTACGTAGACATTGTCACTCACGTTATATCGTACACTAATAACAATTTATATATAAAAATATATATTTATATATAATAAATATATATACTTTAATTTCTCAAGAATAAAAAATACAAACATGTATATTACCATGACAATCAAAGGTTTCCATGTATAACAACCGCGCTCTTTGAAAAAACGGGGAAACTTTTCAAAAGGAAATGTAATCACGACACACCGACATGACTTTCTGGCCTGAAATATTCAACGTATCATCTTAAAAAGATGAATGGTTTACAAAATATGTGCAATAATAGACGTAGTTTAAGTGAAAATTTAATTTATTACGAATTAAGAAGTAAAGTAAAGTTCCCTTAGCCCTAACGGGCCATCGGGGCAGTTGAAGTGTAGAATTCACCTTTTTCTATAACCTCGGCATATGAAGGAATTGTGTGATTAGCACAACGCCCAGCCGCATTTACTTCCCCAACTTTAAGTCAGGAACCTATTTAGAGCTGGGTGGAGTTGTGGGACGACTTTGTATCAAATAACAACTGGAAAAATTCCTATGGTTCTCACCGAGGATCGAACCTATGACTCTCAGGTTGACAGTTGAGTAACTACACTATTCGACCATCCGTCCCACGTTTTAATATGAAGAATAACACGAAAATCTCTTACGTCTTTTACGTTTCAGAACACGCTTCGGTAGACAAATTACATGTACTGAAATATATTTATAACAAATATTAAACCATAAATATTATTTTTAAATCTTTACTTTTTCCACTTGTTCTGGTGTCAGTCCAATGTCGAACAGAACAAATGTCATATTGTGAACTCGAGGGTAGACAACTGTGTGTAGACTTTGCACCATGGCCTGGGTTTCAAAATAGTGGTTATCGGACGTGGCAGAGACAAAGATGACGTCACTGACCGGTATATCTGAGGACAGAGCCTCAATCTGGCGCCGTTCATCGCTGGTCAGTGTAAGTTTGGGAGATAATATGTCCGACAGTCTTTTCTCAGTGTCAAGACTTAGATGACCAGTACAATTGTCAGGAAGGCAAGCTAAATGTAAAAAAAAAAAAATAACAAACTTATCAAGAGATTGAAATTTAAATCACGTCAATCAAGGTCCATTCATTTCTTATCTTAATCTATGGTAACGCTAATAAAAATCCTTTTAAAATTTCTTGAAGGTCCACTAATTCTAAAACCAATCATAACAGCAATCTAAACACATATCTTAGCGCTAAGCTTACTTTTATCCTAACACTACTCCCACCATTAGCCATAGTTCCAAAACTAACAGGAACACTAACCTAGCCCTATCAGTGTAATGAAGAAATGAAATCTCTAAGATCATAAAAACCACTAAAGGAACGATTTCTTATGGTGCTCTTCTTTCATTTCCACCAAAGCCGATAGAGCAATTACAAAGTAAACACTACAGGAGATATATCGAGGACTGAAAACATGATTTGAAAATCGACAGAGATCTAACCAAGGACCATCAGCTCGACAGTCTAGCGCTTTACCATCTATCACTGCTAATACACAGTTGCCCAATTTAATGGGGGACAATCTTTAGGTCTTGTAGTGCCCTTTTTTCATTCCCAACACATCCGGGAGTGTAATGGCCATGGAGGCACTAAGGAGGAAATGGCTTGAACTTCAACCATGAGCTAAATAATTCTCTTCGTTCTCATCGTATATCTAACCTGGGACACTCAGGTCAATAGTCGAGCGTTTTATTGAGCAACCATTCACCCCCCCCCCCTTAACACTAACATTATTCATAGATTAAAGACTAAACCTAACACTTACTCTAATCCTAACTCTAATCCTAGCACTAATCCTATCACAAATCCTATCACTAAATCTAGTTCTTGTAAAATTTCTTACGGTTCCATATGTTCAAGCAGTTTTGGCTTATTGTTCTTGACTGCATGTCCGTTGTCTGTTTCAACATGTCAACCAGTGTGTCTATCATGGCACCTTTGTTTGCTTCTAATGAAATTCGAGAATTGTTGTATTCACCAGCTAATGTGGTTGGAAAATGAAACGTTTGAATTTCTCCCCCTGCATTTGACTGCTGTATTCTCTTCAATATTTCAATAGCTACATGTGTCATAAAGGCAATATTGAAAAAAAAAAGTAATTGAAAAAAGAAAAAGGGCCTATTATACATGTAAATATAAGAAAATTAAAACATTCCATATTAACGATGGTCCACACCAGTGTTCCCTAAACTTTCAACTTCTGTGCAGTGCAGGATTTACGTATAATCTACACAAGCTTAGCCCCCCCCCCCCCCACTTTTTTAGGACCTCCGAAATAATTGTCTGAGTGAGCGATTGCCATACATGCTTAAATATTTGGCACAGACATATAATATCTGGATTTAAACAGGGGCCCCTGTCTCATATAGCTGAGGGGCCCCTGTCTCAAATAGCTGAGGGGCCCCTGTCTCAAATAGCTGATGGGCCCCTGTGTCAAATAGCTGAGGGGCCCCTGTGTCAAATAGCTGAGGGGCCCCTGTGTCAAATAGCTGAGGGGCCCCTGTCTCAAATAGCTGAGGGGCCTTTTATCCAGTCTAAATCCGGCACTGCTTCTGTGTACCCCCTTTTAATTTTCGTAACACTGAGTACCCTTAATAAAAAAAAAAACATTTCATTGTTTTGGCTTCAGACAGAGAGCACTACAGCTTAACTATTCACACTTGGGGAAGCGCTTGTCTTAAGCACAGAACATTTATTATACAGAAAGCGCGTGCCTCGTTTTGAATAAATTTTTTTGACCGTTGCCGTATTTGTTTTATTACTCTAACAGTTTAGTGCGATAGATTAATTATTGGATCGTTGTTGAACGGGCGTCTTCTAATACTTAATTGGCAAAGTCACCGAACAAAATGTACATTAAGGCCTGACGGACATATTTATCAACAATCTATCATTCTGTTTTTAATTTGGTATTTGTTTAAACAGATGCTACACTGTTAGAGAGCCAATACTAATTAATTGTATAGCACTGTTAAAATTTGGTATTGCGCTCTCTGAAGACTATTTTCTGTAGACAATCTTCGGTAGACAATCTTCTGTAGACAATCTTCTGTAGACAATCTATCTATCTATGTATCTATGTATCTATCTATCTATCTATCTATCTATCTATCTATCTATCTATCTATCTATCTATCTATCTATCTATCGATCGATCCATATGTATGTCAGTCTAACTGTCAGTCAGTCTGTCTGTCTGTCCGTCCGTCTGCCTGTCTGTCTGTCTATCTATTTATCAGTCAGTCTGTCTATCTTTCTTCTTTTAGACTGCATTGCTATCAATCTATTGATCTGACTTATAACAACTTACTCTTTTCCCCCACAGAATGTCGTAAACGCTCTCCATATTTCGTGAAATACGTCACCAAACACAATGTGAGAAGTATTGTAGCTAGAAGAATCTTTTTCTTTTGAGTTAAGTATCGCCTGTATAGGAACAGAGTGGTTGTTACTAAGTTTTCGATGGGGTTAAAGTATCCATAAAAAAGAAGGGTATTAACACTTCTATAATACAAAAAAAAAACATCATGTGTCCCGGTGTCTGTCATCGCGACTTCCGTCTGTCATCCGAGATGGCGGCATAAACAATTCAAAGATGGCAGAAACATTAACTGTTTTCTTCTTAACATGCACGATCCGGCCACCAACTGGCCAGCCGAGTAAGCTTTGTCTCCTACATGGCTGCCAGAAATGACACTGGACCAGCAATATGTTTAGTGCCGAGGTGACAAAACACCGTACACTAAAATACGGCAGTTAAGATCATGAATGCCAAATGGCAATCACAAAGTTATACTGTATTCGACCGCCTCAGACATTACTAAAGGACAATTAAGGGCTCTTAGGAGAGGTAACACAAAATCATGCCATAATATTCTATGATTTTTTTTTTTTTTGATTTTTTTATTTTTTTTTTTATATTTTTTTTTTAACGCCGCCATTGCCAGCATGGTAGGGTGTAGTGTGCCTACCACACCAACTTTGTTGGCGGCGCTGATGCACGTCTGCCATGCCTACAGAGCGGCGGGGTGAGTGTGCCCGCTATCATCTGCAGGGATGGCAGAAAGATGGGTTTTAATCCTTACCCAAACTGGCCAGACGAGCAGGGTGTGTGTGCTGCCGATCGACCAGAATGGCAAGGAAAGGGGTTTTTCCTGCCACTCGGACAGAGGGGAGGGTGTAGTGTGCCTGTACCCTCAGCCCGAAATGGCAGGCTGCGCAGCAGTGCTTGAGTGGGACGGAGTGGAGGGTGTTGTGTGCCGACCACATCCATCACCACCGCCAGCTGTGAATACTGCGGTCTCGGATTGTCCTCACTGACCACAGTACAACCACCCTCGCAAGTAATGGTTTTTTTTCCTGACTAGAGATCCCCTATGATCCATCCCCCGTGGATCATGGTATGTCTCTCAGACCAGGAAGGAGAGTTCACAAAATATCATGCCAAAATATTTTGTGATACTCTCCGAAACAATTTTAATTTTATGAGTAGGGCCATAATATTCTATGATACTTTCCGAAACAAATTCAAACCAATTCGGCAATTTTATAGGCCTATGTATATCTAACAGTATCGTAAAACATTTACGGTGTTTAGTTTGTTATTAAATGAGAAGCGATCATAAAAGAAATATTTACAGAAATCGTTCAATTAATATTCTGTGTTATTTTCCACAATTTAAATTTTAAACCAAAATTATCGATACCTCAATAAAATGTAATATTTATATTGTTTAAATTGTTTTTATTTCTAAAATATGTCTATTTCTAATGTACAATTATTTCCCTTTATTACTAACCTAAAATACGTCACATTTTTTTTTTCATTTTTTGACTATTACGTCACATGAATGAATTGAATAAGGGTTGAGTTTGAGAAGCGCCGTACACAACGTTCACAATGCAAACTAACCCATTTATGATGGGGGCTTCACACAGAGGGTGTATAGAGGGAGCTCAGTTTGAGGAGAGCCCCCAAAATATTTTTTAAACTAAATATTAAGTACATTATCTCATGTCAAAATGTAGTGGCTCCCGATTTTTGCCTAAAATCCCTTGGTTCGGCATTGGCTTCACAGAACTATAATGTTGAAAGCTTTAATATGCCTTTCTTTTTTAAGAGGCCTAATGTTTTCTGCGTCTGCGGCCTTAACTGGATTGATGGGATATTTTTTTAATTGAATGTCAGATAAAAGCCACACAACGATTATATCTTTCCGGGCCCCAGCTTGAGGGTTGCCCCAAAATATTGTTTACATTAAATATTAATTTCATTATCTCATGTCATGGTGTCGAATGTCAAAATGCAGAGGCCTCTAAAGAGGCCAGGCCCACAGGGACCAATAATCCATAGGTTCGACACTGCCGGTTGGGCAGTATTATCTTAGTATATTCTCAGTACGATATGTTGTGCTATACTACAATGTGTATAACAGTAAGTAAACCACCTGCTAAACATGTAGTGTTTTGCTTAAATTACAGGCACTCACTCACGTCTCTCTTTTTTTTTTAAATACGTCATGTTGAACATCATAATACATTAAATGAAGAACTTTTTGAAAAGGAAACCATTAAAATATTATGAAGGAATTAAGATTTATCAATGATAAGGTTTTGTGTGCGCAAATTATGTAGGCTATAGTTGGATGTTAGATTCAACGTTTAATAGTCGGGGGTTCTTTTTGTTAAGCTTCTGAGCCCATAATGAGGATTAATCTCTTGGGAATGAGATTTAAGTATTATCGCAGCTTAACGGGGGCCCCAGAAAATCTTTTTTTACATTAAATATTAAGTACATTATCTCATGTCAACATGCAGGGGCCCCCAAACAGGACAAACCCCCAAATCCCTAGGTTCGGCACTGGCTTCACAGAACTATAATGTTTAAAGCTTTGATATTTCCTGTTTTTTTAGAGGCCTGATATTTTCTGCGTCTGCGGCCTCAACTGCATTGATGGAATACTATGTTTTTAATTGAAGGTCAGCTAAAAGCTACACAACGATTCTTTCTTCTCGGGACCAAGCTTGAGAAGCGTCAAAAAATTATCTCATGTCAAAATGCAGGGGCAGCACCCAAAGAGGCCAAGCCCACCGGGCCCGTAAATCCTTAGGCTCTGCACTGCCGGGTTGGCTATTTTTCTTAGTTAATTGTACTATGCTACAATGTGTATAACAGTAAATAAACCACCTGCTAAACATGTAGCGTTTCGCTTAACACAAGCACTCACTCACGTCTCTCTTCTTTTAAATACGTCATGTTGAACATCATAAAACATTAAATGAATAACTGTTTGGAAAGGAGTCCATTAAAATATTATGAAGGAATATGATTTTAAGAGTTGTTGTTTATGTTTACCCATAGTGAGGATTATTTTCTTTGGGAGGAACTATTTAACATATGAACTTTATTTGATGTATTATTAGGTGTGCCTATTCTCAAATATATTTTGGCTACAATAATCTGTTCATGTCCTTGGGGCCACTGCAAGTATATAGACTGATTGTTAACACGCTAAAATATATATCACCATTCTCAACTCCAACTATGTGGTCCGGGTACCAGGCCTTTGATAACTAGTAGTTATAAAAAAAAACATATTCTTTTCATTTTTACCAGACCATATAGCATGAAAGGCATATGCAACTAAACACTTGGTTTTATTATGACATGTAACTGGGCTGTTATTAAAAAGCAATTACCCTAGTAATATTATATGGGCTACAGAAGATCTACGCTTTTTGTGGCTAACAGATCATATTGCCGTGCATTGGTTGCTGCGTCTCAGGTATCTTTCAAGAAGGGAAGGTCGGCTGTCATTGTTGTATATTTTACTTTATTTTTAGATTGACTAGACTTTTGTGGAATATGAAGTAATGATTTGGCCTGTACATTCAAACTTTAAAAAACTTCCTTTAGTTTTAATGGAGTGTTGCCACTTTAGTATTACATGCACGCACACACACACACACACACACACACTAACACACACATATATATATATATATATATATATATATATATATATATACTAGTAAATAGGCCCGTTACCCGGACCGGCTATTAGGCACGCAGTTGGAGTTGAAAATGGTGATGCGCTCACAACACCATATCATTGACTAATCTTAATTCATTCATAATATTGTAAAGGTCTCTCAATAGTTCTTTTTTTTATAATTTATCAATTCACTTTCACTTAGCTCCACACCCATCCTTCCCTCCCTCCCTCCCCCGCCCGCCACCCCCTTCCACTCAAGACATGCCAGAATCGCAGTAGCTCTCGACATGGGATGGTTTTGCAAACAAAGAAATCAAGGGATGTTCTTCCGAAAGTTGAAAGCAAAGCAAGTTTCCTGTGATAATCCATAAACAGTATTATTCATATGTACATTGTATATTTTGCATGAACGATTTATAGATTTGTACAATTTCATATTACTTATACCAAAAATTCTAAATGTTGTAAAATGTCATACATTGGGGGAAGGGGGGGGGTACCCGGGTCAAAGCAAAATCTTTTTTATTATTAATGTTTAAGACATTTTAATAACTTAGTAATGATATAATAGATTTAAAAATATTTTTGTTCAAAATAAAATATTAACATATTGATATATGTGGGTGCGGCATGCCGCCATCTTGAAATGTATGACCTTTTTGTGGCAAATATTTCTGAAATATTTATAGACTGTTTCATATAAAATGTACAATTTTATAATTAGAAAAGCTTACTTTATGGAATGTCAAAGTACTTTTTTGATAATGTAATAAATAATTTTTTTATGAATTTTTAAATTTTTGTATGGTGAAAATAAGCAAAAAATGCTAATTTTGAAAATTAAAAAAAAAAAGGACTTAAAATTTCTTGAAAAGCCTCTGACATTCTATAAAAGCACCACTTCTACATAAAAATTAGAAGTTTTATCAAAATCTGATAGTGGTTTTTGAGATTCTCTTGCCATAGTGAAGCAAAATGTCAAAAATATTTTTTCAGAGAAAAATGACTTTTAAGTTTTTAAATTATTGAAGTTTCTGAATGAGTAACATTCTGAAAGTACATTTTAATTGATCTAAAAAAAATTTTTCTGCAATATAATTAATTCATAGTTATTATTGACATGTTTTAGTTTCTAAAAATGTAAAAAAAAAAAATTAATAATTTTTTTAGACATAGTGCATTTTTTTTCGCCCCGTACCCCTTTGAATTAAAAATTGGGATTGGAAGACATTATCTGATTTTTATAAATTTTACATTTTTACAATCAGTAAGACCATAGGCAACTTTTTGAATATGTTTCAAATTCCCAACTCCAAAAAAATTTTTTTTGACCAACCCTAATATATATATAGAGATGAAGAAATGATTTTAGTTTCAATCTTACTTTATAAATCATCTCGATATCAAATTTAATCAATTCACACTTTTAGCTGAGACAAATGTCAGACGAATGTGCAATACCCCACGTATATCCTGTTCTGGTAAATTTTATTCTCCAATCAATACAATATATCGATGTTATCTACAATATTAATATGGCGTATATGGGCTAGTATATATGAATTAACTTCATTGGAACTAATTTCAATAATGACAATTACAACACGAGAAAAATATTTTTTTTTAAATTGTCTAATGTGTGTCAGTCTGTGTGTTATGTCAGATATATCTGTCGCCAAAGCACTCATTCGGCAAATCTAAAACTTGTACAATCTTTTCAGAGATTTGAAATATTAATCGTTTATCTGGGTTTAGCAAGACTAATATGATGTAGCGAAAACTTCACTTTGATAGCCATGGACAACATGTTTCTTAATTTAAATTTATCATTGCCTTTTTTTTAGCTGTACCTATATTCTAAATCTAACTAGAAAGACACAGTAGACTTTTGACTATCCGACATTAAGTTATGCTGTGACATTTGAATATTCCCGATACTGTTTAAGGCCTTAGATCTGTACATAATAATTACATGTCTAACAATTTAATAAAATAAACCCCTTGCTATTAAGTAATTCTAATATTTTTTTTATAATTACTAAAGCTCAAATCATTAATTGGTTTGAATATTTTATTTTCATATAAAGGCTGAAATATAAGAAATTTCATTAAGTTTGAGATATAAAACAATTATACCCCCCCCCCCAGTAATTGAATAAATTAGCTTTTACCAAAGAAAGGAACAGATTATAGAATAATAAATGTATTTTTTTAAACTTATTACGGTTTATCTTTAAAAAGTACATGACATATATCTTACATGTTGAATTCTCCAGGGAACAATATAGTTACAACAGCTACTCCAGTTTCTGATATGTAATGTACAGAAAGAAAAAAAAATGTAATGGAGGGGGAAAAAGGAATAAAGGAATTACATTATGCGTTCCTGGAATCTGATTGGCTGAAAAACCGGTTGGGCTCTTTTCGAAATGACGCAACATGACCAGAACTTTCTGGAACGGAATGAAAAAAAAAGTCGATTCTACTATTTTTGGCACAAATTTTCAGTTTAGACATAGACACATTTATAAAATGTACTTCATATCCCATATATTTTTTACTTACCAGATACATGCTGAAACAACACATTATTTTACATATCACCTTAGTATGTAACAGTTACACATAGAAAGTACAAGACTGTCATACAACAATCACATACAGAAACACACACACACCACAGCCACACGGAAACTTAAGTCACAAGCACGAATGCAATTCCAAATATTATTACATAACCACACACATCCGTGACAGTCACATGCAGAAACTTGTGTGCCGAAAGACGTTGCCATGATAGCAACAGCGGCAAAAACTGAAAGCTAAAAGTATCCTCGCGACATTTGTTTTATTTTTAGACAAAAAGGCCTATACAATATAATAACAGCGGTCTCGCTTCTGCGTTATAACGTAGAGGAAATGAAAAAATTCAAGATGTCGTCTAGCTGGCATCTCCATTCGATAAAGTTTTTTTTTTAAAGCTACAGTTTCGAATAATTTCTGCGATTTTCATACATGAAACCCAAAGGCCAAAATGTGCAATAATTCCATTTAAATATTTGTTTCTGTATTTCTATAATATATTGCATCATTAAATTGTAATAAAATCATGGAAAAAAAACGGATCCGTCCGAAACCCGAAATAACCTTCCGTACTGATCAAACCAAAGGGAATATAACTCTGTGCAAATGTTTTGCAGGGTACAGCTTGTACTATTGTACCCTGATTCTATGAGACCGTCCTTGCCACACATGCTCTTAGCTAGTCACTTCTTTCATTTTATTTATATTAGCTCTTATAAACACTCCATCTATCTGCTCTTAGCTAGTCACTTCTTTCATTTTATTTATATTAGCTCTTATAAACACTCCATCTATCTGCTCTTAGCTAGTCTCTTCTTTCATTTTATTTATATTAGCTCTTACAAACACTAAATCCATCTGCTCTTAGCTAGTCACTTCTTTCATTTTATTTATATTAGCTCTTATAAACACTCCATCTATCTGCTCTTAGCTAGTCACTTCTTTCATTTTATTTATATTAGCTCTTACAAACACTAAATCTATCTGCTCTTAGCTAGTCACTTCTTTCATTTTATTTATATTAGCTCTTATAAACACTCCATCTATCTGCTCTTAGCTAGTCACTTCTTTCATTTTATTTATATTAGCTCTTATAAACACTCCATCTATCTGCTCTTAGCTAGTCTCTTCTTTCATTTTATTTATATTAGCTCTTACAAACACTAAATCCATCTGCTCTTAGCTAGTCACTTCTTTCATTTTATTTATATTAGCTCTTATAAACACTCCATCTATCTGCTCTTAGCTAGTCACTTCTTTCATTGTATTTATATTAGCTCTTACAAACACTAAATCCATCTGCTCTTAGCTAGTCATTTCTTTCATTTTATTTATATTAGCTCTTATAAACACTCCATCTATCTGCTCTTAGCTAGTCACTTCTTTCATTTTATTTATATTAGCTCTTACAAACACTAAATCTATCTGCTCTTAGCTAGTCACTTCTTTCATTTTATTTATATTAGCTCTTATAAACACTCCATCTATCTGCTCTTAGTTCGTCTCTTCTTTCATTTTATTTATATTAATTCTTATAAACACTCCATCTATCTGCTCTTAGCTAGTCTCTTCTTTCATTTTATTCATATTAGTTCTTATAAACACCCCATCTATCTGCTCTTAGCTAGTCTCTTCTTTCATTTTATTCATATTAGTTCTTATAAACACTCCATCTATCTGCTCTTAGCCGGTGTCTTCTTTCAAATGCAAGAACAAATTGTGGCCCGCGGTTTAAAAGATTTGCCCACCACTGGTTTAAAGCTTGCATCTTTCAGGTTATTTAATTTGGATTTTGTTTCACAGATACAAAGAACGAATACTAGTGAATTTACTCACATTAAAGTGTTAAAGTTAACATCACAGAAAATGTGCATAACAGATAACAAGAGGTCACACTATTCTTTCACATTTTTTTTTACTTCATAAACAAACAAAAAAAAAACTACTTCTGATTGTCGTGTTTAAATCGAACCAACACACTAACAAGCTGATTATTTTTAAAAAACAAATAATTAATTCAGCTTTTAAACCTAAAAAGGTTAAAGGTTACGAATAATAAAAGACGTTGAGAAGTTTTTACTGGGTGTGACGTTTAATAATTTATAAAAAAAAATATTTTGTCACACGTCTGTCTGCTGAAGATCGAAAGTAAGAATACTGTTTCCTGTTTAAAAATAAATGACCTCTAGACCTCTCATTATAGAAAATATATTTACCCTTATAATTACATTGACCTATTCATGATAACCTCTAAGTTGAACTATGGCCTATCTCTATGCAAAATCTTTACAATAAAAGTAAATTAGATGAAAAATACCACATGAATTATTAGATATTTTACATTAAACAAATTTACTGCACAATTAAAAATAACATTAATTAAAGTATTTATCATTTCTTTGATCTCTGTTGATTATAACATATTTCCCGTTTTCACCATCCGTCCCAGGCATGTGGTATCTGTAACGTTCACTGGCGAATAACTTGGACACTATGATGGACAGCGCTGACTGGTCAAATCTGAAAGTTAAAAAAATAATAAAGCATGCACTTCTGTATATAAGAGACTTTCGACATAACGTATATGTGATTGTTATATTTGTCCCTGCCATGTACAGGCGTGAGTGTTGCCGGTCATAACTGTTAGAGAAAAATGTATAGATGTTTTTATGCTATATGCAAAGCCCAAACGAACACACACACTCATGCATATATATATATATATATATATATATATATATATATATATATATATAACTTGTAGTCATTTTATTTTGAATGATTTTGTTAACTATAGGTGAATTCCGCCGTAGCTGACACTGACATAACATTTGGAAAAAACAATGTAGCATTATTAAGATTAAACAAACAAATTTTCTTTTTAAATTAAAGAATTTTTAAAACCAGTTTTATTAAATATATGTTTGAATTAATGTTTATTGAAAAGGTTTAGCAGTTTTATGCTAATCATTTCCAAGATAATGTAACATAAATAAAAATTTACGTCGTAAATGACGTAACATTTTTCTACCAAGTTCAAAAAGAAAGTCATATCATTAAAGATTTTGAATTATTTTTTAACAATATACAATTTTCAGTGTATTTGACGCAACTTAAAGTTGTAACTGACGCAACTTCAACGAAATACAAAACCAAAATTGAAAAAATAATAATTAAACTGGTTAAAAAAATGCAAATTAATTATTTCTTATGTGTGAACATTCATTTATTTTCTAAATTTTGGAATGTTTTTTTTGATTTCATTCAGAACAGCAACTTTGAAGCCATTTATTCATTCCAGTGTAATAGGACATACACATATTATGCTTTCATACACATCTATGCATTTATACTGACACTTCTGAGCTTGTTTTTTTTTTCCCCTTTAAATTCTGTCATCTGGCTTTTAGCATATGTTTTAGTATCCGAGCATCTATTACATTAGTGTCTGAACATCTATTGCATTAACTCAAATAGCAGTTCAAGAACGGTGCGCAAACTGAATTTACAATAAAATCATTTGGATTTTGCAAATCAGGCTGCAACTTTAAACCACCTATTTCAAAGTTTTCGTGATATACACACCAACAAACTGTGTGATCTTTCTCAGATATTGGTACGATATGTTTAGGACTAGTTGGGCAAACTTTTGTTTACCTATTTTCAGATTAAGATATTTGTTTTTAAATTGCTTATAAGCTTCCTTATCACTAATTGTTGGAATTTTCTTTTGTATCTTCTCTTTTATATTATTTTTGACCACAGTTATATAGTCTTTAGAACAGGTCATCTGACGGGATATGGTATCAGCATTATAAAAACTTACAACTCATTCTTCTAAAGCAGATATATAAGTTTATTTTTAGTATCGTCATCAGCCACTGTTATCCCAAGCTCCTTTTCCAAGTTTTTCACTACAATAATTTTTTTTTTCTAGAACTTTTTGGAAGAGCTGATTTGACTTTTATAATTGCTTAGCCAAGTGGTTGTGGTGTTTTAAAAGCTTTGGCTAATATTTGTTTATTATTGTGAAGAATGTTTCGACCACTAAATTTCAACATTCTGGATTCATCCTTAGCTTACAGTTTTCTCTTTCAATCTTTTTTCTCGACTAATTCCATTTTTCTCGCGATGCTTTTTGTTGAATTCTATTCTCTTCTCGACATCCTCGCAATTTATCTGCACCCAATTTAACTCTGCACCCAATTGGCTCTGTACCATTTCATTATTTCTGCTGCACTTTTAGGTGGCATATTAAATAATAAGGCAGCAAAGAAACACTCTAAAAAAAAGATTCATCAGAGCCCAAAATATGTTACGTCAGTTACACTAGTTATGTTACGTCAGTTACACTAGTTATGTTGCGTCAGTTACACTAGTTATGTTACGTCAGTTACACTAGTTATGTTACGTCAGTTACACTAGTTATGTTGCGTCAGTTACACTAGTTATGTTACGTCAGTTACGCTAGTTATGTTGCGTCAGTTACATAAATTGCTAAAAAAAAAGTATCTTGAATTGTAAAACAATACAAATAAAAACAATAAAAAAAACTAGGGAGCGACCGATAATCGGATCGCTATCGGTATCGGACCGATATTGGCACTATCGGTTAATATCGGATCGGCCGATTGTTCTAGGGAGCGACCGATAGTCGAACCGATATTGGCACTATGGGTTAACTGTCGGACCGGCCGTTTTTTGGCTGCCGATACATTGTTTTTTTTTCACAACAGAGTTGCAGAAAAGAAAATCAGTAAATAACCCAATTCTATAACTAGATCAGACAAGATTTTAAAAAAAAGGGAAAAAAAAACCCGTACACAGAAATTGTCACGTATACATCAGAGATACGACCTTGAAACAATAGGATTGGCATTTCTTAATTCTAATGTATGACCTTGAATGATACAATTAGTGAACATCTGTGCGTATTTTTTTTTGGGATGGGAAGTTGGGGGGGGGGGGGGAAACAAGACTTTTGTGTGGGCGAAGCGTCACGGAATATGACAGGGAAGGGGTAAGCATGGGTTGACATACGTCATTATCTGTATTAGCAGGAGAGAAACACGTGTTTGGCTATTGGCATTGTTGTTGCTTAAGGGGCTGTCCATTAATTACGTCAACAAAATAGGGGGGAGGGGGGTCAGAAAATTTTTGACAATTGTTGACAAGGGGGAGGGGAGGGAGGTCAAGAAAAGTTGACGTCAATAATGTTACTTTTTTAATTTTTAATATAATTACTTAATAAATAGGAAAATTAAGCAGCGTTTGTAGTTCTGTGTTACACACTCGCCTAACATTCAGTATTTTAATTAAACTAACTATATTCCTACTAATTTTGCCACATAAACATTTTATAAGCCACCTTTTTAGGGGGGGGGGGTAATCAAATGTTAACGTAATTTTATAGGGGGGTCTCGGAAAGTTTGACAAGTTGTTGACAAGGGGGGGGAGGTAAAAATCGCCAAAAATTTGTTGACATAAATAATGGACAGCCCCTAAAAATAAAATATCGGTATCGGTATCGGTAAAAATGCTGGGGGAAAATATCGGTATCGGACTATCGGTAAAAAGGCATATCGGTCGCTCCCTAAAAAAAACTACCTTGTTTTATTTGTAGTAGTATTAACAATTATATTGTATTTCAGACAAAAACAACTTTATATACCAAAATTTTTTTTTTTAACAATCTAGAGGAACTTTCCAAATGGCTACACCGCAGACACACTGTCAAAAATTTATGCATAAAACATTATTTTAAATAAAAAAAATATAATATTGTGTTAAAATTGTGTAAAAACTGGGCAAGATCTGCGTAAGTGCGCTTCTCGAATATAAATAGATCAGATGGCGTGCAGTAAAAAATTTTCGTATTTGAATCCAAAAAAAAAAGAAATTAATTTCGATTAAGATGAAATTTCATTTTTAAGCCCTTTTTGTTTCTTTTTGAGCACTGTGCTTTCCTGTTTAATGCCGGGTACACCGCTAGTTAAATGGGAAAAATAATATTCATATGAAAGTTAGTGCCATAATTATGGCTTATACAGTCATTGATATACAAACCTGTGACACATAACACATACAAACATAGCTACACAAACCTGTGACACATAATTCATACAAACATAGCTACACAAACCTGTGACACATGTGGATAGCTCTGTTCGGGTTGGTGCAGTCTACACTGTTATGATTTGTCTGTGGACAGAAACAATCTTTGACAAGTCCACATTTGGCCCACGGTTCCACTATAGTTCTAACAATGAAAGGTGTCTGTTTCAATACGATGATTCCACTTTGTACTTGAGTGTAGTTTAGATAGGCACACGGCATGTCACCCATGTAGTCAAACATCTGGTGGAGACATTGAATACAAAAATGGGTTTGTGTATTGATTGATTAAAAGATATAGGATTAAAAGAATTTCTTATAATAATAAAAAAAGACATTAATTGAAAAAGTACAACACAAGTCTAAGAAAAAAGTATTAGGGATGATTGAAAAAGTATTATGGATGATTGAAAAAGTATTATGGATGATTGAAAGAGTATTATGGATGATTGAAAAAGTATTATGGATGATTGAAAATTATTATGGATGATTGAAAAAGTATTATGGATGATTGAAAAAGTATTATGGATGATTGAAAAAGTATTATGAATGATTGAAAAAGTATTATGGATGATTGAAAAAGTATTATGGATGATCAAAAAGTATATTTTCGATGATTAAAAAATGATTTTGGAAGATTGAAAAAGTAGTATGGATGATTGAAAAAGTATTTTAGATGATCAAAAAGTATTATGGATGATTGAAAAAGTATTTTGAATGATTGAAAAAGTATTATGGATGATTGAAAAAGTGTTATGGATGATTGAAAAAGTATTATGAATGAGTGAAAAAGTATTATGGATGATTGAAAAAGTATTATTGATGATTGAAAAAGTATTATGAATGATTGAAAAAGAATTATGGATGATTGAAAAAGTATATTTTTCATGATTAAAAATGATTTTGGATGATTAAAAAAGCATTATGGATGATTAAAAAAATATTATGGATGATTGAAAAAGTATTTTAGATGATCAAAAAGTATAATATGATTGAAGAAGTCTCAAGCCTAAAACACTTAAATAAATCGTCTCAATAAATAAACAAATTTTCATTTAAAAACCCGACTTTCACAAACAATAACTGCAATGCAATCAAATAAAGATTTCATGTAGATCCCCGTTAATTCATTAGTTTCTGTGGGCAGCTACTTCTCTAGTTTCTCTAATAATTTGTTTGAAGTAGTTAGTCAGCTGTTCTTATAGTCAACAGTTGCTATAGTCATCTGTTTCTGTAATCACCTGCTTTTTTTAGCCACATGTTTTAATTCGCCTATTTCTGTAGCCAAGACACAATTTATGATTGTGTAACATTTCTGTAGCCAAGACACAAGTTATGATTGTGTAACCAGTGCGATGCCTTGTCGGTAAAATTTTCTCTGAATCCATTTTTTTTTCTACAGCAGAGGGTCACATACCACGAACACAGAAAAAACCCCTAGATCGAAACTCGCACCTTCCAGTAGCCCGTCAATCTCTCTACCACACATCCAGACACTATCGTGTTATTTCACTGTTAGGTAAGAGAGCTAATACTTACACCTTTCAGAGTTGCCACGGGGATGTTATGCATGAAGTTACCTCCCCACAGCTGAAGACCAAGTTTATCTCCCCTGTCCAGCAGCTCCACAACTGTGTCCTTCCACGAGATGGAGGCGTCTTGGTAAACAACAAACTTTCTGGCTTTCAACATTGACGCCTTCAAATAAAGAATTACGTGGATAATTTATATATACACTTTACTTTCTCAAGACTAACAATATAAACTATTATAAACATGTATGTTACCATGACAATTAAAGGTTTCCATGTATAACAGCCACGCTCTTTAAAAAAACAGGGATACTTTTCAAAAGGAAATGTAATCACGACACACCGACACGACTTTCTGGCCTGAAATATTCAATGTATCATCTTATAGAGAGAATGGTTGACAAAATATGTGCAATAAAAGACGTAGTTTAAGTGAAAATTTTATTTTAATACGACGAATAACACGTAAATGTTGTGCTTATGTAAATAAATAAAAAAAATGAAAACAGGATTCACGCCTGTAGGAATGACTCTGAAAGTTCTTAACCAATTGCCTTCAAATTTACACACAAAATTGCAGTAAATTACTCGAAAATTGTTTTTCTGTTATTTTTAAAAAACGGTTAATATATTTTTTAGTAACGTTTTGCAAAATAATATGTAATTTTTTTTTAAATAAATAAATAAGTAAGTACATTTAAACCTTATTGTATTGAGAGTGCAAACTGATATTTATTTCGTCAGTGTTTTTTTAGAATACATTTAGATAATTCATTTTCCTTTGTTTATAACTTTAAGTTGTCGATCAATATTGGTCTAAAATGTGTGTGTTTTTTTTTATTTTTTTGTAATGATTTGCAAAATAATAATAATTACGCAGATTTAAACCTATTAGTATATGGAGAGTGAGCTAATTTTTATTTCACCGTTATTTTCCTTTGTTTCTCGCTTTAACTGATTGCTAATTATTTCTCTTTAATTTGTGTGTGGCTTTTTTTTTAATAATGTTTTACCATTTTATGATTCTTTAATTTAACTTTCGTCAGCTATTAAAATAATTAAAATAATTCCTAACAGAAGGAGGACCGGTAAGGTAATATTCGAAGAGTGGAATCATTGTAGGGAGTGACTGAAAATCAGAAGTCGGAGGCATTAGATAATTTTGTTTACAGCTTTAAATGTTTGATAATTATTTTTCTAAAATTTGTGTGGGTGTTTTTTTTTGTAAATGCACTGCCATTTTATGTTTCATTAATTTGAATTTCGCAGTTCTTCGAAAAATGTCTAGCAGAAGAAGATCTGTTATATTCGAAGAGCTGCAGCAATGTAGTGAGCAACTGAAAATCAGGAGATGGGACAACTGAAGGACATGCAGCCAAACATGAGGGTTTACAGTGGGAAGTATACCTTATACAGGACATGCAGCCAAACATGAGGGTTTACAGTCGGAATCATACCTTATACAGTGTGCCTGACCAACATACTAATTTATGCCAGTTTTTTTTTTAAAATTAGGTAAGTAAATTTCTACCTAATTGTATTAAGAGAGCAAATTAATGTTTATTTCGTCAGTATTTAAAAGTAATGGTTTAAATTAAAAATTATTTTTTATAAATTAAAAAAGAAATATTTTGGCAATGCTTTATCATTTATATTTTTTTTTATTTATCTTTTATTTAGCAGAGGAAGATGTAATTAAGGTTGTTATATTAGAAAAGCGTCAGCTATGCAACCAGTATTCAAAGCTTATGTGCATCAGAATCAAATAAGGGCAGGGGCAGGCGTGAAGATGAACAGCTGCAAGCACACCGAAAATAAAATCATACATTTAAAATCGTTCTAGCGTTAGCTATCAACACAAACTAAAGTATCTTCTCATTGCAAGGCTCTGACATTTATTAGAGAAGCTACAGGAATTTTTTGTGCCTCTGGAAAAATGCACTGCCTCATATTGGTAACCACCACAGCCATTAAACAGTTTGCTTGATTAATATACCAGGGAATTAGAGCATTTCCTGTCTAACAAAAGAAAATATAGCTCATGCTTCTGGAAAATGTCCAGGGATACCATCACACATGCAGCAGTAGACAATCTGTGCCAATCATCATGTTACAATTTATCAACCAGCCGAAGTGCTGCTATAGCACATGTCTTCCAGCAAAAGTATTGATGAGCGATGTCATAGAAGCAAAAATTGGTCAGTCCTTTCAGAAATGATGTCCATATTTCTTGCATTTCAATTTGAAAAATTCCAATTCCCTATTCGTTTGGCATTGCAATCACCTTCAACAAAGCGCAAGGCTAGACTTAAGAACAGTGTACTTATAGATCTAGACATTTCTTCTTGCATGGACTATTGTATATTGCCTGGTCTAGATTAATCAAACCAGACAATTTGTATATATACACAAATAATGGTACAACCAAAAAAAAATTGTATATCTAAAATCATTTCATCAATAAACAACAAATTTAGAGACAAAGCTCCACTCAATAGAACTCATTTCCCGTTGTTTGTAGTTTTAAATGACTGATAATTATTTTTCTATAATTTGTCTCTTTTTTATATAACTATAATTAGAAACAAAGGCTTTCTCAATACTTACTAGTACGTTACATATAGAATACCCACGGCAACGCATGACCGGGTACAGCTAATAACTGATAAATAAGTAATGCTATTGTTTCCCTTTGTGTAAACTTATTAATCTTATAAAGGTTCATCACGCCTACATCAAAGTTTATTTTGTATTTTCATCAGCAGCTGCGTCGTAGCAATGGTATTGCTGGTTGTAGCGACTTCACATTGTGCTGAATTAGGAAGTGGTGCCGAAAGAGCACTGTTTAATTGTATGGGCACTTCCCAGATTGAGAAAAGGGTGTAAAAAAACAAGTAAGTGGCACAGGGCGCCAAAATAGCTAGCTAATATTTTCTTTTGATGGCGCCTAAGGGTGTCTTTTACGATTAAGTACACGCATCGACAGACAAATTACACGTACTGGAATATATTTATAACAAATATTAAACCATAAATATTATTTTTAAAACTTTACATTTTCAACTTGTTCTGTTGTTAGTCCAATGTCGAACAGAACAAACGTCATATTGTGAACTCGAGGGTAGACAACTGTGTGTAGACTTTGCATAATGGCCTGAGTTTCAAAATAGTGGTTATCGGACGTGGCTGAGACAAAGATGACGTCACTGACCGGTATATCTGAGGACAGAGCCTCAATCTGGCGCCTTTCATCGCTGGTCAGTGTAAGTTTGGGAGATAAAATGTCCGACAGTCTTTTCTTTGGGTCAAGACTGAGATGACCAGTGCATTGGTCAGGAAGGCAAGCTAAATGTAAAAATTAAAAAAAAAAATTATCAAGAGATAGGAATTTAGATCACGTAAATCAAGGTCCATTAATTTCTGAACTAAGTCTATCATAGTACTTACAATAAACCTAGGAAAATTTTGTGTAAGTTCACTTATCCTAAAACCAATCCTTACAGCAATCATTAAGCGTACACGTATCCAAACATATTCCCGTCACTAGCTATAGCCCTAAAACTAAAACTAATGCAAACTGTGCCTGTGTTTGTAAGTGATTGTGAAGCCCCTGTAACGATGAGATAAAATCTATTAGATAATAAAACTCACTAGTCGGACGGTTTTTATTCTTTCATCCCAACCAAAGCCGACAGTGCAATGACAATGGAGGCACCACTGAAGATATAGGACTTTTAACCATGACCTGAAAATCAACGGAGATCGAACCAGTGAACATCAGTTCGACAGTCGAGCGCTTTACAAAAAGACCATCCGTCTTGTCTCCGCGAATAAAAAAAAATGCCCACCTAAAAAAATGGGAAAATTTGTAGGTTTTGTTGTGCCCTTCTTCATTCCCACCACAGACGCGAGTGTAATTGTGTTTTACCAAGTGACGATTCGTCCCCTTATACTTAACAGTGTTCCCAACACTAAGAATAACCCAAAGACTTAATCAATACAAAACTTAACAATAATCCTGTCACTAGATCTCTTTCTCGTAAAAAAAAAAACTTACGGTTCCATATGTCCGCGCAGTTCTGGCTGATTGTTCTTGACTTCATGTCCGTTGTCTGTTTCAACATGTCCACCAAAGCGTCTAACATCACACTTCTATCCGCATTGGATGAGATTCGAGAATTGCTGTATTCACCAGCTACTGTAGATGTAAAAAAATGTTTAAATTTCCCACATGCCTTTGATTTGTTTCATTCTCTTCTACTTTTAAATAGTTATATATGTCAGCGTCTTAATTTTAATCTCACTATAATATTACTCCTTATGTCAAAATTACCTTTTCTAATGCGATACTTGGGTACATGATTTGGGGTCACTTTGCAAACTGGCGACCTTTTTTTTAATTTGAAGTTTGCGTTGTTTTAAACGAAAATTACATGTCGCTGCGAACCTCTGAATGACCTCTGCATGACCTCTGCATGACCTTTCCCTTATCACCGGTTGAGAATCGCGGGTATATACCACAGAAATTGAATTCTGCAGAAAGCGCTTGCCTCGTTTTGAATGACTTTTGATTACCTCCCGCCATATTTGTTTTATTTCTCTAGCCCTTTATTATAAGACATTACTGAATCTTTGATTAACGAGCGTCTCTTCAAATATTTAATCGACAAAGTCACTGAAAAAAATGTAAATGAGTTTTTTTAAGGCCTGACTGACATTTTTTATTAGCAATGTATCATTCTGTTTTTTTTGTATGGTATTTGTTTAAATAGTCTAAGTTGTTTCATATTCATTCTCTTTTTTCATAATACCAAACGTCGGAAGTACTTCTTTATAGAATGTTATTGTATGGCAACATTTAGATGCTACAATATTAGAAATACTATATAGTAATGGCGACATTTTTAGAGTTAATTTTACAGGACTTTTTCTTTTACATAATGATTCGCTATTTGTAAACTATTTTCTGTAAACTATTTTCTCTAAGCTATTTTCTGTAGACTATATATATTATGTGGTCTGCACTTGCACACATTGAAAATGTTGTTTTTTTTTAGCGATCTAAGAGGCCATATCTAAAATGATAATTCGGTGAACGCATTATCTTCAGGTAGTGAAAGAATTAAGTGTGCGGTATAGTGAAAACAAAGTATTTTTCTGAGTCTTTTTCAATATGAACTTAATTTGGATTTGCATCTAAACAAGGCAGGAGCGAATGTTTGAGACGTAACATTGCGACTTTGTTTTTACATATCTCTTTCATCTTCTTTGTAAATTCATTTGGGGAAGAAAAGTGTTTTTTTATTTTTTTTTAGTCCAATTACGTTTGCCTCTACGAGATACTTAAGTCTCTTAAAAACTTAATATCTACTAATATCCACCAAAGTATGTATTACAAATATTTTTATTAAATCATTTTGCGATCCGCCAAGAATCTATTTTTAAACTAAAAATTACTATTTTTTTTTTGCTTTTGTTTTTTTTTAAAAAAAAGAATAAATAAAATATCTAATGTATGATTCTCAGAATCGTTAAAACGCGATATATGTTTTACAACACAAAAGAAATTATTCTAAACAGCACTGCACAAAAAGTCTGAGAAGGCTTCATGTAGGCCTATGCATGTTCGCGGCCATGTTGTATTTCGCATCAATAAATTTCACTTATTAACGCTAAAACTAATAACATAAAATACGCATATGGTGAATTCAATGCCTTTTGTTTTAAAAGAAGTAATTATAATAAAATATACCAGCTTTAGCTAGCAAAACTTTTGTGAAAATGCGTGTAATTATTTTAAAAAAAAAAAAACTGAAAAAAAAAAAAAATTTTCTGATGATTCTATCTTGAATAAGTAAATATATAGGTCTGACTAATAAACACAAAAAATACAAGTTTTGAAATAACCAGCCAATCAGCTATAAGAGACAGAATGAATATTGTTTTAGAAACATAAAAAAGTTAAACATAGCAAATAGTCTGAAATATATCAGTCGTTTAAATATGGAACTTCCCTTTATAAGCCGATGAATAAAATAAAGCTTTATTGGCAAACAATTTTGTGCACATTTGTTGCCTCATTTGTTGCCTCATATGTTGGCTCATTTGTTTTCTATGTAAGGACAGTAAAAAAAGTTACGCAGTGGCTACGGTAACATCAAGACGGAGTTCGTATTTTTTTTCCGGGTTACATCAATAGATATTGCTCCACACCCTAACCCCAACCCTATCCCCAACTCTATCCCTAACCCTAACCCTATCCCTAACCCTATCCCTAACCCTAAACTTAATCCTAACCCTATCCCTAACCCTATCCCTAACCCTATCCCTAACCCTATCCCTAACCCTATCCCTAACCCTATCCCTAACCCTATCCCTAACCCTATCCCTAACCCTATCCCTAACCCTATCCCTAACCCTAATCCTAACCCTTTTTCTAACCCTATTATAATTGCTGGTACCCGAAAAAAAAATGCGTGCTCCCGCTAACCCTAATATAATGGCGCTTAATGTAACCGTAGCCACTTCGTAAAAGTAAATAAAACATTTCACTTCTCAATGACCGAACTTGCAAGTTTAGCTATCGGTTTTGTTTTGTTTTGTTTTTTTACAAAAAGCTGCCGTCTCTTTTAAAAAGAAAAACACCCAGCAGACTGGAAACATTGAGATTGAATCTCAAAACTGACTTCCATTTTTTATTCTAAGGATTATTTTGTTATTTACGTATTATAAAACACCAAAGACTAAATAAAACACACACCGGAAAAAACTAAACTAAACAAAAGCAATAACTAAATGACTAAGTTGCGCTTCACTCCAAGCTGTATAGTTTGTATGTAAAAATGAATATATTTATTTGTAAATCTATCTATCTATCTATCTATTTCTCTTTTTATCCGTCTGTCTTTGGTTTATCGATCTGCTTGTCTGTCTATCTCTCTATCAATAGGTCTGATTATCTATCCTTCCATCTATCGCTCTATCTATCTGTCGGCCTGCCTGTCCATCTATCGGTCAATCATGCTGTCAATGTATGCTTCTTTTTTTCTTTTTGTCTGTCGTAAAGCTATCCATTCTTGAACAACTTACAAGATTTCCCCACAGAATGTCGTAAACGCTCTCCATATTTCGTCCAATACGTCACCAAACACAATGTGAGGAGCATCGTAGCCAGAAGAATCTTTTTCTGATGAGTTTTTAAGTATTTCCTGAATAGCAAAAGAGTGGCTGTTATTATGTATTGCCTAAATAGGAATAGAGTGGTTGTTATTATGTATTGCCTAAATAGGAATAGAGTGGTTGTTATTATGTATTGCCTAAATAGGAATAGAGTGGTTGTTATTATGTATTGCCTAAATAGGAATAGAGTGGTTGTTATTATGTATTTCCTAAATAGAAACAGAGTTGTTATATTATATTATATTATACATCATTATTATTTTTTTTTGTACGGAGCCGGTTGCCACAAAACATAGGTAAACTTTTTAGGGGGGGGGGGAGGTGAACAACAAGGGCGGGGTCGCCCATGCCAAGGGTGTGGCTGCCTATGGACTTTATCGCGCCTCTCTATGAATAATTTTTATTTCATTGTTTCGTTGCTTAGCGATTTTACATTAGGGCGGGTTTTCTTTTTCTTTTTTAATTTTTTTAAAGGGGGACTGACTCACTAATAAGGACATCATAATTTATTAACCAGAACAGAACATATCTAAAGGGATGTAAAAGAAATCATTCACATACATGACTGGCTTCCCCACCATTGACTTCTGGTTTACCCAGTACTCAATTTCCCGGTTTCGTGACGTGCCTGTGCGTACTGAAAAAAAACTAACAAAAAACCTGACACGCTGTTGTTAGCAAAGGCCCGTTGATGTGCTGTTAGAAAAGCATATGCATTCAAATAGAATTGATTAGCTAGACATGATGTCTTGAATAATTCACTGGATGCCATTGGTTGATTAGGGATGTACACCCTCCACTGCCCCCCCCGGTATATATATATATATAATACCAACCACAGAGACTTTGACACTCTATGAAAACTGTGGCCTCTCATTCAACACCGGAAAGAAATTATTTAAACTGATATTGGAATAATAAAATAAGCGTAACCGCTACCCTCCAATACCCACCCCCACCCCAAACCCCCAGACACACACTGCGTTGGTCCTGTAACTATGTAAAGAAAAGTATCCTTAACCCTCACCAGTGGCGGAACCAGCAAAAAATGCTGGAGGGGGGGGGCTCACATATAGAAAAAAAGACAGTTTGACAGTCTTTTTAGTAACTTTATATAGTAAAATATGTATTGATGTTTTGGTCGGGGGGGGGGGGGGGGCCACCCCCCCCCCCCCCACCCACTGCCCCCCCCCTGGTTGCGCCACTGGCCCTCACTGGCCATCGGGGGCAGATGAAATTATCATCTGTTTCTATAACCGCAGCATATGAAGGGATTGTGTGGTAAACATAACGCCCAGCCGCCTTAAATTCCCACAACTTGAAGTCAGGTAAAATTGGGTGGACCTGTGGGACGACTTTGCTCCAGAAAAAAAAACACTTGGGAAAAATTCCCCATGGGCCTCACTGAGGATCGATTCCAGGACTCCCAGGTCGTCAGTCGAGTGTCTACACCACTCGGCCACTCGTCCCACCACCACATGTAAGAATCATACGATTTTCTCCTTTAACTTGAGATGTAGGCTTAGGGAACCGGCATATTTTTTTTACGGCACCGGCTTCCACAAATTTGACGGCTCCTGCTCCGTTCCGGCTCGGCTCCGGCTCCCTATTAAGATAGTATCACACGAGACAAAATTTTTTATAATTGCTCCAAGCTAACATGCCGCTGATAAAAAGTTATGCAAATTTTGCCGCGTTCACCCCCATAGTCACGAACTTGAAAAATATACGCATTGTCGGTTTTACTAAAAAAATAAACCATTTCAGTGCATCCAGAATCATATCATTTTTTTCCATCGAGGTTTCACTTGTCGCCATTTTCATAAGTAATAAAAAGTTATTTCAATGATCAAATTAGCAAATAGTTAAATGATACATTATTTAAAATATTTTAAAGACTTCAGTATTTATATTTATTATTTACAAATTCGAAGTGACTATTCGGATCCCGTCCCAATAAAGTTTGATTGTTATTCGGACCTGTGGCAAATATGCACTTAGCTTAGCTATACATAAACTTTATTATTGTTTTTTTCTTTTATATAACTGTTTGAATTGTATGATTTAATCTTTACTCAGTGTCTAGGGTTCTACTAAGCGGACTCCGTATTATTATTTTTTCGGGTTCCGTCTAATAAAGTTTAAATATAGCTAAGCTTAGTGCATATTTGCCACGGGTCCAAATAACAATCGGATTTTATTGGACCCGGGTCCGAATAGCCACAGCCTTATAAATTTATCTACTCTATTTCAGATATTTTGTTTATAATAAAGTTGTTAAATACAGAAAGCGACCCGTTTGTTTTTAGTCTATTACAAATTCGCGGTCAAATAATAATAAGAAGGTTCTATTTGTTGTCGTAGTAAACATTTATTTTAAATGATTGATACAATTATTCTATGAAATAAAACTGTTTTAATTTTATATATAACTAAATAACATGCTTTTAAAAAAAATTCGGTCGGTAAACAAGATTTAAAACGAACACAAAACGATTCCCCATTAAAGATTTCGTGTGGTGATGTGCGTGCACGCTACTGTTGTGGCGTTCGTAAAACATGACAATATTTCAGATTGTAGGAGGCAAACAATCAAACAAAGTTGCAATTTTAAAGCTAAAAAAAATTCTGCTGTAAAAAAATCCATTTGGGAGCCTTGGAGCCGCCAGATTTTTTTCGGCTCCGTCTCCGGCTCCAACAAAAAGTAGCGGCTACTGGCTCCTCGGCTCCGGCTCCGGCTCCGGCTCAGGCTCCGCAAGCCTGGTTAGTTGTAATTAACACCGGCCTGCGCCTGGTACCCTGATTTTTGACGGGCCCCAGAATGCTCAAAACTAAAATAATTTTGACCCCCTTTTTGATTTCATTTTAATTATAAGGGCCCATTACTTTCTACTGCACACAGGGCCCCAAATCACATCAGCCCACCTTCCGTGATTTCTGCACAATTTTAAATTTGAGTTAAAAATAAAAGAATTGGAGGGTCTCGGGTACGGAACAAACAATGTTAAACGGTGTATTAGAAGTGTGACTTTACGGAGGAGACACAGCACACAGGAACGAATAACGGGCATACCCTGGTTTGATTTGAAAAGGGCAAATAAATGTCTCCATTTATTGTGACCTTAATCTAATGCATTAATGTTCTAATGCATGAATTTTCTTGAAGATCTGTCAACCTAATTTGTGTGTCTTGTCTCACACAAAGTAAATTACAAAAGTTTCAAGAAGATAAGTCATTCTAAAACCGTGAGGGTAAGTAACAATTAGAGACATTTTATGGCCCGGCTATTTTAAAAAATAGAATTCTGTTTTTTAAATATATATATACTGCATAGTTTAAAAAAAAAGACTAAAATCATAGAAAACCATTTCTACAACTCGAATTACTGTGGTAATGTATACTTTAATGCTTTGCTTGCTGCATCCCTGGCATTTCTCGGGAAAGGTGGGACTACTGTCTGTGGTACGGAGTACTCTTCGACTTTAGATTGTTGTATCATGAGATACTTGGCATTAGTGTTTTTATTTTTTTTTATACGGCCGCCATTGATGTAACCTTTGAAATATTTAGTGGGTATGTAATCATGCTTTAGTTAGTACATTCAGACTTGATAAGCTACACATACTCTTAATCTTTGCTTATGGTATATTTAATGGTATCCGGACAAAAAAAACACTAGCGACCAAATCCTAGCTGACCAACCCCCCCCCCCCTACTATTATAAATTAGAATAGAAAACCCATATTGCTATTATAAAATGTACTGTGAATATACTTTTTAAGTAGATTTTTATTTCAAAGAACCCCAATAATGTGCACTATCCAGTTGGGCCACAGTTGTCAAAAGTCAACCCCAATAATGTGCACTATCCAGTCGGGCCACAGTTGTCAAAAGTCAACCCCAATAATGTGCACCATCCAGTCGGGCCACAGTTGTCAAAAGTCAACCCCAATAATGTGCACTATCCAGTCGGGCCACAGTTGTCAAAAGCCAACCACTTGTTAGCTATACTTTGTCTGGCAGCTTATCTTATTAGGTACAACAAACACAATGTCTAGTTTTAGCCCGAGGTCAAGACTGACCATATCTTTACTCTACCTTTCAATTCTCCCGCCAAACACACATTCTATAGCAGAATGTATAACAAACATCATAAGAGCCACAGTGGTCGAATGCAAACTATTTATTTAGATAAAACAGACATTATAGGAACACGCGTATGGATACTATACAGACATTTCGCTTAGCCCAAACTCAGGATGATATCAGACTATAAATTATATCGACTTTAAAAAAAAAAGTTAATTTCTCTTAACACTAAGGAACATCGGGGACATAAATGAATTGTGTGGTTAGCAAAACTTACAGACGCCTTTACTCCCCCAACTAAAATGAGGTACCCATTTAAAGCTGGAAGGAATTGTTCAAAAGCTGGAAGGAATTGTTCAAAAGCTGGAAGGAATTGTTCAAAAGCTGGAAGGAATTGTTCAAAAGCTGGAAGGAATTGTTCAAATAAATGTCCCATTTTCTTACCGAGGATCGAACCTAGGACTCTTAGGTTGACAGTCGAACATCTACACCCCTCGGTCAACCATTTATTGGCTTAAATTCAAATCTTAATCTTCTTCCAAAAATATTTCGGGTTTTTTTTTGTACACTGGGGTTTTTATCATTGGAGGTTTGTCCAACATTATTATTTAATATATATAACATATAAAGCTATTTTTTTTACAAGTTTTGATTTCTAATAAAGATGTTAAAATAATATATAATTATAAATAATACAGCAAATCTCTACATGAAATAAACCTGATATTTATAACACATAAGCTTTTTAATGTTGTTTTTTTAAGTTTTGAGTTCTAATTTAGATTTTATAATAATATATAATTATGTACAAAAATTATATATATATATATATGATCAAATAATTTATGTTTCTATATTACAAATAGAGATCATCTCTACATCAAATAAACCTTTTTCCTAGTTAAATTTTAACAGCTAGGTCAAATCTTATTTTGCATGCTAACATTAAAAATGACCAAATGAATAATTAATAATCATAATTAATGTATCTATTAATGTGAAAACGAAAACTGTAATAAATGCACCGGAATTTAGAAAGTCAAATATTTTTAACGAGATAAGAAACTTTTTATCCAATGGTATTGCATCATAGATCCTAATAATAAATAAATCAGTTGCTTTAGCAAGAAGAATTAAAAATATTGTCTTCCGCATACATTTTTTATTTAATTTTCAATTACATTTAATTGTTAAGTACTGCAATACATTCAATTCCTGATTAAAGATTAAAACAAAGCTGTTGAATAGATTGGTAACGAGAGGGTGAAAGTTTAAAATAGAAGATTTTAATAGATTGTATATCCAATTAGTATTGACATGATTATATATTTCTTTCTTATATGCTAAAATTGAAATATATATAATTCACGAAATAATACACATATTTATTTTCAAATAACACATTAGTTTAATGATAACTTCTCCTCCCCCACCACCCACCTGTCCAAAAAAAAGGTAACATTAAAGAATAATGAATATAATTATAACTACTGTTTTGTCTAAATAAAAAGTTCATGACATTTATCTTACATTTTGAATTCTCCAAAGGAAAATGTCATTACAACACCAACTCCAGTATCTGGCGACGTAAGCTTTATAAAGGAAAAAAAAGTAATATTTTGCTTGATTCTGATTGGCTGAAAAACCGGCTGGACTCTTTTTAAAATGACGCAACAAAAAAAAAAACATAAGCAGTGTGGGACGGATTGAAAGATAATCGATTCTACTATTTTTTTGACATCTGTTTTTATATAGAATAATTTATAACACACACACACACACACACTATGAGACACATTACATGCATACATCAATCACACATAGAAACAACCACAGTATCATACAAACAATCACACATAGAAACAACCACAGTATCATACAAACAATCACATACAACAACAACTACACCATGACACATATATTACACACAGAAACAGCCACACTATCATACAACAGTCGCACACAGAATCACCTACATAGAATAATCACACACAAAAATTACCACACTATTACAACACAACCGCACACAGAGTCGATTACACCCTCATAGAATATAATCACACACTAAAATTACCACACTATCACTACACAACCGCACACAGAATCGATTAAACCCTCATAGAATATAATCATACACAAAAATTACCACACTATCATACAACAGTCGCACACAGAATCGATTACACCAACATAGGATAGAATCACACACAAAAATTACCACATTATCACAACACAACCAGGCTTGCGGAGCCGTCATATATTTTCCGGCTCCGGCTCCCTATTAAGATAGTATCACACGAGTCAAAAATTTTTGTAATTGCGCCACGCAAACATGCCGCTGATAAAAAATTATGCAAATTTTGCCGCGTTCACCCCCATAGTGAGGAACTTGAAAAATATCGTATGTCGGCTTTACTAAAAACAAACCATTTCAGTGCACCCAGAATCATATCATTATTTCGACCGAGGTTTCACTAGTCGCCATTTTCATAAGTAATAAAAAGTTATTTCAATGATCAAATTAGCAAATAGTAAATTGATACATTATTTAAAATATTTTAAAAACTTCAGTATTTATATTTATTATTTATACATTCGAAGTGACTATTCGAATCCGGGTACCAATAAACTCCGATTTTTATTCGGACCCCGTCCCAATAAAGTCTGATTGTTATTTGGACCCGTGGCAAATATGCACTTAGCTTAGCTATACGTAAACGTTATTATTGTTTTTTTTTTTTTTTTTATAATTGTTTGAATTGTATGATTTAATCGTTACTCAGTGGCTAGGGTTCCACTAAGCGGACTCTGAATTATTATTTTTTCGGGTTCCGTCTAATAAAGTTTAAATATAGCTAAGCTTAGTGCATATTTGCCACGGGTCCGAATAACAATCGGATTTTATTGGGACCCGGGTCCGAATAGCCACAGCCTTATAAATGTATCTACTCTATTTCAGATATTCTGTTTATAATAAAATTGTTAAATACAGAAAGCGACCATTTTGTTTTTAGTCTATTACAAAGTCGCGGCCAAAAAAGAATATGAAATGACGCGTTCTATTTGTCGTCGTAGTAAAAATTTATTTTAAATGATTGATACAATTATTCTATGAAATAAAACTGTGTTAGCTTTATATATAACAAAATAACATGCCATTAAAAAAATTTTGGAAGGTAAACAAGATTTAAAACGAACACAAAACGATTCCCCATTAAAGATTTCGTGTGGTGATGTGCGTGCACGCTATCATTTAAATGCTGTTGTAGGAGGCAAAAAATCAAACAAATTTGCAATTTTAAAGCTAAAAAAAAAAACATTTGGGAGCCGTGGAGCCGCCAGATTTTTTCGGTTCCGGCTCTGGCTCCAGTAAAAAGTAGCGGCTCCCGGCTCCTCGGTTCCGGCTCCGCAAGCCTGGTAGCAAGGCTGCAAATGGAGTATTTTTTTTTAAACCTAGATTAGCTAAAACAAAAAGCACAAGATCTAATAAAAATAAAAAATAAGATAAAAAAAAGATACAGCAATATCTAAGCTCGAACAACACAATTTTATCGCAGCGAATTTTCTGATTAGAACACCTAGCACGTATTTTCCATAACGTTCAGACGCCGCTAAGTTTCTCGTTTTATTAAAGGCATCTTATGTCATTTTTACCTTTCTGTCTCACTGCATTATTATCTTTTTAAATCTAGCTATTAGGAGTATCAGAAACAGATTAAGTCATAAATATATCATATGGATAGAAAAATTACATTTAAGTTGTAAAAATAAATCGAGTTTTTCTATAATTTTCTAGATAAAACTCAATAACCCAAGATGACTGAAGAAAAAATAAACAAGATCTTGGCCCTCCCACGCCCGGGGTGGGGTTTGGGGGTGGGGAGGAGGATCCGAGCAATAGGATAATGATGGGTAAAAGCACTATTATTCTTAAACGACTTTACTGTTGGTATAGAACTGCATTAATGAATTCTGTCTGTCTATCTATCTATTTATCTCTTCACCCATCCATAAACATCACATTCTTTCAACAAACCCATCTTAACGTTGGGATTAATGTAAAGTTTCAGCCTTACCAGAAGATTGTTGTATCCAACATCGATGTTGTACGAATTAGTAGTAGGTGGGAGGAAGGTGGGGGTCTGCGAAAATTAAAAAAAAAATTGTGGGCGAAGTAGAGGACAGAACAAAGTTATAGATGATAAATTTGAATATATTATATTATAAACGATTTGTATTTATGTATGCATGTATGTATGTATGTATGCATGTATGTATGTATGTATGTATGTATATATGTATGTATGTATGTATGTATGTATATATGTATGTATGTATGTACGTAGGAATATATTTATGTATGTATGTAGGAATGTATCTATCTATCTATCTATCTATCTATCTATCTATCTATCTATCTATCTATCTCTTTCTGTTCGTCTGTCAACTTCTCAACTTCTGGATTCATTGTACACTTTAGCACAATAGTTTTATTGCTGTTATTGTTTGTCACAATGAGTTTTAATATGCACATTTTTATTGATAATTAATTATTTACTACTGAAGTTTGATGTCCCTGATTAGATCATTTATCGATCTATAGGATGTTGACATATAGTCTGGGTACAATCAATATTCAAACAGTCAACACGATTGATACCAGCTGTTTAAATAGCTAGTATATTCTTTACCTATTTCAAGATGACTAAAGTGGTGAGGGAAGCATGTCTTACCTGATTCCTACAGGGCTGGGGAGCCGGTGCCAGTGTCGGTGTCGGCACTTGTAGCCCGGTGTTCTGTGTTTGTGACGACATCAGTACTTTGACCGGTGCCAGTGTCGCCGTCGGCACTTGTAGCCAGGTGTTCTGTGGTCGTGTCGACATCAGTAATTTGACCGGTGCCAGCACTTGTAGCCCGGTGTTCTGTGTTCGTGTCGACATCAGTACTTTGACCGGTGCCAGTGTCGACGTTCGTTTTTTCTCCGGAGTCGGTGTCGATGTTGGAATTTGTACTTTGTCCGGAGTAGATGTCATTGCTGGCGCAAAAACATGCCCCAATAACGAATGGGAAAAAATATTAGAACTTTAATTAACTAGTTCCGAACAGTGTCAGAAAATTCTTAGGCAATCTATATAAAAAATAGCGGTGTGGGTTCTGTGGTAAATCGAAAGTTAAGAATTAATACAACAGTATTCTAGTTTAAAATCGTCAAAAGTGAACAATAGTAATAAAAATCATGAAAAAAATCGGATCTGTCCGAAACAAAAAATAATCTAGTCTACTGATCAAACCTAAGGGAAGATAACTCAATGCAAAGGTTTAGCGGGGTACATCTAGTATTATAACATGTTCATCAAGTTATTCTTTTTTCGTTCCAGATTTAGTATAAAACTAACATCCTGCACACTCTGGCATATCTTAAAGTAGTCTTTACACTTCAGTTACTTGAATGTATTCATTGCAGCTACCCTTGGTGTCCATATCTAGTGTTTTTGTGACCTTTCAATAATGCTACATGTACAACTGATAGATTTTTTCCCCATCGTAACGAACATACGACAAAATCACAGATCACAGATTTAGATGTATAAGTAGTGAAGGGCAACAATAGGTTTTAAAATTTGATTGACGAGCTAGACCAAGAATAATAATAATACAAATAATAATAAGTAACTGTTATCAATGTAAATGAACGATAGGGAGTGTTCTGCGGTCGAATCAAAACGGGCCGTAGATTACCCATGTCTGGTTTAGAAGCTAAAATTGATTTCAAGATTACAATTTTGCAACCCGTCTAGCGCGGCGCCCTGTGCATACACATTTAACTGCAGAGTTCGGTCATTTTATTTATTTACTTTTGTTATTCAGTAATTACATTACAAATGATACCAAAAATAAACTATTTCATATTAGCCCCATATAATGCATATTGCAACATAATTATAATTTCTTTATGTTATTGTATATAATTATATAAAATGTATGATTATGGTGGGTTCTGAAACTAAAAATGTCGACAAATCGTCACTGCTTTAAAAGAGAAGCTTAGTACGAGACGCGTGTAATTTTTATTTGTTCAAGCAAAATAATAGCAACAGGTACCAATGATGAAATACCGACACCGGTGTTGGTGACGGCAAATTTTTCCTGCCGACACCCTAGCCCTGGTTTACTTTAACCTAAGCTAGTGTTGTAGTTGTTCACATTTACTTTCCCAAACCAATGGTAGATATTCAATGCCATATTTGTCTGGCCCTTCCCCTGGGGTCAAAGGACACAATGTTTGAGAGCCACTGATATAAATGATTTCAAGTAACTTAAAAAGTAAGGTGACTATTGCGAATTCGAATCGAAAGTTGAAAGACTAAATTTCTCAATTTCCGGTGACCAAAGCCGTTTTGAAGTGGAGTAGGCATCTGTACAGCTGACAGTGATCAGATATATTAATAGGTGAACAATTGCCATTCGATGACACTGATTAGATATAATAAATAATCGATATTTATTGATTTTTAATTGAATCAGTAAAAAAGTTCGACGTTTGTTAACAATATGACAGTGATCTGATAAGTGAACCTGCAAATATGGCAGAAGTACTTGAGCACATGAATAAATAAACATAGACATACAAATGGAAAAATCTTTTGAATATATTCTAACATGTTAAATAGTTTACAAAGCAACACTAAGCAACAGAAACTCTGCTGGCCAATTTTTTTTGGATTTGGCAGAAGAGCATATGATGCCCTTACTGTTTTACTAGTAACGCAATACAGCAAGGTTTAGATCGTCGCAAAACCACTTTGAAAGAAACGTTTAAACATCAAAATAAACATTGTCTCTAAACATCTTCAAATATTTTCTGAAACGAAGAATTGATGGAACACTCAGCCATAAAAATCGACAAAAATTTTTTTTTTAATTTATAGAAATTGAAATTTGTAAAATATCTCATCAAGTAAACATTTAAATAGTGTATTTAATATTTGGAGTTATAACCATAACGGTTAAGATAACGTTCTTTGATGAGTGTTCATAAGAAGTTCAGCAGTTTCTGATGTTCTGGCGTCGCCTGTCCATACTTAATTCCCGCGCCTGATGAAATATGTCACCTACATCTTATCTTTGAAGTTAAAGCTGGAGTTCGCCATGGATGCTTACTTTCCCCCATGATCTTCCTTACAGTCATAGACTGGGTCATGAGGCAGAAAACTCAAGGTACAAAGACTGGGATACAGTGGTCTATGACTCAATGCTTAGAGGACCAAGACTTTGCTGATGACTTATGTCTATTAGCTCAGAAACATCAGCATATGTAGTTAAAAAAACGAATAAATTAGCACAAGAAGCTGCTGAAACTGGGCTACACATAAATCACCCATGGCGATGAGCATTTGAGAGAAGTAGACCACTTAACCTACCTCAGTAGCATTGTTTCAGCTACAGACGAAGATGTCAAAGCAAGAATATGCAAAGCAAGATATGCCTTCGTCTCTCTGAAGCCTGTATTGAAAACATCGTCCCTCTCAAACAAATATAAACTTCGGATTTTCAACAGCAACGTGAAATCGATACTGCTATACTGGGCGGAAACATGGAGAGGCACCAACTCATTAACCAATAGACTACAGACGTTCCTAAATGGCTCCCTCGGGAATATTTTAAAGATAATGTGACTGGATGGACTTAGGAACGAAGATCTTTGGCAGATGGTAAACCAAGATCCCATAGACCTACAAATAGAAAAATATGAAGATGGATAGGCCACTCGCTAAGAAAGCCTACAGAAGACATCACAAAAGGGCTCTGCAATGGAAGCCCCATGGCCAGAGAAAGGTCGACCACCCAAAGACCACCTGGAGAAGGTCTTACTAGCAGGAGATGAAAATCAGCAAAAAGACATTTGGAGAATTGAAAAAGGCCTCCCAAAACAGAGTGCACTGGAGAGTGGTTGCAGAGGCCCTTTGCACCGCAAGGGGTTCAAGGCATTAAGTCAAGTAACATCTTATCTTGTTCTTATTATAAGTACATCATAAACATAAAGATGGAATTTAAAAAAATCTACTTTTGATTAAGTCATTAACGTGAAGAAGATTCTAGACTTGATTAGTACAATTAAAATACTTTTTGTCGTATCTCTTCGGAAGACGAACCAATGACAACAAAATAACCGTCTATGTCTTCTCCTTCTTTATTTCTTAACTTCCGTTTTATTACCCATTCTTTAGGTGCGTTACAGTGCTACCAAATATATAACAGAGTCATGACACCCCCACAATCCCATTAAAATTTCATTCATAAATGAAATTTTACCATTATATATACCAGAAAAAATTGACATGTTTTTGATTAATTAATTAATGTTAAAATCAATCAATGCAACATATATTACACTAAACAGTAGTCAGGCAAAATAATTACAGAATTCTTAGTTTACTTTAAGTAAATTCTATCTTCTTGTGAGCAATAGAAACATTGTCAGCAAGTATGTATTCAATACATTCAGTGTACTAGAAAATCTCTATCTAGCTAAGTACCTTTTCCAAAATTCCATATCCAAAAAAAATTACATAGTTCACTTTAGTACTTATATTCTTATTTAATAATTTCACAACATTTCTTAAATAAAAAATATTTGTATGCTTTACAATATATTACTATAATAGTAATTAATTCTAGAAAATATAATATTTGTTAGATACCAAATCTTTATAAACAAATCCACCATGTATTTAAACAATTACACAAAAAAAAAAAATTTCCAGTGTATTTCCATTAGAAATACTTGCACATCATGCAAATATTTATCAATGACAATGATAATATTTTAATATCATATTATTATTCAACAAAAAAAATAGTTACAAATAGCTCATCAACATTGTTAGCTTCATCACAAAATTTATTTATCTTCATCACTGTAACAGATGTGTTAAAAGCTTCTGACATCATATGAGATTATTGTCTATGTCATTATGACCCATATTGTATATTAACAAAAAAATCATATTATCACTTAAAATTACTATCTTATTTCTTAAAAATTAGGCCTGTAGAAATCCTGCCTTTCAAATTTAAATTTACTATTAAAACATTTGGCTCTTTTATCAAACCAATCTTCTGGTGTCATTATTTCACAATTTCTATGTAGTTCCAGTCCAACATAATTTCTTCTGTTTCTCTTATACTCATTAAATCTGTTATGACATATTCTATTATAATTGTTTGACCTCTTATAATGTTCATGTTTTTGTTTAAACTCATTTTGTGTAGTATGGCTTCTTTGATATTTTATTTGATCTTGAGATACTTGCTCAGAATACACTGTGTCACTATTTATAGAAACGCAACACATTTCTATTCCTTCAGATATTTTTTTGTCTGTCCATTGTTTTACAATTTCTTCTGTTGTATTGTCTTTTATAACTGCCAGGTTGCCTATAATCAATGGTGCAACAGGATTTTTCATTACAAGTACTTCAATAGTACCCGATATCCATGGTGAGTCTACATCGACTACTGCCATGTTGCATTCCACCTTTGAGCCATCACCCATTTGGACTGTTGTCATTTTATGCATGTATTGATCTTTGCGTACAAGATCATCTTGCACGATAACTGTACTGCATCCACTATCACGAAGACACTGTATTCTCCTGCCATTTACAAATGCTGGATAAAAGTTTATCCTTCCATGTGAACTGATCACATTTGCACAATACTGTTCAGTATTCTGTTCTTGTGGGCCTGTATTTCTAGTGCCAGATCTTTGTGATCTTTCTAGTGTACGTGTTCTCTCTGTCCTATTCCTTTGTGGACTGATGTTAGGCGATTGTCTTCTTTGATACTGTTGAGTGTTGTAACTATGACTAGCTTGATGTCTGTCGGCTTTCTGACCATTTACTCTTCTGTTGTCATACTCTTTCGTGTATGACCTACTTTCTCTCTGTCTCTTTCTGCACTCACGAATTAGATGACCTTTCATCTTGCAATAAAAACATGATCTTGTTTCCGGCTCTCTGACCTTCCAACCATGTGTATTGAGTTTATTTTGATTACTGCTCCTATTAGGAAGACTATGATATATGTTCTGGATTATATTAGCATAGAATTCCGTATTATCATATTTCATCATCTGGACGACTGTCCATATAGTACTCAAAGCTCTGACTAGTTGATCAACGGTTTTCACCTTTCTCTGTTTTATTAAAGCAAATACATCCTTGGTGCATATCTGTAATATTTTGTCAATGACAAACATTTCCAACACTGCTTGTGCATCCATTAAGTCAATTTCCTGCCATTGTCAACTAAGACTTCAAACTTGACACTCAGCATTGTCAATAAAGTGCTGTGGCTGATCTTTATTGGACATCTTTAAAGAATGGAATTTCTTTCTGTAAAATTCTTCTGTTTTGTTAAAGTGTTTCAGAAGTTTCTGTTTTACTTCATCATAGTCTTTGTCGTAGTAGTCTGGAATCGATCTAAGAGCAGTTCTTGCATCTCCCCTTAGAAGTTCGCTCATTAAATGTATCCAGTGCGCTCTAGGCACATTATTACATCTGCATTTCTGTTCGAATATAGAGAGAAATGTATCAATGTCCTCAGCTTTACCATCACAAGATTGTAGTTTAAGATTATATCTGTTGAATAAGTTTTGAGTATTTGGTACATCTGGACTAGCTTCTGTGCAGTGATTACCAGAACTGGCCTTAATAGTAGCCATCTTTAGTTCATGATCTAGTCTGTCTCTCTGTACTTGGGCTTCAATCTCTAGTAGTTCTTTCTTTGCTTCTCTTTCTTTTGCTCTTTCTTCTCTTTCTTCTCTCTCTCTCTTTTCTCTTTCATGGGCTTCAATCTCTAGTAGTTCTTTCTTTGCTTCTCTTTCTTTGACTTCTCTGTCCATAGCCATATTCTTTTCGATGAATTGTAGCAATTTTTCTCCTTGTAACCCATATCTCTTTCCTTTTTCTTCAAAATCCTCCCAGAGATCTTGTACTGGAGATAACTTCCTTTCTTCCAACCTTTCCATATTTTCGTACTAAGTTTTCAGTGAGTTTTAAATAAACTGGGTCAGTTAGATATGTCTCTATGAGACAATTTATAATCTAAAATAAGATTTCCGTCACCTCTCAAATTAATTTTAAAATTTAATGCACAAAATATTCTATATAAAGCATATCATACTTATCAGTAATGAATAAATGACATAGCAATTAAATCAACAACAATCAATTAAGTGAGTCAATCCTTCCAATATCTGCAATAATGTTACTCAGCAAAATTAATTATCATGGAAATAAATGTTTTAAATAGTATAATATACAAATGAAACAACATGTGCATTTTTGTAGTTATTCAACTTTGTTTCTGTATGGTTCACACTTCAGCTTGAATGTGAACACATTTGAAAGGAATAAAACTGTTAATCTCTCCCTACGTCTGGACAATACTGTCTCTGGTCCAGTGTAGAACTTGACCCCAATTCCGATAGGTATGACTTTACCTCTGTTGACCTGTCTCTCGCTGTACGGTTTCTTCAACAGTCTGTTTTCTTGATTGTTGAGTTTGTTATTACACTTAAAGAGTGTTAGTCAGTAACGACTCTTTGTATGCGCAAGAATGCGGCATAAACACATTTAAGAACGTGAGTGTAAATCGTAACGATGACTAGGCTTGTTAGTACATAGCTGCCATCAGACCGGTCAACACACAGAGAGGACTTGTATCTTGGTAGTTCAATGACTCTTCATAGGTATACGTGTGGGCTTACGTGTGTTTCACAACTCATGGCCACTCTTTAGTATTAGTTATGGTTGTAATACAGCTACCAAATAAATAATATACTAGATGTGTGGGCTTACTAGTGCTTCACAGCTCTTGGCCACAGTAAATTATTTGATTAATAATTAGGCTACAAAAGCGATGCCTGAATCAGTGGGCTTATTAGTGCATTAAAGCTCTTGGCCACAATACATGACTGGAATAGATAAACTTAACTGGTATTTAGGTAGGTTGACATCATAATAATAACAGCACTGCAACGTTCACGCTGTTTTCCATTACCACCAAGTTAATAATACTTTAACCTAGTAGCTATTGTCATCCCACCGCTGCCACCAAATAAATAATAGGCTATGTCGTATCTCTTCGGAAGACGAACCAATGACAACAAAATAACCGTCTATGTCTTCTCCTTCTTTATTTCTTAACTTCCGTTTTATTACCCATTCATTAGGTGCGTTACAGTGCTACCAAATATATAACAGAGTCATGACACTTTTAAAAAAATTACCTGTTTTACATTGACAATTATGAACATTGGTCACTCATTTAGAGGGAAGCATGGGTAGTAGAGGCCTAAGGGATGTCATCTGCCATGAACTGTCTTATACAGATCAACAAACATGAATAAATAATAATTCTCATTACAACTAATCAAGGGGATCAAATCGTGTAAAACTAGAACGGGCGACACTATTACATGGGCTACTTCCCTTGCATCAATAATATTCCCCCCCCCCATGCCAAATGGAGCAGTGACATGTTCTGCTGATGAATTATATATAGATAAGTTTCACTTAGTGTTTCCCGTTGACAGAACACTTACTATTGTCACCGAGTAAATCATTCCCAACAGACGGTCTCCGTATATGCCATTACAAAAATACAACCGGAATGTCTCTGTATATTCACTAGAAAGACTGAAAGAGGAACATACATGCAGAATGTCTTCGGCTCTTTTAAAAATCATTGATGGGTCTAATGAAAATCCATCACTGAATGATGTGTTGAATGGTTGTATTATCTCAAGGGCAAAATCGATCACGAAACTTGTTGAGGCTTCTTGGGATAACTTGTTGTTGTCTTGCACGGATTTAACTTTTACGCTGACAGAGTAACAACATTCACCTCACATTTCCTTCACTATTGAATACTTATAACAATAGAGGTGTCCTATAACTTTTTGAAAACTGGGCTGCAAACTTAAGCAAATCAAAACATAATTTATGCAATGAGGGGGAAAAGTGGAGAGGGAAATGTCTTAAATTTCGTTTGTTTTTTTTTTAAATATAATAATTTGTAAAGGGAAGGGTCAATCAATGTAATATATTTCTAATTCCCAAACTATTTTGTGTAACTATGTTACACAATAGTACAAAAAGTATGAAAATTGTTTACAACAATCAATGCAAAATCAAGGGGCTTTCCAACGCCAAAAAACAGTCCTTCTTTCCTGCCTCATGCAGCCGAAACAAACCTATTCGCGCCAAATTGGTTTAGTCTAAGGCAGACGTTGTAAACGATAGCCCGCTGATTATGTAGGCTAGTGAAGTTGTTTGATCTGACCCGCGCTCCACCGCCATCCACTCGTTTACATTTTATTTATATTAGTTCTTACAAACACTCTATCTCCTCTTAGTCAGCCCTTTCTTTCAAATGTAAGAACAAATTGTGGCCCGCGGAACAAAAGGTCTGCCTACCACTGGTATACAGCTTGCATCTTTAAAAGTTATTTTTTGGATTTCGCTTTAACAGGTATAAAGATGTAATATTTTAGAATGTATTTACATTAAAGTAATATAGTACAGGTGTAATATTTTAGAATTTATTTACATTAAATTATTAAAATACAGATGTAATATTTTAGAAGTTATTTACTTTAAAGTATTACAAATACAGATGTAATATTCTAGAATTTATATACATTAAATTACACTGGGCAAAAAAAATATTTTTTGAAAATCGTCCAGTTGAATTAGACTAATTTTGAATTTTGACAAGAGAAAAAGTTACACATGATTCTTTCAAATGTGTTACTGCAGTAAAAAAAAAATAAAACTATTTCTGATTTTCGCGTATAAATCAAACCAACACACAAAAAAACACACAAACACACAATTTCCACAAAAAAATAGTTCAGCTATAAAATCTAATTATTTGAGGTTATGGATTAATTTTGACATTTTGAATATTTTTAAGGTACAACTTTTGATAATCTATATAAACTAAATGTACCCTGCAAAACCTTTGCAAAGAGATAAACTATTGTTTAGCTTTAATACATATTTTCAATTTTTTTTTTCAGTTATGAGCGAAATTAAAAATCCAATTAGTTGTTGTTTCTTTTCCTAACAACATCCTAAAGGATAAAATATTTCAATAAGAAAAGTTTAAACAAAACTTGTAAAAGAGATATAATTAGTTGTTGTTACTTTTAATTAAAACAACCAAAAGGATAAACTATATATAAAAAAAAACAATTAAATAAAAAATAAACATAATGGAATCGAACCTGGATAGCCAGCATATAAAAAAAAAAGAAAAAAATAGGAAGCAGCTTTGGCGGCTTAGCCATTCCAGCCGCCACTTCACACTTACTTATGGTAAAATTTTAATGTATTATATTACAAATCGCTCGATTATTTTGCACTTCCACTTGACTTATATTATGATAATCTTATTTTCTAATTTAAAAATAAATCAAAGCCCTAGTTATCTAGTAATTAATTAAAGGAAAATAGATGAAAGTGCCAAATGTACCGGTAGAAATGAGATTATTTTTTTACATTAAACAAATTCATTACACAATTTAAATAACATTAATTAAAATATTTATCATTTCTTTGACCTCTGTTGATTATAACATATTTTCCGTTTTCACTGTCCGTCCCAGGCATGTGGTATCTGTAACGTTCACTGGCGAATAACTTGGTCACTATGATGGACAGCGCTGATTGGTCAAATCTAATTAAAGTAAAGTGTTAAAAAAAACATGTTTAGTTTTGTATAAGGATTTAATGTAATATCTGTACCGATCTATATATATGGTGAGCCAAAAAAAAGTGAGAACATCATATAACATACGAATTATTAAACAAGCAATTTAAGTCTTTTCCGTTTCGGACAAAGGACATTTTAGAGCATTTTCTGCCTGCCTGTAAATCTATCTATATGTAGCTCTGTGCATCATACGTGTATTAGCTATATATTCTATTGTCAATAATGTGGCCTTGCCAGGGAGGAGCAGTGCGTGGGACCCTGAGAGCGTATCACTTGCTTGGCCGAGAATTTCATTTGGTCATATTTTACTCCATATCTTTTCCCAACTCGAAATTTTAAAGCCCTGGATATTTTCAGAAATGGAAATAGGACTCCATTAAATTTACTTTTGGACTTGTCGTACATTGCGTCGATATATACTCCGCTAAGTTAAAAAATTGTCTTACGGGTTTGTTTGTTTTTTTTTTAAATGGGGAAGTATTTGCAGAATGAGACGAAAGTAAAAAAAAATGTTTCATTAAAATCATATATATTGTGGACATGGTATAAAACTAGTCAAGATTAGCGGAAGTGCACACATTGAATATAAATAGAACAGAATTCCTGGAGTAAAAAGTTTTTGAAATTGAAATAAAAAAATAATCATTTCTATTTAGATGAAATTACGTGCCCTTTTAAATTCCTTTTTTTTTTGCACTTGCTTTCCCGTGTAATGCCGGGTACACCGCTAGTTCAAAAATAAAAAAAAAACCAAAACATTATTCTAATCTTTTTTGAAAGTATAATGTATATGTTCATATTACAGATAATGCCTTATATACCTGTGACACAAGCATATCTCATACAAACATAATTACGCAAGTCTGTGACACATAACCAGTGGCGCCACCAGCAATAAATGCTGGGGGGGGGGGCTAACATATTGAAAAAAGACAGTTTGACAGTCTTTTTAGTAACTTTATATTGTAAAATATACATTTATGATTTGGTCTAGGGGAAGGGGCTCAAGCCCCACTCTCCCCCCCCCCCGGTTGCGCCACTGCACATAACCCATACACACATAGTTACAATATCCTGTGGCACAAGTAGAACTCATACAATATCGTTATACTTAACTTCGACTCATAAGCATACAAACATAATTACACAAACCTGTAGCTCATAACTCATACAAAAATAGCTACACAAACCTGTGACACATGTGGATAGCTCTGTTCGGGTTGGTGCAGTCTACACTGTTATGATTTGTCTGTGGACAGAAACAATCTTTGACAAGTCCACATTTGGCCCACGGTTCCACTATAGTTCTAACAATGAAAGGTGTCTGTTTCAATACGATGATTCCACTTTGTACTTGAGTGTAGTTTAGATAGGCGCACGGCATGTCACCCATGTAGTCAAACATCTGGTGGACACATTGAATACAAAAATGATCTTAATAAATTCGTGCTTGTGTATTGATTGATTAAAAGATACAAAAAAAAATTACTTCTATTTCAAAGACAATTTTTTTGAAAGAGTAAAAGTCAAAACGTCATATTTTTAAGAAAAAAGTATTATAGATTATCCAAAAATTGTTATAGATGTTATGCATGATGTTACCTCCCCACAGCTGAAGACCAAGTTTATCTCCCCTGTCCAGCAGCTCCACAACTGTGTCCTTCCACGAGATGGAGGCGTCTTGGTAAACAACAAACTTTCTGGCTTTCAGCATTGACGCCTTCAATTAAAGAATTACGTGGGCATTGTCATTAACATTAAGTTGTACACTAAAACAATATATATATATATATACTTTACTTTCTCAAGACTAAAAATAAAAACTACAATAAACATGTATATTACCATGACAATTAAAGGTTTCCATGTATAACAACCTCGCTCTTTAAAAAAACAGGGAAACTTTTCAAAAGGAAATGTAATCACGACACACCGACACGACTTTCTGGCCTGAAATATTCAACGTATCATTTTTTTGGAGAGAATGGTTTTAAATAAATAAGCAATAATACACATAATCTAAGTGAAAATTGTAATTTAATACATAGAATAACTCGTAAATCCTGTGTATTGCAGATATGGTGCGCATTTACTATTTTGGTATTTCTCTTAATGGAAGAGCTATGAAGTGAGTAATACTCGTTAATACAATGTTGTTGGTTGGTCTTCCAATGAATTGAAAGAATTAGAAAGTGTGTGTGAAGTCCCTGTAAGGATGAGATGAAATCTCATAGATCCTGTACCACATTAATTGGACAGTTTTTATGGTGCCCTTCTTTCATCTCCACCATAGCTGATAGTGCAATGGCCATGGAAGCACCACGGGAGGCGTAGCGGGGACTTAAGCCATGACCTGAATAATTTCCTAGGTCATCACCGGAGATCGAACCAGGTACCCTCAGGTCGACAGTCCAGTTCTTTACCACACAATCATACGTCCCCTTGGATATATGTGTATCGTCATCCGTTTTATTGTGGAGTTCAGTTGAAGTTAGAGTTGGGATTCACTAGAATATAGAGCTTTCTAGAAATATTAGTTTGGAGAGATTTAAAGAGAGATTTAAAGAAGTTCCATATTCATAATTCAATTTTGTAACATCAATAGATTATCGTACTAATCAACTTGAACTTATTGTTGCTTTGGCTTATAATTCATGTATTGTACTTGTTGGAATTCGATATATGACGCAAAAATTGAAAGTGCCTCCCAAAGAAAGTAAATGTTACAATATGCAACTGCACATACATCCTGTGCATATGTAATAACAAATATAAAAATAATAAAATCGTATCTCTTTGTATAAAGTAATTAATATTTTAAAACATTATCACGCCCACTTCAATGTTGACTTGGCAGTTTCATCTATCAGTAGCGTACGTAGGATATTGCTGGTCGGGCAGCGTTAAATGTGGTTTATTGTAAATTTCTTTTGATGGTGTTCTTATGGCGCCTTTTACGATTGACACCACAGTCTGAGCGCCGGGTCAGACAAATTACATGTACTGGTATATATTTATAACACATATGAAGCAGTCTTTTTTTTTTAAACTTTACTTTTACAACTTGTTCTGGCGTCAGTCCAATGTCGAACAGAACAAACGTCATATTGTGAACACGAGGGTAGACAACTGCGTGTAGACTTTGCACCATGGCCTGAGTTTCAAAGTAGTGGTTATCGGACGTGGCTGAGACAAAGATGACGTCACTGACCGGTATATCTGAGGACAGAGCCTCAATCTGGCGCCGTTCATCGCTGGTCAGTGTCAGTTCGGGAGATAAAATGTCCGACAGTCTTTTTTCGGGGTCAAGTCTGAGATGACCAGTACAATTTTCAGGAAGGCAAGCTAAAAAGAAAAGAAAACAATTCAATAGATTGGAATTTAGATCACGTCAATCAAGGCCCATTTATTTCTTTAATAAATCTATCGTAGCTCTGGAAATAACCCTAGAAAAAATTCTCGTAGGTCTTCTAATCCTAACAACAATCTTAACATTAATCTTATATTTATCGTAACACTACTCTCACCATTAACCATAGCACAATAAACTAATGCTAACCCTAACCCTAATAGTATGCCTAGCCCTAACTGTAGCCCTAACACTAACCCTAATAGTATGCCTAGCCCTAACTATATCCCTAACACTAACCCCAACAGTTTGCCTGGCACTAACTGTAGCCCTAACACTAACCTTACATGTATTCCTACTAATTCCTAGCCGTAGATCTAACGTAAATACTAGCCCAAGCAGTATTCATAACGCTAATCTTACCACTAATACTAATCCTAACATTAATCATATCACTAAGTCTAGTTCGGATCAAATAACTTACGGTTCCATATGTCCGCGCAGTTCTGGCTGATTGTTCTTGACTTCATGTCCGTTGTCTGTTTCAACATGTCCACCAATGCGTCTAACACCATACCTCTGTCCGCATTGGATGAGATTCGAGAATTGCTGTATTCAACAGCTACTGTAGATGTAAAAAAAAAAATGTTTGAATTTCCCCCCAAGCCTTTTGATTTGTTTCATTCCCTTCTACTTTTAAACAGTTCTATATGTCAGCGTCTTAATTTCAATCTCACTATATGATTCCGTATGTCAAAATTACCTATCTAATGCGATACTTGGGTACATGATTTGGGGTCACTTTTGCAAACTTGCGACCTTTTTTTTTTATTTAAAGTTTGCTTTGTTTTAAACGAAAATTATATGTCGCTGCGCACCCCTGCATGACCTCTGCATGACCTTTCCCATATCACGGGTTGAGAATCGCGGGTCTATACCACAGAAATTGAATTATGCAGAAAGCGCTTGCCTCGTTTTGAATGACTTTTGATTACCTCCCGCCATATTTGTTTTACGTCTCTAAAACTTTATTGTGAGACATTACTGAATCTTTGATTAACGAGCGTCTCCAAATACTTAATCGACAAAGTCAATGAAAAAATGTAAATGAATTTTTTTAAGGCCTGACGGACACATTTATTAGCAATGTATCATTTGTATTTTGTAATATGGTATTAATTAAATAGTCTAAGTTGTTCCGTATTCATTCTTTTTTTTTTTATTACACCATACATCGGAAGTACTTCGTTATAAAATGTTATTGTATAGCGACATTTAGATGCTACAATATTAGAAATACAATATAGTAATGGCGACATTTTTAGAGTTAATGTTACAGGACATTTTTTTTTAAATAGTGATGCGCAATTTGTAAACTTTTTTCTGTAAACTATTATCTCTAGACTATTTTCTGTAAACTATTTTCTCTAGACTATTTTCTCTAGACTATTTTATCTAAACTATTTTCTCTAAACTATTTTCAGTAGACTATATATTATTTGGTCTGCACTTGCACACATTGAGAATGTTGGTTTTTTAGCGATCTAAGAGGCAGTCACTAAAATGATAATTCGGTGAACGCATTATCTTCAGGTAGTGAAAGAATTAAGTGTGCGGTATAGTGAAAATAAAATATTTTTCTGAGTCTTTTTCTATATGAACTTAATTTGGATTTACGTGTAAACAAGACATCTGCGAATGTTTGAGATGTAACATTGTGAATTTGTTTTTACATAATATCTCTTTCACCTTCTTTGTAAATTCATTGGGGGGGGGGGAGAAAAGTGTTTTTTTTTTAATTTTATTTTTGTCCAATTATGTTTGCATTAACGAGATGCTTAAGTATCTTAAAACTAAATATCTACCAATATCAGTATCTACCAAAAACATTTTAAATTAAATGGGGGGGGGGGAGGGGATCCGCCAAGAATCTATTTTAAACAAAAAATTACTATTTTTGTTATATTTAAAAAAAATGATAATTAAAATATTTAATTTATGATTCTCGGAATTATTAAAACGCGATATATGTATTACAACGCAAAATAAAATTATTCTAAACAGCACTGCACACAAAAAAAAAAGTCTGAGAAAGCTTTATGTATACATGTTCGCGGCCATGTTATATTTTGTATCAATGGAGTTCACTCAGTAACGCTAAAACTAATAACTTAACATACACATATGGTGAATTCTCAATGCCATTTGTTTAAAAGAAGTAATAAAAATAACGAAGTGGCTACAGTAACATCGAGCGCCATTATATTAGGGTTTGGGAGTACGCATTTTTTTCGGGTACCAGCAATTATATTAGGGTTAGGAAAAGGGTTAGGATTAGGGTTAGTGATAGGGATTGGGATAGGGAGAGGGGGGGATGGGTTGGGGTGTGGGTTTTTACCGAAAAATAACTCCTCTTTCCCTAAAATTAACAAATGGCCTACGGTACCACCGACCCCCATAATATAAGGTTGGTGGGTATACATTTTTTTTGGGGGCACCAATTATTTTATTATTAGTAAAAGAATTAGGATTAGGTTTAGTGTTAGAAGATAGATTTAGATTAGGGATAGGTAAAGATAGGAGTAAGATGTATTGAAGTAACTTTTATGCTAAATCCTAGAAAAATTTGAACTTACTCTTGATATTACGTAATAAAATATACCAACTTTACCTTGCAAAACTTTTGTAAAAATTGCGTGTAAATTATTTAAAAAAAAAAAAAAACAACTAAAAAAAAGATAAATCTTTCTGGTGATTCTATTTTGAATAAGTCTGACTGTCTATCTATTCCTCTTTTTATCCGTCTGTCTTTTTGTTTATCTATCTGCTTGTCTGTCTATCTCTCTTTCAATAGGTCTGATTATATATCCGTCCATCAATCGCTCTATCTATCTGTCGGCCGGTCTGTCTATCTTTCGGTCAATCATGCTACCTATCAATTTATGCTTCTTTCTTCTTTTCTTCTTTTTGTCTGTAAAGCTATCAAACTATCTACTCTTGTACAACTTACACGATTTACCCACAGAATGTCGTAAATGATCTCCATATTTTGTGAAATACGTCACCAAACACAATATGAGAAGCATCGTAGCTAGAAGAATCTTTTTCTGATGAGTTTTTAAGTATTTCCTGAATAGGAACAGAGTGGTTGTTATTAAGTATTGGCTGAATAGGAACAGAGTGGTTGTTATTAAGTATTGTCTGAATAGGATAAGAGTGGTTGTTATTAAGTATTGTCTGAATAGGATAAGAGTGGATGTTATTAAGTATTGCCTGAATAGGAACAGAGTGGTTGTTATTTAGTATTGCCTGAATAGGAACAGAGTGGTTGTTATTAAGTATTGTCTGAATAGGATAAGAGTGGATGTTATTAAGTATTGCCTGAATAGGAACAGAGTGGTTGTTATTTAGTATTGCCTGAATAGGAA
>JAGDYQ010000123.1:0-15000 GCA_021962125.1 Bulinus truncatus
TTTGAGTCTATAATATGTTATCTGTAGGCTACATTAACATATAAACAGGTACTGAGTATGTGATCTATACAGATATCTTGACAGTTAGAGTCTATAATATGTTATCTGTATGCTACATTAACATATAAACAGGTACTGAGTATGTGATCTATACAGATATCTTGACAGTTAGAGTCTATAATATGTTATCTGTAGGCTACATTAACATATAAACAGGTACTGAGTAAGTAATCTATACAGATATCTTGACAGTTTGAGTCTATAATATGTTATCTGTATGCTACATTAACATATAAACAGGTACTGAGTATGTGATCTATACAGATATCTTGACAGTTAGCGTCTATAATATGTTATCTGTAGGCTACATTAACATATAAACAGGTACTGAGTAAGTAATCTATACAGATATCTTGACAGTTAGAGTCTATAATATGTTATCTGTAGGCTACATTAACATATAAACAGGTACTGAGTATGTGATATATACAGATATCTACAAGGGTTTGTGTCTATAATATGATATCTCAACGCTGAACAAAGTTTCCAGTACAAAATGTATTGATACGACTACAACAAAGCTCACTTCTTTTAACAGACAATATTTCCTAAAACAATACCGAATTTCGAAAAGTGTTATGGGATAAGTCACAACTGTGAGTACTACTGACATCAGTACACGGACTTGCTTATTTACTTACATAAAAAATAACGTGTTTACATTTATTAGTTTATATAAACATAAAACATAAAATACATCCCCCAAAGTAACCCATGTTCAAGAGACATGTATTTTTATTGGTTCCAACAGTAGAGCGAGACTGGCATGTCGAACATGCAGTCTGGAGTTAAAGGTGAGCACGATAAGCGATTCCGATGTAGCGGCATCTGCTATAGTGGAGTGAGTAATTTTTTTTTTTTGCCCGCTTCTGTTTCTCTTCTTTGTTCTCTGCCAGCCCCCCCCCCGCCCAGTTACTCCACCCTCTCCCCCTCCTCCTCTCCATCATCTATCAGCCTCCACCCCCACCCCACCCCACCCCATTCTCCCACCCCTCAAAACATATTATGTAGACCTTGTCAGTTGACTTTTAGTCAAACAAAGTCATTTCTCACTTGTAACTTGAGATCTTTCCATCTGCATTATTTGACCACTTTTTTTTATCTTTTACCCATCTCCTTTCTCTCGCAAGTACCTAGGAAAAACACACACACACTCTTACACGCGTACACACACATACACATTCTCTCACCTTTCTGTTGTTTCCCCCTCCCCCCCTCACCCAACCTGGAGAAGATATTCATAGAATGTAAGTCAGCGTCCTCTATAATACATAGTTTCTAACGTCCTTTGTTGAGTTTTCATTGTCTGAGGTGTGTATATATGTGTGTGTGTGTGGGATGTGTACACGTGAATTGTGTAAGGCGTGTGTACGTGTATTGTCTGAGGTTTGTATGCGTGCATGTGTGAGATTTGTACACGTGTAGTGTCTGAGGTTTGTATGCGTGCATGTGTGAGATTTGTACACGTGTAGTGTCTGAGGTTTGTATGCGTGCATGTGTGAGATTTGTACACGTGTAGTGTCTGAGGTTTGTATGCGTGCATGTGTGAGATTTGTACACGTGTAGTGTCTGAGGTTTGTATGCGTGCATGTGTGAGATTTGTACACGTGTAGTGTCTGAGGTGTGTACACGTTTATAGGCGTGTGTGTTGTGTTAGATGTTTGCACGTGCGTTGTTTCAGATGTGTGCACATCTACAGGCGTGTGTGTTGTGTTAGATGTTTGCACGTGCGTTGTTTCAGATGTGTACACGTTTACAGGCGTGTGTGTTGTGTTAGATATTTGCACGTGCGTTGTTTCAGATGTGTACACGTTTACAGATGTGTGCAGGCGTGTTGTGTCTGATGTGCGCACTTGTTAAGCTGTGTTGTTTGGCACTGGTACACTTGTAATAAATAGCTTGAGCAGTTTGTTCTAACAAAAAAAAATCATTGAGTTATAGAACTATCATTTCCAGTTTGTATGTACCCACATATGATTATGTACATAACACTTTGTGTTGGCTGCAGTGTTTATCATACTATAATATGTTCAGTTTAGACACCAACTTAAGTTCAAAAAACACTATAAATAATGTAATAATCAGGTTAAATCCAATATCGTAGGCCTATCTGATTATTACAAATAAAAACAATTAAAGTTAAAAACTTGTGAAAAAAAAATAATTCCTCAGATTACGCAGATATTGATAGAGAAGATTGTGTGTGAATGTGGTATTGAGATAATTGGCTAGGGAAACACACACTTGCACACTCACACAAATAAACAGCCTCATCATATGGAATATTGAGACAGCTGGCTAGAAAAACTCTCTCTCTCTCTTACACACACACACACACACACACATAAACAGCCTCATTGTTTGTGATATTGAGACAACTGACTGAACAAACAAACTTACACATAAACAGCCTCATTGTTTGTGATATTGAGACAACTGACTGAACAAACAAACTTACAAAAATTTTAATTTGGCTTCTCTAACCCCTGTAAAGATATTCAGAGATACATACTGGCCTCTGTAATCCATGTTACGATATTTAGAAATACATACTGGCTACTGTAACCCACCTTAGGGTATTTAGAAATGCATATACATAGTCATTAATAATAAATAAAAAACATTAGTTTACTTAACATTAGTTTACTTAAGTGGGCATTGCGTCAGCATTAATTTTAAAGCTAGTGTTCAAGAATAATTTGCCGGTTACCAACTACGTTTATGTTATTCTTTTATTTTTAATGTTTTTTTGGCATAACTCTTTTTTTTTTTTGGACTGAAATTCTACATGATGTGTTTTGTGCTAGCCGAGCCCGTACTGTTATTTGTTTTTTTTTTTTTGTATTTTTAGATTACCTGACAGTAGGATATTAACGGTTAACCTACATGACTGTTCCTGACGTGCCAATCAATCCAGTACGGTCTTAATAACTCCATTTGTCCGTCACGACGTGCCCGGTTATAATGTTGAAGTCGGTTTGAAAGGTTGTAAAAACCTGGCCACTTTACATGTCTTGTCACGTGGACAAAGCCATAAGAGCAAGTTTCGACGACATTGTCTAATAATGAACTGCGTCACGGACCCCCCCCCCCCCGCTTGCCTCCCGTCCCTTCGTTTCCTCTCCTGTGTCTTACCTGCAAGGATTGGGAGAAAAGGGGGGGGGGGGGTGGCTCGTAAAATGCTACAATGAACTAACGGGAATTAGGTCAGTTTGCTGACGCGTGAAGAAAAGCCAATGAAGCACGCAATGACGGCACAGTTCGCCTCTATCCACTCAAAGCTAACGGCAGGGGGGGGGGGGGAGGAGAGGTGTTTTTTTTGGTGGCAAGGGTGGTTGAATGACTGAAGGATATGGAGTGGGTTGGTCGGTGGACCATCAACCAATCACCCCCCCCCCACACACACACACAAACACCCCACCCCCTACATCTGGAGCACATGGGGTCACGCGATCCTCACAATTAGCACGTAAGCCGGCACGACTTAATTAGACCAGATAGACGTAAAGAGTGCCAGGCTTATAGCTAATTGATCGCTTAGACCAGAAGCACTCATGGCTTTTTATTGTATGGGCTTTTGGGGTGGGGGGGGACGGGGTGGAGGGGGTGGGGGGTGTTTTAGCCACGACTGGATAAATGGATAGAAACAAACCACTTCAACCACAGCGAACTGCAACATTTATTACGTACATGCACACACTGTATCTGAACAAACTACGAAATAAAACAATCTTACTAATGGTCATTTTAGACAAAAATTAGAGATTGTGACATGGGCGTATTCATGGGGGGGGTGTGCAAGGGGGCATTAGCCCCCCCCCCCACATTTTGAAAAAATGTCATAAAGTTGTTATTTGCCCCCCCCCCCTGAAAAATTTTTGCCCCCCCCCCCTGGAAAAATTCCTAGCGACGCCCATGGATTGTGATTAACAGTGTTGCTACGGCTTGGCTATTTTAGAGCTGGGATAACCTATGTTTTTTTTTTTTTTTTTTAAAGTAATGTAGTGATAATTTAGAGAAGAAATAACACTGTAGTTATGGTTTCCGAAATCTCCATTTGAATTTTAACTTAATGTCATTTGTTTTATTACTGAATTTTATTTTTGCCAAATTTGAACTGGAAGTGTATACATTGTGTGAACATTGGAAGTACAAATGTATATAAAATCGTGTCAAATAAAGTCAATGGAAATATATACACATCGTGTCAACTTTCAGTCAAAGCGAGGGATTATTTTAATCGAAATAGAATATTCTAAATTTGATCCTGTCACGGGCCCACCCGTGCTGATAATAATATTTTAAAAAGTTGGCCAGCTCAGTCCGAGCCCCTAAAGCTCGCCGGGCCCCTGGGCATTGTCCCCCTGCCCCCCCCCTCTTGGCGTCACTGCTTGTATGTCAAGAAATGAAAACAATAAGTCACACCCCCTCCCTCACCCCCACCCCACCCTCCTCCAATCCTTCAGTCTGTGACCTCTTCAGCCTCATTTTCACAGTTTATGACCTCTTGGGTCGAATCTTCCTCGGTGAAATGTGTGTATGGGTGCGTGCGTGTGTGCGTTTGTTTGTAAGTGCGCGCGAAGAACAAATACAAACAAGATGGTGGCCTACAATATTCCCCGTATGTGACATAAAGAGAATCTGGACCACACATTATCATATTAAAAGTTGGCAGCGGGAGAAAACATCTGGGAACAAAGTGAGCGAAAAGGTCAAAGGTGATTTCTTAAAGTGTCAAGATGTTAGTGCCTCCAGTGGCATGGGTCAAATTAAGCATTACATTGGTTAGTTAGGGACACACATGAAGTATTGCATTGGTTAGTTAGGACACATGAAGTATTACATTGGTTAGTTAGGACACATGAAGTATTACATTGGTTAGTTAGAACACACGAAGTATTACATTGGTTAGTTAGGACACATGAAGTATTACAATGGTTAGTTAGAACACACGAAGTATTACATTGGTTAGTTAGGGACACATGAAGTATTACATTGGTTAGTTAAAACACATGAAGTATTACATTGGTTAGTTAGAACACACGAAGTATTACATTGGTTAGTTAGGGACACATGAAGTATTACATTGGTTAGTTAGGACACATGAAATATTACATTGGTTAGTTAGAACACACGAAGTATTACATTGGTTAGTTAGGACACATGAAATATTACATTGGTTAAATAGGGACACATGAAATATTATATTGGTTAGTTAGGACACATGAAGTATTACATTGGTTAGTTAGGGACACTTGAAGTATTACATTAGTTAGTTAGGGACACACGAAGTATTACTTTGGCCGAAAGGAGATGAGATGATAAATGTCATGTGATGTCCAATTATGTTCAGCTATTTTCGCTATATCATAGACAGGTATGTAACTACGATTAGACATATTTTGAGAGTCTTCTGTTTATATCCTGGTCATAGCCGACCTGGCAATTGAAGTACCCCGTGGGTCACTTATGTGTGACCATGCTACATTTTATGATTATGATATAAATATCAATACTATCTCTGAAACTACATATTTCTATTTCATTCCCGATTCCAATATCAATATGTGTAATAATGTATCGGATGAGAGTTAGAATACAAAAAAATTAGTCCTTTACGATACCCAAACAAGACACGATATTTCCGATGTAAAGGGATTGACTGAAGATAACTTTGTTTGACTTATCACGAGCTACTTTGGTATTTACAATCGCCAAGCGTTTGTATAGTTATAGCAAGAGTGTATGGCTAACAAGTAACAACACAATTACACACACACGCACACACACACATATTGAATTTGTATTGGAAACCATCTCATCATTGTTAAATAAATAAAAAAGTCGCATCTTTGAATCATTCCAGGTGTGTTGCCGTACGCCATCAAGTCCATTCCTGGAATACTTCCTGGCCAGTATGGGTAAGTTGAATTGAACACTTAATTGTTGTTGTTGTTGTTGATTTACAAAGATATTTAGCCCTTCGTACAATCTAACTGAATATTACAGACAGTTTACCATTGTTGGACTTTGCGTTGTTGTTGTTGTTGTTGATTTACAAAGATATTTAGCCCTTCGTACAATCTAACTGAATATTATAGACAGTTTACCACTGTTGGACTTTGCCATCAGCCACTAACTTGAGATATGGTTCCACCTTTTTTTTTATGCTGACAATGTTTAATTCTGCTGTTCTCAATCTTTTTTCGCGACTGTCCCCCAAAGGTTACGAAAGTATGTCCCCGGGTAACCCCCCCCCTCCCCACACGTTAAAGTTCGCGACTAAATGTACTTAATTTCACTATGGAATCTGATTCCCTTTCAAACGCGACACTGGAACACAGTCGTTTTTTTTTGGTGATGGGTCACGTAGCAGCAAACTGGAGACCTTCTTCATAACTGTTGATTGTTTTTAAACGAAAATTATAAGCCGCTGCTGACCCCTGCATAACCTTTTCTCTCCCCCCCCCCCGTACCCCTTGGGGTACGCTTACCAGCAGTTGAGAACCGTGGATTTAACTACCGTTGAAATGTGAGATCCATTGAGCTACATGAGAATAGACTACGGCAGCCTGTTTGATCCAGTCCCGACCAATCGATTCAGAGGGCCAGTAGTAGTAGTAGTTGTAGTAGTAGTAGTAGTTGTAGTAGTAGTTGTAGTAGTAGTAGTAGTAGTAGTAGGCATCCGTCCATCTCGGAAGATGATGGTAGCCCTCTAGGTTAACGTCTCCAGAGCGCAGGCCTGGGCGAAGGTTATGGAGGCCTTTGCGCTGCCCAGACAACAGGGCCTCCCTCTCGGCTTTGTCGACGGGGTCCAAGGGGGGGGGGAGGGTGCAAAGCACCACGCTTGGAGAAGACCTGGCTGCAGGAGTTGCCGGAAGGACATCATGAGTGACGTTCATCCGCCTTAGTACTAGTAGTACCTCTGTACAACTAGCCTTTAATGTCACGAATTTATTTACTTAGTTCAATATTAGTTCATGTTCACACTCCATCGTTCAGCTCTTGGTGCGGCCTGATGGCCCAACTTTCGAAACCCCAGTGTGGCCCACGACTCAAAAAAGTTTGCCCACAAAAACTCCAGGATTGACTAATTGTCTGTGGCCTCTTTGGTGAAGGTCTTGTTGGCCGCGCGGTATAGAGCACAGGACTGTCGACCTGAGAGCCCCATGTTCAATCCTCGGTGGGAACTAATGGAGTTTGTACCAGGTCCTGGTGACAGTTGGCTAATAAGTCCCTCAAGTCCACTCAGCTTTAAATGACTGCCTGGCTTTAGTTGGGAAAGTGAAGGCGGCACTAACTACACAAAACCCATGTATATTCCGTCGTTACAGGAACAGATGAATGCTACACTTCATCCTTCTACATTTGGCCGAATTTTGGGGTGAATACTGTAAATAATCATAGTCGTTTTTTATGGGAAGACAAAGTAAGCAATCGCCCCTACCTAAAAACACTTACTGTCAAAGGGGTTCTTCCATTATTTATATTAAAATAAAATTTGTTGTTAATAGTGGGAATCCCAAAACATCTCTAGAAATCTTTGTCTAGGGCCATCAACTATCTCTGGATATGTCTGCCTAGGGTCACCAACTATCTCTGGATATGTCTGTCTAGGGTCACCGACTATCTCTGGATATGTCTGTCTAGGGTCACCAACTATCTCTGGATATGTCTGCCTAGGGTCACCAACTATCTCTGGATATGTCTGTCTAGGGTCACCAACTATCTCTGGATATGTCTGCCTAGGGTCACCAACTATCTCTGGATATGTCTGTCTAGAGCCCCCAACTATCTCTGGATATGTCTGTCTAGGGTCACCAACTATCTCTGGATATGTCTGTCTAGGGTCACCAACTATCTCTGGATATGTCTGTCTAGGGTCACCAACTATCTCTGGATATGTCTGTCTAGGGTCACCAACTATCTCTGGATATGTCTGTCTAGGGTCACCAACTATCTCTGGATATGTCTGTCTAGGGTCACCAACTATCTCTGGATATGTCTGTCTAGGGTCACCAACTATCTCTGGAAATCCCTGCATAGGGCTCACAAATATATCTGCATAGGGCTTCTATATATTCCTGGATATCTCTGTGTAGGGCCCCCACCTATCTCTGGATAAAGCCCCAAAAATAATTCCTGGATATTTCTACCTAGGGCCCCAAAATATCTCTAGAAATCTCTACCTAGGACCCTCATATATATCTAAATATCACTGCATAGGGCTCCCAACAATCTCTGGATATCTCTGTGTAGGGCCCTCAAATATCTCTAAATACCACTGCCTAGGGCCACCAAATATTCCGGATTTTCTGACAAGGGACCTCAACTATCTCTGGATGTCTCTGCCTAGAGACCCCTTAACACCAAGGTATGGCTCTATCAACGATATTACTAAACAAATCCGTTAGTAATCAATGTAGTGTCGAGAGATAAAGTCTTATCTTTTCACATGCCTCATTACATCAGTGATTCTCAAAGATAAAGTCTTATCTTTTCACATGCCTCATTACATCAGTGATTCTCAAAGATAAAGTCTTATCTTTTCACATGTCTCATTACGTCATTGATTCTCACACTTTTTCGCTCTGCGACTCATTTTGACAATAGTTTTGTTTTCCAAACCAACATGAAAAAAAAAACTACCATAAAATTAAAAAAATAAAAGAGAAAAATGCGTGATTAATTGTATATAAATATTTCTCCTTTGAATGTGAACATTTACAACAGCATAATTTTTTCCAACATATATAAAGAAATAAGGGCTGTAAATATACGTAGATAGATTGTCGACCATTTAATTATAAATTCAAATGTTGTAGCGACCCACTTTTGATGTATACGTGATTACCACTTTGAGAAGCGCCCCATCTGTTAATATGTTTGTATGGCTTGCATGAGTCGTGGGCAAAGAAGTTCAGCAACAATGTCTTCAGAGGAAGTTAGAGTCTGAGGTACTTAGCTGAGATTCTTTACTTCACACTAGCACAATCTTCATCTTTAAGTGTTTTCTGGATCTTTTAGTGTACTCTGGATCTGTTAGTGTACTCTTGATCTTTAGTGTACTCTTGATCTTTAGTGTACTCTTGATCTTTGAGTGTACTCTTGATCTTTTAATGTCCTCTTGATCTTTGAGTGTACTCTTGATCTTTGAGTGTACTCTTGATCTTTGAGTGTCCTCTTGATCTTTGAATGTACTCTTGATCTTTGAGTGTACTCTTGATCTTTGAGTGTACTCTTGATCTTTGAGTGTACTCTTGATCTTTGAGTGTACTCTTGATCTTTGAGTGTACTCTTGATCTTTAGTGTACTCTTGATCTTTAGTGTACTCTTGATCTTTAGTGTACTCTGGATCTTTGAGTGTACTCTTGATCTTTTAATGTCCTCTTGATCTTTGAGTGTACTCTTGATCTTTAGTGTACTCTTGATCTTTGAGTGTACTCTTGATCTTTAGTGTACTCTGGATCTTTGAGTGTACTCTTGATCTTTGAGTGTCCTCTTGATCTTTGAGTGTACTCTTGATCTTTGAGTGTACTCTTGATCTTTGAGTGTACTCTTGATCTTTAGTGTACTCTGGATCTTTGAGTGTACTCTTGATCTTTTAATGTCCTCTTGATCTTTGAGTGTACTCTTGATCTTTAGTGTACTCTGGATCTTTGAGTGTACTCTTGATCTTTTAATGTTCTCTTGATCTTTGAGTGTACTCTTGATCTTTAGTGTACTCTGGATCTTTTAGTGTACTCTTGATCTTTCAATGTCCTCTTGATACGTTTGGTGTCCTCTTGATCTTTTAGTGTACTCTTGATCTTTTAGTGTCTTCTTGATATGTTAGTTGATCATCTTGATCTTTTAGTTTTTGGACTCATTTGTATTATCTTAATCCTTCAGGGTCAGCTTGATAATATTTATTCAGAATCAAGGCCAACCACTCCCTTACTTATCAGTGAATTATCGATCTTTGTAAATAATATTGTGTATAAATTATTTCATGACATTTGGATGTAGCTTCACTGTTCAGCTACATTGTTCCATTTCTCGGTGCTAAATTATTTTTTACACTACGTGCTCCAGGGTGGTGAAAGTAACCTTCACACTCGGTGGTGATGCATAGTATGACAGTAACCCAGTGGCGTAGTGAGGGGGAGGGGGCAATAGGGGTCATTATGTCCCGGGCGCTACTCACAAAGGGGCGCCAAATGGTATACATGTATTTGCATATAGTTTTATATGGTTTTTGAATGGGGGGGGGCGCTAAACAGGTATTGTGCCCCGGGTGCGAGTTAAGCTCGCTACGCCCCTGCAGTAACCTTCACACTATGCGGTAATACCTATTCAATGTGATTCAATATTAAAAATATAAACTATAGACTCAGACTGGAAAGAATGTATTTTAAATCGTGATAAATACATTTTAAATGTAAACAGGAATTACGACAGATTCCGAAACAATTATCCATTTACAAACTGTCTTTGTCTTAACATTTCCAGTGATAGATTCCTGTTATCGGTTGATTTTGGATTATTCCAACTAACCAATTTAAAGACTTATTTATCTTAAAAGAAAAATTACCGAAGAATGTTACAAATGTACTGAAACTCACACTTATACATATATGTAAATATATATATATACTAGCTATACCTGCGAAACCTTTCCATATAATTATACTCCATAAGGTTTGATTAGTAGGCTAGGTTATTTTTGGTTTCGGACAGATCCGATTTTTTTCATAATTTCATTACTATTGTTTACGTTTGACAATTTTAAACTGGAATACTGTTGTATTCATTCTTTAGTTTCGATTTAACGCAGAATCCACACCGCCATTATTTATATATATATATATATATATATATATATATATATATATATATATTTATATATATACTTGGGGGAAGTTACGATCCCAATCAAGATAGATATGACTTAAACGACTAAAGATAAAGAATGCTGAAGTCACTGTAAACAGTCATAACATTTCTTTCAGCATGTCTAAATCTGTATATAGCCTCCCCCACCCACCCCCGGCGGAACAGACCAAAACATACTTAACCAAAGAATATAAATGACTAGTGCATATATTTTGTGGACCAGTCTAACTCTTAAATGTAATATGTGCTCACATGTTTAGAATGTATTGTGTTCCAATGTTTAGAATGTGATCATTCTCAGGCTTAGAATGTGTTTCTTCATAGTTTCATAAAGTGATCATTAACATATTTAGATTGTAACAGAAGTATATAGGTAGGGCTAGAATGTGGTACTGATTTACAGTTTTATACACAGGCATAGAATTTGATCATTCACAGGCTTAGAATTTGATCATTCGCATGTTTAGATTGTAATCTTCACAGAGTTAAACCGTTTATTTACTAGCTTTTATTGTAATGTTTCATATATTTAAAATTGTAACACAATTTTACAGATCTAGATAGATCTTCATGCGTTCAGTAGCTTATAGAATGTGACCAATCACTGGTTTTTATTGAATTGTATTCATTTTCAAAATATGGTTCTTGACATGGATAATGCCAATTATTACTTCCAATTAATAAACATTTTTTTTCCTCAAGTAATTTCAAGAAGCTTTCATCTATTAGGTGGGTTATCTTAAAAAACTTAAATAAATTCATTTATTGAGATTTCTACATCATTATTGACATTAATGATGCTAACACCCAGTTACACTTTCACCCAGTCATTAATGGTGATATCACCCAGTTACACTTTCACCCAGTTATTAATGGTGGTAACACCTAATTACACTCTCACCCATTCATATAAGGTGGTAGCATCCAGTTACACTCTCACCCATTCATTAATGGTGGTAGCACCCAGTTACACTTTCACCCAGTCATTAATGGTGGTAGCATCCAGTTACACTTTCACCCAGTCATTAATGGTGGTAGAACCTAAATACACATTTACCCAGACATTAATGGTGGTAACACTCAGTTACACTTACACCCAGTTATTAATGAGGCCCATCCAAAATTTAATTCAATGTACCGAATAGTTCACATTCTAATCAATTCGAAAAAAAAAAACGAAACACAAATTTACTAAGTTTACTTTTTAATCAACTTGATTTTCTTTGCTTCACATTTTGAATAAATTTTACGGATTCGGATTTTTGAAAAAAAATTTCTCATCATTAAATTCTAACTTTTAATTTTATTCTAATTTTCGAAGGCAATTAAATTGTTATCTCTGAGAAAGTTGTTTGCTTTTCTGATTAATTGGAAACTTTGATTAAACGTTAATTTTCATGAGATATTTATCAAGTAACAAAGACACATATTCTTGAAATTAATTAATTTACAGAGGCGAATGAGTTTCAATACAACGTAAACATTTACTACAGTTCAAGTGTTTTAGAAGATTTCTCTGCTCTTTAATTAACGCATATTGTCAAATCACTTTATGGTGAGGTCTTCTTAAACTAAACTCATCACCTTTATTGTTCAGATATGCCGTGTTTCGGTAAGGCCTGGACATTGTCCTAGACACATAATCCGTAGTTGTAGTAGCTAGCTATGTAATACCATATGATGTAGTAGCTAGCTATGTAATCCCATATGATGCAGTGACTAGCTATGTAATCCAATATGATGCAGTTGCTAGCTATATAATCCCATATGATGCAGTGACTAGCTATGTAATCACATATGATGTGGTGGCTAGCTATATAATCACGTGATGCAGTGGCTAGCTATGTAATCCCATATGATGCAATGGCTAGCTATGTAATCCCATATGATGCAGTGGTTAGCTATGTAATCCCATATGATGCAGTGGCTAGCGATGTAATCACATATGATGCAGTGGCTAGCTATGTAATCCCATATGATGCAGTGGCTAGCTATGTAATCCCATACGATGCAGTGGTTAGCTATGTAATCCCATATGATGCAGTGGCTAGCTATGTAATCCCATACGATGCAGTGGCTAGCTATGTAATCCCATACAATGCAGTGGTTAGCTATATAATCCTATATGATGCAGTAGCTAGCTATGTAATCCCATATGATGCAGTGGCTAGCTATGTAATCCCATATGATGCAGTGGCTAGCTATGTAATCCCATATGATGCAATGGCTAGCTATGTAATCCCATATGATGCAGTGGTTAGCTATGTAATCCCATATGATGCAGTGGCTAGCGATGTAACTTTATATGACTCTTAACTGATGAGTGAATTTTGTCTATTATTTAATTTCACAAAAGACTATGGTGCTGAACTTTATTATTTTTTTTAATTACGAGAATGAAACAAATAGTAATTATGGAAAAGTATTTTAAATGGCTTCTAATTTAAATTATTTGTCAAGCAATAAGGTCAAGGGTCAGGGTATGAACTAGGACGCCAATAGCGTCATCCTTCATCACGATGTGATTGTCAGCTTATTTATTTTTTCATCCACGAAGATAGAATTACCAGGGACGCCGAAAGATTTGGGGGGGGGGGGGGTAAACGATTTTGACAAGCATACTATAAATAACCACCCAACGTTTTATATCATGCAAGTAGTCAGCAACATTTGTTAATATGTTTCTTTCTCTTCACATTGTTGCAATTATTAAATAACTAGCTGTACCCTGCAAACCCTTTATGGGTAGGCTAGATTATTTTTGGTTTCGGGCAGATCAGATTTTTTCATGATTGTATTTTAAACTGGAATACTGTTGTATTAATTCTTTACTTTCGATTTAACGCAGAACCCTAATGGCTATTATTTATGTAGACGAAATTTACTTTCTGTTTAACCCAGTTGTTAAGGACGTGATTAAAACCTTCTATAACCTCCCAGGTGTGGTGTTCCCTCTGTACTCCAGCCTTACATGTTTTGTACATACCACTTGTATTAATATATGTTTTTTACCCTCAATATGTCTCCTGTACTCCGGCCGTACACGTGTGTTTGTCCTACATACACCACTGGCATATATATAGTTCCGTTTACCACTGGCATATATATAGTTCCTTTTATCACTGACATATATACAGTTCCGTTTACCACTGGCATATATATATATATATATATATATATATATATATATATATATATATATATATATAGTTCAGTTTAATATAGAAACTGTTCATACTTACTGAAAACGCAAGAAATTGATAAATAATTATTGCATTAAAAATGTATCATGATAAACCAAGTATTACAATAAAATACGTATCTAGATAGACCACATCCGACAACAAAACACGTACTTCGATATACCACATATCACATTAAAACACGTATTTCGTACTATACATATAACAGTAAAATTCTCACTACATTTACAAGGATATAAATCTTGCCAATTCAGTTTCATGATTGTTTCACTCTAGCGCACACATACACAAACATACACACACACACATATATATATAGACATACAGACGTTTCTATTATTAAATGATCTTTTTAACCATCATAAAGAATGGGCTATAGAAATTGAAAAAGTTATAATAATTGTTTTTTTTATTATTTTACAATTACTAAACCTATAACATAAGTTATGTTATGCCTTTTTATTTATGCAAATACAACTGATAACTAGTTTTTTATTTTTTTTTTAAATAGTGATTTCACTTATTCTGAAATTGTATACCTCATAAACGGGTTTCAGTGTCATATTTTAGTACTTAACTGAACACTATTTATACACACTGTTGTTCATAAGTAAGTCACTAGTCATGTTTGTTTATCGTACCATTTAACTCATAAATGTGTGTCAGTGTTAGAATATAAGCCTGTCAGACTATTCAGTGTTGTGGTCTATATCAACGGGTATTGATTGTAATGTTCGAGTAAATATCAAACTAATGTCGTTCACATGTCATGACAACATATGTCTAATAAATGTAATGTTACCTTATGTCAACCAAATGTCATGTCATCTTGCACTTTTCTCTCTCGCAGAGAATATTACCA
>JAGDYQ010000123.1:17500-78160 GCA_021962125.1 Bulinus truncatus
TCACATTCACTGCGGCCCCACGTAATTAGAATAACCTTTTCATTCTTTCTTTTTTTTGTGGTATATTAAAATGTAGTATATTAAAATGTGGTATATTAAAATGTGGTATATTAAAATGTGGTATATTAAGATGTGGCTTATTAAGATGTGGTATTATATATTAATAATCAATTGATTCTTAAACGAAAGCATTTTTCGACCCACTAAGAAATTCAAAATCAGCCCCCAACACACACTTAGTGAGGACCTCTGATATATATATATATATATATATATATATATATATAGTATTATTACAAACTGTATTTGATAATCACTTGGATGGTGTACACGTAGTTGATGTGCACTAATATCAATAATGAAATTACTTGAGCAATACTGTATCACCGCTCAACATTCTTCAAATAACCATAGCGACATTGTAGCTTCTTCAATAGTATAGCATACGTTTCCTACTTAACGAAATTAGACCACTACACTGATTGGGCTAATTAGAATGTCATAATTTTACTGCATATCAACATGTCCTTATCAATCATTTACAACCATGACTCTTTGATTTTGTTTTTCCTTTTTTTTCTTTCTCGACACATTAATGAAACCCATTTCAGGTTGCACAAAGATATGAACTAATGACTTTCACAATTGAAATATTTCATAGCGTTTTATTTTATTTTTTAGTTGGTAACCTCGTTATTCCTAGGTTCTGTCCACAGCTGGCTAAGCCAAACAAATACGACAAAATGTACATCTTCGACCTACATTCCAGAAGTCTGTCTGATAAATTCTGATACGTTTTTAAAGTCAAGTACAATTAAACTTCAAGAGATTGTAAAATATAAGCATATATATATATATATATATATATAATTTAAAAGTATTTGCAGAATTAAGCAACGTATACTCATAACAGCGAACAGCAATTGTTTCGGATGGAGAGGACAGATGCCTGAAGGCAAGTTGTTAAAAGATTATGACAAAAGCTGTTCAATTTTCTCGATACAGCCTTCAGGACAAATAAACTGATGTTGTGGACCGTGTACTTCCTTCTTACAACAAATGAATTGAGGTTGTGGACTGAATACCATTTGTTAAACGATAAGGACTTACGCTGTTAAATTTCCTTCAGGACAAATCAACTGAGGTTGTGGACTGACTACAAACAGTTGGGGTTTGTCAAGTGAGGCATAGTTGTAGAAAAAGTCTGTGATCGAATTAGTGGCCGGATATGTCAACTAATACACAGATGAGTTTCCACGATGACTGTGTGCATGGGTGGCATGTTATGCTTGCTAATTTGTTAATTTTTGTCACATGTTGCTGGCACTACTACCTTTGTAGGCTATATTTTTTGTTTTGTCATGGAGATTTTGTTCAGATGTCACTGTCATTAATAATTGCATTAATTAGCTGTTCAGCTCTTCTGAATGGTGTATTTTTTTTTTTAAAATATTATCAGATACAGACGAATTAAGAATTATTAAAAAAAAAAACAACTAGCTGTTATATCCCCTTAGTTTTGATCGGTAGGCTAGGTTATTTTTGGTTTCGGGCAGATCCGATTTTTTTTTCATGATTGTATTTTAAACTGCAATACTGTTGTATTAATTCTTTACTTTCGATTTAACGCAGAGCCCAAATCGCTTTTATAAATTAAATATTAATTTGGTTTACAGTGTCGTGTCCCTCACTGAGCTATCCTCACGTTATAGTTCCAGCTGCCGTACGGTTTGATTTCTTTTATTATTCTTCTTATGTTTTACTAGTTGTACCTTGCAAAACCTTTGCATAGAGTTATATCCCCTTATGCTTGATCGGTAGGCTGGGTTATTTTTTGGTTTCGGGCAGATCCGATTTTTTTCATGGTTGTATTTTAAACAGGAATACTGTTGTACATGTATTAATTCTTTACTTTCGATTTAACGCACACTGGAAATGAGTAATATTATATATGATTTACTTAACTTTTCATCGCCATAGTTGAACTCTAGTCTAAATGACATATATACTATTCTCTTCATATTGTCGTTTATATGCACGGCCGTCTTCAGTGCATCATGGGCCCTGGGCATTCTAATGTAACAGCCCCCCCTCCCCTACAACAACTTTAAAAGAATGAAAAATAAAATAAAAGTGTTAGCTTGGGGCCCCTTTATTTGTGTAGCCCGTGGGTTTAGATGGATCTGCCTATATGCATGGGACTTCTGTGGGTTAAAGAGCAGGGCCGGCCTTAAGAATTGCGGGGCCCAATTTAACGGATGCTTGCGAGCCCCCCCCCTCTTCTAATCTTTAAAAGCCTGTGACAAGACCCATGACAGATAGTGATATGCTTAATGTAAATTGCGGGCCCCCCTGCCAGGCCTAAGGGCGGCCCTGGGTAAGGTAAGAGCGTCAGACAAGCTCATGCCCGTATGTGACATTGAAAGACAAATTCAAATCAACCATGACCACCAAAGACTATTTGACTCTGTTATATGATACATGGGGGTCTGGGAGCACTATGACTCTTGTCTCATGTGACCCATATTTTTTATAACTCATGTATTTTGTATATATATATATATATATGTATATATATATATATATATATATATATATATATATATATATATTTGTTTTATGTAATGTGTTTTCTTTTTTTTTTTTTTATTTAATACATTATCTTAAAAAAAAGCTACAACTTTTGTTTACAAGATACATATAATGTTACATCAAGTCAGGGGGTCAATAAAATAATGTTCTACTTACTACAGTTAGTCTTTTATTATAATGCTCAACTTAATACAGTGATAGTTTTATTTCAAAGATTTGTTCACCTGTATTTGAAATACAAATTTAAATAACGTGTTTAATGCCTATGATATCTTTTGATATCAACTGATATTTTATGTAACTCTTCTATGATATCAACTGATATTCATGTAACTGTTCTAAGATATGACCTGTTATTCATGTAACTATTGTATGATATCAACTGATATTCATGTATTTGTTCTATGACATCAACTGATATTCATGTAATTTTATATTACAGGTGTGATGTGGACTATTACATATCTTCTCAGCTCTTGGCAAACCGGTAAGTGAAATATTTCACTTGGTACACTAAACAAACGTTGTCACAATATCATTTTGTTTTCACAACATTTATGCTCAACATTGTTTAGTAATCGCATCAATAGATATTTCGACTTTTGTTTCATGTTGAATTATTTGGGAAAAAAAACTTTTTCATTTAATTTTGTTGTTTAAAGAACTCCAGATTTCATTAAACTAATATATATATATATATATATATATATATATATATATATATATATATATATATATATACATGCATGAATATAAACACATGAAATAAATAAATAGCTATTTACACACTGATTATAATACATATAAACAGGTACAACACAACGACAGACTCTCAAAAGATGCATACATCAACACAGATTGACAGACTCTTAAAAGATGCATACATAATACATCAACACACGTTGACAGACATACATAATACATCAACACACATTGACAGACATACATAATACATCAACACACATTGACAGACATACATAATACATCAACACACATTGACAGACATACATAATACATCAACACACATTGACAGACATACATAATACATCAACACACATTGACAGACATACATAATACATCAACACACATTGACAGACATACATCAACACACATTGACAGACATACATAATACATCAACACACATTGACAGACATACATCAACACACATTGACAGACATACATAATCAACACACATTGACAGACATACTTAATACATCAACACACATTGACAGACATACATAATACATCAACACACATTGACAGACTCTCAAAAAAAAATACATATATCATCAAAACACATAGACATACATCAACACAGTACATGTTGTCAGACTTTAAGTCATCTAAAGTACTTTTCTTTTCACTCCGTTCTGTGAGACAAAGTTATGGCTGGTAGATATTGTCTCCAACTAACTGTATCTTTATATCTTTATAATATTCTTTCTCCAACTTTGATAATTATCTATTGTTTTGAGTTCCCCATGGTGTCTGGTGTGAGAGTCTTTCATCTCCAACAACATCTAGCAGACCATCGCCCTGTATCTGGTAAAGAATGCAAAGTATTGAACACATTCATGTTAGGGTTGGTAACGATGGAAATCTTAGAACTGTAACCTAAACACTGGGGATGCTCACCTTCAGGAGAGCTCATCCCAGGAGAAGAAAACAATGTTCTCGTGACGTCACACAATGGTGCTATTTTTAGTAGCTGTTGCTACTTGCTAAATTGTCTTGAGTCTCTTTTTTTTTTCCTACATCATAACACATTCTCATGACGAGCAGCTGTAAATGATCGAATGACGTGTGCTGTTCAGTAACACACAGCTGTAAATGATCGAATGACGTGTGTTATTCAGTAAGTAACACACAGCTGTAAATGATCGAATGACGTGTGCTGTTCAGTAACACACAGCTGTAAATGATCGAATGACGTGTGCTGTTCAGTAACACACGGCTGTAAATGATCGAATGACGTGTGCTGTTCAGTAACACACAGTTGTAAATGATCGAATGACGTGTGCTGTTCAGTAGCACACAGCTGTAAATGATCGAATGACGTGTGCTGTTCAGTAGCACACAGCTGTAAATGGATGAGTGATGTATGCAATGAAACACAGCTGTAAGTGGATAAATGATGTATGCAGTGAAACACAGCTGTAAATGGCTGAATGATGTATGCAGTGAAACACTGCTGTAAATGGCTTACTGATGTATGCAGTGAAACACGGCTGTAAATGGCTGAATGATGTATGCAGTGAAACACGGCTGTAACTGGCTGAATGATGTATGCAGTGAAACACAGCTGTAAATGGCTGACTGATGTATGCAGTGAAACACGGCTGTAAATGGCTGACTGATGTATGCAGTGAAACACTGCTGTAAATGGCTGACTGATGTATGCAGTGAAACACGGCTGTAAAGGGATGAATGATGTATGCAATGAAACACTGCTGTAAATGATGACTGAATGATGTATGCAGTGAAACACAGCTGTAAATGGCTGACTGATGTATGCAGTGAAACACGGCTGTAAATGGCTGACTGATGTATGCAGCGAAACACTGCTGTAAATGGCTGACTGATGTATGCAGTGAAACACTGCTGTAAAGGGATGAATGATGTATGCAATGAAACACTGCTGTAAATGATGACTGAATGATGTATGCAGTGAAACACAGCTGTAAATGATGACTGAATGATGTGTGCAGTGAAACACAGCAGTAAATGGCTGAATGATTGTGATACATTTTTGTCTCACGGGCATGCCATGCTGTTTTTTTGGCTGATTATATAATTTTAGTGAATGTAAAGTTTGTTTTTTATCTGAATTATACAACAAGCGCCATTATGGTAAATCTGACTTATACAGCTAGTGGCAGTTATGGTCAATCTGACTTGTACAGCTAGTGGCAGTTATGGTCAATCTGATTTGTACAGCCAGTGGCAGTTATTGTAAATCTGACTTGTACAGCCAGTGGCAGTTTTTGTAAATCTGATTGTACAGCCAGTAACATTTCTGTCATGTTCCTAAATAAAGTCCGTTGTACATAAAATAAAGAACAACATATTATTAAACTTTGCTTTATTCATTCTATTTGCACAAAACTACTCGAACACTTTTGTGTAAAATGCTAACATATACAAAAAACTGCAAATAAATTTGAACATTGTACAAAGTCGTGCATAATGATATGTTCATAATGTTTTATACTGTTCAGGCTGGGGGGAGGGGGGGTATTTTTTTAAACTGTATACCTAGAGGTTACAAACCTGGGGTTAAAAAACAAAATCAGCTGATAACTAAAAAGCTCGTTATTAGAACGGGTAGGTTCCCTGTGTTTACAAACACAATGGGGGCCATGTGTGGTACACATCCCCCATAAGTGAGCAGCTGAAGACAAGCACACACCTCACTGTGGACAGATTATTTCGCTGGGTTGTTCGCTAGTAGTGCTGATTGTTGTCCGCGGACAAAGTCTGTATTTAAACATGTGTTGGCTGACTACTAACCGAGTAACAGTGTTCTTTCATCACCGCGACATCCCTGCGATTAATTACATAGCTCAAGCTGCTAAACAATGGATGGATGGATGGATGGGTGTGTGGGTGGGTGGGTGGATGGATGGATGGGTGGGTGAATGGATGGATGGGTAGAAAGAATTAGAACCCACGCTTCCTTTTTTTTACATTTACCTTTTGGATTTTCAACAAAACGGTAAAAGTACTAAGAAAGTCATAGTGTTTGGTAAAAGCTAAATGGAGCTTATAAAAGTACTAGTGGAAAAGCCTGCTGAAGCTGGCTGAACGAAATCCGATAGAAAGGATACCAAAGAAATATACCAAATACATGTACTGCAATAGAAAAGAACATGTGGCCTTTTATTGCCATGAACAGAATACGATATGAACAGAAATAACAAAAAAATGTATGAAATACAACGCATATACCGCACGATATGAAAACGACCTGAGGGAGACACACGGGTTAGACGATTATGTATTTAAGGAAGAAGACCTTCCATAACCATTTCTACTTATGGTTTATTCGGCTTTGAAATTCTAACTAAAATATGAAACTGATTACGTTTGTATGTTATGTTTGTTATTGGGCGTGTTGTTTTTTTTTTTTTTTTTTGTTTTGTTTTAAATAACAACATCTTTCCAATTAATAAACATAGAAACCTTTTACTAAAAACTTAACCAAATTGTACTAAATACCTACCCAAGACTACTTATAATATGCCCCTTCCAGTAAGACCGCTTGCAGCTAATGCATTTTTTCCTAATACCGCAGTGAATTCCGAGCATATGGTGCAAGAAAGGGGGGAAAAAAACTCCAATTGATCACATAGAAAGCAAAGGGGAGATATTCATCTAAAAAGTGATATGTGTATGTAGTAACTAGTATTTTTAATGTGGTCTTATATATAATTTTTTTTTTTAAATGCATCGTTGCGGAAACAATTTAACATAAGATTCAATAGGAGTTTTTTTTTTTTGCATTTATAATGGACGACATGGAGGTGAATTCAGCTGGGAGAATTCTAAAAATAAAATACCTAATACAGTCTAGTGTGTTGGACCAGATCTTATTTAATTTTAATTCCATTTATTACACAATAGTTTATACAAACGATGCATACATTTAATTTTCGACAGGACCCCTTTGTCAAGTTACTTTTTCGGTCCGACCCCTCTGTCAAGTTACTGTTTTTGGTCCGACCCCTCTGTCAAGTCACTATTTTTGGTCCGACCCCTCTGTCAAGTTACTGTTTTTGGTCCGACCCCTCTGTCAAGTCACTATTTTTGGTCCGACCCCTCTGTCAAGTCACTATTTTTGGTCCGACCCCTCTGTCAAGTTACTGTTTTTGGTCCGACCCCTCTGTCAAGTCACTATTTTTAGTCCGACCCCTCTGTCAAGTCACTATTTTTGGTCCGACCCCTCTGTCAAGTCACTGTTTTTAGTCCGACCCCTCTGTCAAGTTACTGTTTTTGGTCCGACCCCTCTGTCAAGTTACTGTTTTTGGTCCGACCCCTCTGTCAAGTCACTATTTTTTGGTGCGGTCTTACTCTCTAGTTACTACTTTTAGTCCGGTGCTTCTGTCTAAATACTGCTCCTCGTCCGGTGCACCTGTCAAATTACTGCTCTTAAGTATATATTGTGGCCATCCATTCCAAATGCGTGCACACTCTTGGCCTAGCATCTGCACTTAATTAACTAACACTATGATGCCCAGCGTCTACTTAATGAAAGAAACCTTAGCACTGATACAAACAAGTGAATTCAGCGACAGTGTCAGACAGACAGAAACCTCAGCACTGATAAAAATCAACTGAATTCAGGACAGTGTCGGACAGAAAGAAACCTCAGCACTGATACAATCATCTTAGTTCAGTGAAGTGTCAGACGGAAACCTCAGCACTGATACAAGCAACTGAATTCAGTGAAGTGTCAGACGAAAACCTCAGCACTGATACAATCAACTGAATTCAGTGAAGCGTCAGACGGAAACCTCAGCACTGATACAAGCTAATGAATTCAGTGACAGTGTCAGACGGAAACCTCAGCACTGATACAAGCTAATGAATTCAGTGACAGTGTCAGACGGAAACCTCAGCACTGATACAAGCAACTGAATTCAGTGAAGTGTCAGACGAAAACCTCAGCACTGATACAAGCAACTGAATTCAGTGACAGTGTCAAACGGAAACCTCAGCACTGATACAAGCAACTGAATTCAGTGACAGTGTCAGACAGAAAGAAACCTTATGAACCAAAGAGACTGGAATATTTCGTGAGAGAAAACAAAATGAGTTAAGCCCCCACCCCTTCACATTATTTCAGACCTAACAGGTTCAGACATTGAGATGAGGGAGCATCACTGACCTACAACACAAGTCGAAACAATAAGAATCTGTAGAGGCGAAAATACATGATGTCAGCAGAATTGTCGGTTTACCTTTACCTGGGTTTGGTGAGTGTGTGTCTGTGTATATGTGTGTGTGAGTGTGTGCTTTTAGTGCTTTTAGCACTGGTGTTCGCGTGTAGATTTAGATACGCTTGCGTTATACGCTTGCGTTATTTAAAAGTGTATATTTCATGGTGTGAATGTAATTATGTCTGATATTTTATTCTATTTAATTAAATGTGATCAACACCGATATATTTTATCAATTATTTATGTGCTATATATATATATATATATATATATATATATATATATATTGCATATTGTTTCTTATGATCCCATTATTTCAGTGTTTTCCGTTAGACCGTGCATATTTACCCAATGTTCTCATCCTGGTGCAACGCGTACCCCTGCCAAACTCTTCGCGAACCCATAGGAAGGAAGGGGGGGGGGGACGTGTTGTACAATTTGGAAAACACTGGCACACATGAATGTAGCTATTTCCAGTGTATTTAACCGAGCATGAGTTGTGAAATGAATGACTTGACTTAATGCCTTGAAATCATTCGCGGAGCAACCATTCTCCAGCGCCAGAGGCGTACCTAAGGTGGGGGAGGGGGGTCCAAATTCGATAGTCCCCCCCCCGGGCCCCAGCTTGAGGAGGGCCCCCAAAAATTTTTTTACATTAAATATTATATACATTATCTCATGTTATGGTGTCGAATGTCAAAATGCAGGAGCCCCCAAAGAGGCCAAGCCCCCCGAGCCCCCAAGTCCCTAGGTTCGGCACTGTCAAGTGCCCTCTGTTTTGTTTGGGAGGCCTTTTTTCAATTCTCTCCCCATGTCTGCTTACAGCTTTTTCATCTCCTGAGTAAAGTGTATTTGTGCACTTTTAAAATACGTGTACATCCCTGGGCCACCATTTTGTTTGAGTGTTGCGGCAAAAGAAGTAATATTTTGTGTGAACCTCAGTTGATGGGACAGACGAAATGCGTTAGAAATAGAATCGGTCAAATAAAATTTAAAAAGTAATTAATCACGCCTGGGGAGGTAATCAGTAATATTTAATCTGCGATTACTATAACAGTCACGGAGTTGCCTACCTTTGACTTAATAATATTTTATTAATATTATTATTGGCATAATCCTTTTTTTGTATGTTATCGTCTGTTTTTCTTCCATCCCTATATCTCTTCCCTTCTGCATCTTTCTCCCTCACCCACCCACCCCTATTTGCCCCCCCTCCCCCTCAATTTTTTTTCTGTCTCTTTGTATGTCAGTGGGCAAGATAAGGAAATCATTATTTTGTTCAACGGTGTTATTATTGTTCATATCGGTTTATTTTTTATATTTCATGTATAGTTTCCTGTTGTATTTATGTTTTTTTTTCCTTTTCTTATATAATATATATATATATATATATATATATATATATAGAGAGAGAGAGAGAGAGATATAGATAGATAGATAGATAGATAGATAGATAGATAGATAGATAGATAGATAGATAGATAGATAGATAGATAGATAGATAGATAGATAGATAGATAGATAGATAGATAGATAGATAGATAGATAGATAGATAGATAGATAGATAGATAGATAGATAGATAGATAGATAGATAGATAGATAGATAGATAGATAGATAGATAGATAGATAGATAGATAGATAGATAGATAGATAGATAGATAGATAGATAGATAGATAGATAGATAGATAGATAGATAGATAGATAGATAGATAGATAGATAGATAGATAGATAGATAGATAGATAGATAGATAGATAGATAGATAGATAGATAGATAGATAGATAGATAGATAGATAGATAGATAGATAGATAGATAGATAGATAGATAGATAGATAGATAGATAGATAGATAGATAGATAGATAGATAGATAGATAGATAGATAGATAGATAGATAGATAGATAGATAGATAGATAGATAGATAGATAGATAGATAGATAGATAGATAGATAGATAGATAGATAGATAGATAGATAGATAGATAGATAGATAGATAGATAGATAGATAGATAGATAGATAGATAGATAGATAGATAGATAGATAGATAGATAGATAGATAGATAGATAGATAGATAGATAGATAGATAGATAGATAGATAGATAGATAGATAGATAGATAGATAGATAGATAGATAGATAGATAGATAGATAGATAGATAGATAGATAGATAGATAGATAGATAGATAGATAGATAGATAGATAGATAGATAGATAGATAGATAGATAGATAGATAGATAGATAGATAGATAGATGAACATAAAGTTACTAGGATCCCCTATAGCTATTAATGATTTATAATTCATCCAACCTAAATGTTACCAACGGCACTCAGTGACCGCGACTAACAAAAAGAAGATGTAGCGGCAAGTCGATCTGTGAAAGGTAATGGCAAGTCATCTTGACACATTAATGTAAGGAGAGAGGCTACGAACAGACGACATAAATTCATCTGTGTGGGGGGAAGGGGGAGAAGGGGGGGAGTATGTGAGTTATTATTCCTGAGAATATCTGCTGGAAACGCTGAGCCTAATAACCGTGGCAACAAATGGCGCCCATGTTACTGGATGCGTTTTAATTAAAGAAAGTCAACGAAAGGAATTCTGGGGAAAACCGTGTCACGTGATTGGAACGGACAATTACAAACAAAAAGAAGCCATAGGCATTTGTAAAGAGTATTCACTAAAAAAATGTTTAAAAATGTATTAAAGGAAATTAAATAATTCATATACTTGGAAAGTATACACTATAGAGAGATGTGTATATATATATATATATATATATATATATATATATATATATATATATATATATATGCGCGCGAGGCCAGTAGCGTAGTTAGGATAGTGCGAGTCACGTGGATGCACGAATCGCCTAGCTAGGACGGGACGCGGATAGAGCACTTTTAAAATGTTTCGCCTTTTTCAGATTGGGATGAGGGAGCCGAAAATGTAACTCGCACAGGGCGCCAAAATAGTTAGGTAAGGCGCCCCGTACGCGCCTTTTTTATATGAACGAAATTTGAACATTTTATATAGCGATGTTCATGTCTGTATCCGTTAATCACACATTTATCACAATAAAAAAATGTGCTAATTTTGAAGAAATGTGTCTTAGCCGAGGAACCTTCACAATTGTTTACGCTCTAGAAGAAAACATCATTTTCTAATTGAATGTTAACAAATCTTTTATCCGGGTTCTTATATTTGTATATAGTATCTGTCATTGTGGGCGTATAGTAGTTGGTGTAGATTATTTGGTAATGTCTTCTATAACATTCGGGGACGGATGGTTGTGCGATAAAGCGCTCGACTATTTACCTGGGGGGGGGCCCTGGTTCGATCTTCGATGAATGTTCCGCTATATCTTCCGTGGTGCCTCCATGGCCATTGCACTATCGGCACCATAAAAACTGCCCCATTAGTGGTTTAAAGGATCTATGAGATTTCATCTCATCCTTACAGGGACATCACTCGCACACACACACAAACTGAAAAATTCAACTTATGCATCTGTATATTATATGTTCAGGCTAACAATCTCTAGATTATACGTCTATTTTAGCAACATCTTTATTACACTCAAGCTTAACAATCTCTGGATTACATATCTAGATTATGGACTAGTTTAAAAATCACGTATGTTAACAATCTGTGAGTGACTGAATTAAGCTAATCTTCGACTACAGACGTCAAATCTAAGTGAATTCATTTTTAATTATCTACGTCTCAAGTTTCATGAGATTGTTGCGTGAGACATTGTCCCCCCCCCCTCTCTCTCTCTCTCTCTCTCTCTCTCTCTCTCTCATGAATGAGTTTGTATAAGTGAGTTTTGTGTGTGAATAGAATTACATGAATGTGTTTGTATAAGTGAGTTTTGTGTGTGAATAGAATTACATGAATGTGTTTGTATGCAAGTGTCTTTGTGGGAATTGAACTACAAACGTCTGTCCTTCTACTGCTATGTGTGAGTGCGCGTGAATAGAACTACATAACTGTCTATCTACTAGTGTGTGTGTGTGTATGTGTTGAGAGAGACTATTCGCCTGTGGTAATGTTGGATATATGGTGTGTGCGCGCGTGGGCTGGCGTGGGTGGGTGTGTGCGCTAATTGTTGGATGTTCTGAACCTAAAGTTCTAATCACTTTCTTACTTTACAACTTTCTGGCGTTAGATAAAAGGGAAATAGAACACACATACACGCACGCACACACGCACACACACTCACAATGCTGTGCCGTTAGACGTACAAGCCATACATGTGATGTTTTATTCATTGACCCACGTGACGTGTCTGTGACAGGTCCGCCAATTCTATAGTAACTGTCATAAATATTTTATTTACAAAATCCTTCATTTCGTTGGTGATATTAGCTCCACACACATACATAATATGAATAGGCCTAAATACACTTTGGCTACATATAATGAAAACACGTGACGTAGGCTACAGACAATTCGTTCATTACAAAATATCATGATTGAATAACAGTCAATGCTGATATTTTAGCTGAAATCATACAGTAGCCTATAACTGACGTTTATTATTAACATTTTAAAAAGAAATATTTCTTTTAATTAGTAACCAACTCAATATATTATTAATATAATTCCAATGAGTACTGTATAGGTACACAAGGCAGTGTATCTGTATAAATAAAACTGTAAATACTAAATAGGATGTCATTCGTGACATCATCTCTCCAAAAGTTCTTAATCAATTAGCTTGAAAATTAGACTCAAAATTGTAGTAAATAACTCAGCGTGTTTTTCGTATACTTTTTATTTATAGATAACACGCCTCTTGTTTAATCAAATATTTAATTAATCAGTTTTGGTATAATTATTTCTTTACTTAATTTTACTTTTTTAATAACCATGGGAGGTAAATCAAAAGACACCGAGTAATAAATAAGTCAGTATTTTGTTTTTAAAAACGCACTTGTTACTCGACCAGGGACTGGTCGACTTACTAGAAAATGTACGGTCGACCAGGAAATTTTTTTTTCTGTTTCCGGGGATTTTCCCGCAAATTGATATCTATAGGTCAGTGCAAGTATACCAATATTTTCATTAAAATAATCAATAATAAAAAGTACGCAGTCTGTTATTTTTATATTTGGCATTAATTTTTATCGGGTCTGTCAAAGCCTTATAAAGTCATTTGCTGCTAATAATCGGAGATATTTTAATTTATTTTTTAAAAAATTAAATAAGGCTTTGAATTATTTTAAATTACAAAATAAGAATATAGGCCTAAAAATAGGTCAAAAGGGAGTGGAACTCCAAGCAATTTTTTTTTCTAATAGTACATTAAAACTGAAGCTTAGTTTGTGTGATGTGCTGGCAGACATTTATTTTTTTTTAATTGAATGTTGCCTATGGGCTATTAAGTGATTTGTTATAGTCAGAAGCATGGGCTTAATAAATAATAAAATCTGAAATGGTTGTGTTTTTTAAATATGACTTCTTACAACTTTTTTAAAGAAATATCATTAATAAATGTATGTAGTATCTTTCTAGCTACAACTAGTTCTTTTCAATATTGTGTTCATAATAATTTAAAATTCAATTTGAAGAACCTATTTAAATCTATGCCTTGAAGTACATGTAATTTTCCCACATGCTATTTTTTTTTGGAGCTTATTTGCAAGAAACATCTTAATTTTATTTCAAGTCATAATAATAATTTTTTTTTAATGGTTACAATATTTATTATTATGTTACCAGTGGCACAGCCGGGGAGGGGGGTGGCTTGTTATACATATTTTACTATATAACATTTTTTATGTCAGCTGTGAGCCCCCCCCCCCCAGCATTTTTTCTGGTTGTGCCACTGTATGTTACCAATACTCTATAACTGGGTAATAAATATTAAAAATAGAAAAAAAAAATAAATGAATAAAAGGCCAGAGAAAAAATAAAGTATCTTCTTTATTTGCCATCAATTTTCAGATTAACAAGAAACCAAGGGTACAGTGGTAATGCCAAAATAAATACATTGAAATACATTAAGTTTCTCCACGATTTCATATTATTTCCATCCATGCACATAATTCTTTTCAAGCAATGACCAAAAATTAAGTAATTAAAAGCCAAGCAAATTATTAAAGAGTACAATTATTTTAAAGACCTGGAATGTAAAGAATTACATAAGTGCACAATGATTTTCATAGAAAATAGTCTAAAAATCTATGTCACTATATAATACCAACATAAAACACTGTGTTTCAAGTCACTGATATCTGAACATACACAAAATGTTCTGTACCTAGCTTAAAAAAGTGCACTCAATTAAAGAACACATGAAATGGAAAGGACATTTTATCCCAGTTTTAATGGTGGATAACTTGTTTATGTTAAAAAATAAACCTCAGAACATAGTGATACATAAAAATGTTAAATAATATTTCAGTTTCTAAGGCATATTAGCACTGAATATTTCAGGGATTAAGTGAGAAAATAAAAGCAGTGACAAATGGACTAATATATATATATATATATATATATACATATTTAAAAAGATAATTTGAAATGAATTTCAATAGGCTACACCACGAAGGCAGAATAGACTGCAATACAAATCCAACAAGAAATATATAGAATGTTTTTTTCTTTAAAAAAAAAAGAAAATTTTTAGGGAAATACTAAAAATGAACATTAAGTTTTTGCACCAGTGAAAATATTTCTGTAAAATTAAAACAAAATATGTTGAACAATGTATCCAAAAAAATAGATGATATAAGTTAAAATAGAAATAACATGTAAAATTCACAAATAAAGAGCATTGCGCTCACTCAAAGGGCATAAAAATATCATGACTGATGTATTTAGAAGACTACCTCAGTATAAATGTAATCAATTTAAATGGAAAAAAATATATACCCCCATCATAATCATGAAATGATTATTGCTGCAGTACACAAAATAGAAAATACTGCATGCAGAGCATTTATATGGATTTCAATTTAAAATTATGCGTGTTACAATAAAAGGAGAATAAATGGTAGAAAAGATGCAAGTAAATGAATAGGTATATTTAATCTAAATTATCAATACATGGCAAAAAAACTGAACTGATAGTAAATAGTGTTAAAAAAAAACATGAAATGATTATAAATGCCTAAGTTAATTTAGTACTAAAGATTTATTTAAAATCTTTGTCCAAGACAAAAGGATATACAAGAACTTATTAAAACCATAAATGATTAAAATAACAGAAGGTTTAGGAAAATCAAACAATAAATAACACACAGAAAATAATAATCTGAACAAAACAGTGGCTTATGAAGTGAAAATTAAAAAAAAATTAAGAAACATAAATACAAGAAAATAAACTTTTCTATTATTGAATTAAAACATATATCTTACATCTCCTAATTATCTTTAAAAATAAAAACTCGCACAAAATAACTTTATAAAAAAAAATGTTCAAAAACATGTACATTTATAAAAAAATTTTCATGTCATTCTAAACATCATTTATACATTTATCGCAATACCAATTTTGTTTTGGTTTTTTAGTAATGCGAGCACACTCTAAATGGTACCACTCAAGACAACTTTCACATTCGATGCATTGTCCAGTTGCTGTGTTAGTGTCACATGTTGGGCACAGCCAAACAGCCATTTTTTTTCTTTTTCTTATTGATGCCTGTAACGTTCTTCATGCCCTATCTGAAAGGAAAGGTTTAAGAATGTCCTTAATGACTATTTCATTTAACAACGATGATGGCAAATCAGTAGGGCTAAGTTTGAGTTCCTCCACATCTACAGGCCTTGTTGGCGATATATCTTCAGGTCTTCCTCCTACAAGTAAATGACCCAGCAACACTAAAAATACAAAAAGAAAAAAATATAGAGGTGAATTAGTTCAAGAGGCGGCATACAACATTTTGATTGATGCAGAATGAAATGTATACATTGCATTATAATCGAACTTGGTTGTTATAGTTATTAAAATCCCACTTTCAAACATTATCATAGAAATGTAGGTCTATACAATTTTATTATTTTAAAATTCACTTACAATTAACTTTTTGCTGAACTGTCTTCTTGGTAAAAAAATTCCAGTTATTATTCCATTTTCATTTGTTCTCAGTTCTAGATCAGGTCCTGTTTGAAAAAAAAATTGTTTTTAATACTTCTAACTGAACTGTAAATTTTGTATTTCATCGCTTTTAATTCATATGCTATTAAAAAGCTTATTTAATTATTATTCATAACACTGCAGTTTTATGAACGAGTTTTGAAGAATAAACAATTTAATAAGTGGTTTTGATTTAGCATTTATCTAGAAAAAAACCTCAAAACATGTTGCAGAACAATATATTTTTAGGAACTCGTTCATTTATGAGGGGTAGTGGGAGTGTGACACAGTTTTAAGAAATGGTAAAATCATTTGAGTAATAGATGTTGTGCTCTACATTCACCAAGATAAAAATATAATAAAATATAACCAATAATAAAATATATAACCAATAATAACGAACAGTGCCAATGTATAAAAATTACCATCTAAACTAACCATTGCAGTTACTGAAAACAGCCAAAAGAGACTCCACATCTACAGGTCCTTTTTGCTTTGCTGCCAAATTGTGAATATCTTTTAGGTTATCTTCTTGCCTAAATAGAAAAAAAACAATTTATATAATCAAAATAATATATCCAGTTTATTTTCACACAGTGCTTCCATTAATGATAACTGACTAAAAAATAAACCAGAATATTACATAGTTGTGGTCTTGATATTTTTTTTTACACTGCCTACCTGTTTCCTTTAAAATATGTTCTTTTATCAGCCATTTGTTTGCATGCATGCTTAGCATTCGAGAAACATCTTTCTCTTCATTCTCATTTAGTTTCCTTCTCTTTGGCAGATGTTCATATATCACCTAAATGCAAAAATATTAACAACTTTTTCGATTATAGATATAGAGTTGTACATATGCATAGATTAAAAAAAATATTGTTAGATTGTTGGTTAATCCAGCACTTAAAAATATATTTACCTTGTTTATGATATAGTTATGCTCTTCAACTATTTTGTCAACCTGGAATTGAATTCCATTTTCTGATACTTTCAACCACAATCCCAAAGGACAATCCATCTTGAAAGTAATATAATAGAATTTACTTTAGGTGTAAATGTTTAAGTTTAATTTTAAGTAAAATGTGTTTTTTTTAAATTTTCTTATAGTTAGTTATTAATTAGTTAAAATTGTATTAATAATTAAAATTGTATTAATACTGAACCTTTGATTTGGCACTCTTTTAAAGAATCAAAACGATCGCCGACTTAAATCGCAGCCATCTTGGATTTATACAATTTGCGCGAAATTCCTGACTCCGGCTGACCCCGGAAACAGAAAAAAAAATTTCCTGGTCGACCGTACATTTGCTAGTAAGTCGACCAGTCCCTGGTCGAGTAACAAGTGCGTTTTAAAAAAAGCAACACACTGTGTGCAAGCTGATTTTTTCGTCAGTATATTTTATTATTTATCAAACGGTAATTAGAAACGAATGATTTCTCTATACCTACTCTTGCACTAACGTAGGCTTCAGCCATGGCAACGCGTGGCCGGGTACAGCTAGTTATAAATATAATTCTAATTAGTACTTTTCTTTACACACAGATACCCAACTCAGTATGTTTACCCAGCGTCCTACCTGGCTGCTGCAACAGCTACTGCTCCAAGTGTACTAACTACAATGCCAGCCACAAGTCCGCTGTCACCAACACCAGCAGGTGAGTAACATCAGGGAGCAACTTGATGAAGGCTAGGCAACACTTATTATTTATACTTTGCCATCTGCCAAGGGCATAATCAGCAATTATATATTAGTAGGCCCTACTTTTTGACATGGGAAGGAAGCAGCTAGTTTTATTGTTATCACATGAAACTTCATGAAAACTTCAATTGAATGTTAAAATTTTTAACATTTATGACAGTTAAAGATAAACACAATATAATATAGTAAATGATTTTCTAACCTAATAATAGTATGGGCTATGGGTAGACATCTATACTATAGTTTCTATAGAAATCATCCTGTTATTTCAATTTAAACATAAAAGAAATTGAAATGTTTGCTTATTAAGACTTGACATAATTAGTTTTTCAAAGCTTGCTTGGTCTTCATTGCTATTTTAGAAAAAAAAAACTGTTTTTCAAAACTAATATAACTTTATGATATTTCTTTTTTTTATTATCATTATATGATATTTGTTTTTTTTATTATAACACATTGGGCTAAACCCGAGAATTTTAAAATACAATCCATGTTATTCTATAAAACATATTAAGCATTATGAATATGTCAAGTTGCTTTGATCATCCCCCAATATTACGAAAAAGACTCTTTATTACGAAAAAGATTCTTTGGTTTTTTTTTCCCCTGCCTATTTTTGTTTTTTTGTATTAAAAGTATTGGTGATGCCTTATTAATAAAACAGAATTGATGGATATATGATTTCATCATTCACTTTTTTTTTTTTATTTTCTTACATTATCTATAGGTACTCCTGCACAGTATGCTCTGGATTATGCTTCAGCATACTCAGCTGCCACCGCTGCTCAGTTTGCTGCATCAGGATATGAAGCCTATAGCCCGTACACATCAGCTGCTGCTACTACTGCCGGTTACGGAGTTGGAATGCCCGCTGGTTATACATATGCTATGCCACAACAGTTAGCCCCTAGCACAACACACTTTGCAGGTTTCCAGACTCCACAGATTCAAGAGAGACTCCAGTAGTGTTGTTGGGAAGCGCATATGCACTATATATATTTGAGGAAATACAATAGAAACCATGGTCCTGTGCAAGATAAAATTAAATATGTTATTAAAAGAAAGATGCTCTTGTATGATTGATTTTATTGCACTTTTAATAAGACATGATATACCTTTTTATTTTTCTCTTTAACATTGATCATGTATATTATCCATTATTTGAGCTTAGTGATATTAATAATACGTTCTATAACATTAGCTGAATGTAAGAAATAAAACAATGTAAATGTGACAATGTCATTATTGACATAAAATAACAACTAAAGCATACATTGCAGCATTATGTACTTAGCCGTTGGCTTACCTAATTTATGCTTAAGTATAATAAGCATTCTTCTAATGTTCAGATAATAGCAAAATTTGGCAAATTTTTTTCCAGAAAAGACATTCAAATATTTTCTGGCATAAACTGTCATTCCAATTTATTGAAGACAAAGTTGGAATAAAAGTAATAATTTTGTTTCAACCCATTGAAAAATTATATTGCAGAATTTTATTATTTTTTTTCTCCATCTTAAAATGAGTTTTATATATTTTTTAAAATGTTGCCATACTTTGAATTTTATGGGGGGGGGGGGGGGGGTTTCTTCATCTTAAGTTTACATGCCTCATAATGTCAGTGACATATTTTTGATAATCTAACTGCATTGTGGATTTATGAAAAATGTCAGTTATTACAATTGAACATGAGAGGTGAATTGAATACTCCTGTACATGATTAATTCAGTGATATGTTGTGAATTAGTTAACTGAAATAGAACACTGTAGAAAAAATGGTTTTTATTCTTTCTAAATCTCTGTGTAATGAGACATTGTACATAATGTTGTCATAATATTTCAGCATTTTAATAAGCAATAATGCACTGCTTGCTACTGCAATGCAATCAATGATCTTTTTTTTATGGTCAGATAGGAACAGGATTTGTTGCAAGAACACATGGTACAAAGGTTACCATTTGTTCTGATTTGGTTACATATTGTATAAAAAGAACGTGTATTAAGAAAACACTACGTAAACAAGTTTAGGTATGAAAATGGTCTATACAGATATAGATATATAAATGAGAGTAAAGTGTGTGTTTTATATAGTGAATAAGCTTTGTAAACCTGTGTCACAGTTTATAGATAATGTATATTTTTATATATATTTGGCTAAACACTCAAATTTAACACAATTGAAAAAAAATATTTATTTATTATAAAAATTGATGTGATGACAAAGCCATATTTTTCTATAAATTTTAATTTATTAATAAAAATATTTATCACTGCAGTTGGTGCAAACCTGTTTTTTTTTTGTCAAAGAAAAATTATCTCATTGTTTTGATTTATTTTTTTTGAAAGTCTTTGTTATATAATAATTGCACCATGTTTTAAAATTGATTTTCAATCTTTTATTTTCATAAAAAAAAATTTTTTATGTTTGTTGTCAAAAAGTTGCAAATATATTTTATGATCACTTATTTTTTTTTTTCCATTTATTTATTATTGATTATCATATCTCTTCATTGTTCCTTAGTTCTCTTTTAAAAATCAAATTATTTAGTGTCATTTACTCATGCAATAAACAATGGGATAGACATATTTACAAACTGAAAATTAAACTACATGTACATTAATTAATAGTACTTTTAACTTTGGTACATTCATAACTGAGATAGTTCATTTTAAAAAAAATGGGAATTTTAAAAAAAAGACATTTTTTTTTTTTTTTAAATGTTGTTAAAAAAATGTTCCTGTCTTTTTACTATATACCTTATTTCTTTAATTTTGATGCCAACTTAAATAAGTTTTACAGTATTTATTGACCTAGTTGACAGCTTTTTTGTACTGCAACTAGTTTTCTGTATTCAAATTAAATTAAAAGTATTATATACTATTCCATCCACTAATTTATTATCACTATTGCGATTCCCCTGTTTTACCATTAATTTATTAGAAAACTTGTTTTTTTAATCTCTACTTTCATATCATTTGCTGTTTGAATAGTTTCTCTGTTAAAAGATGCCTTATCATTAAATGTCTACTGCTGCGTGGAGGCACTACTGACTCGATCTTTGTACAGATGTTTATTTTTCTTTTTTTTTTTTTTCCCGTTTTTTTTTTTTAACATCATCTTTCTCAAAATGTCAAGAGTGCCGGTATGCCTTATTTTTACCCAGTAACATGATATCTCCCGACCTACCTTTAACTTCATTCTTAATGGGGAAGAAAAAAATTCTAATTCATTTTTTCTATTTTTTTTTTTTTTTTTGAAATAAAATTACATTGACCCAACAGCGTATAAGTAGAGGCCTTTTATTACTCGTCAACATGCATCTCTCAAGGTGAACATGATTTTCAATATTTAACAAAAAAAAATTCTTATTGTTGTTACTGTTTAATAATTAGAACACTATGTAATTTATTTTTTCACTTATATCAATATTCCTTTTTTTCACAATGTGGAATTTTTTTATTTGATATTTATAGAAATTAATAGGAATCCTAATTGTTTTCTACCTTTTTAGTTCTAATTTTTATACATGTATACTGATTATTTGTAGCCAACTTAAAAATGTTACCTAAACTTCTTGTGTTTTTTTTTTTTTTTAAAGTTGAGTTCAAATCAGTGTTGCCAGATGTTCTTAATGCAAGTGCACTGAAATTGTTTGTTATTACTTTATATAAAAGTTCTGAAGCCACCAAAAACCCGCCATTGAGCTAAAACTCCAGCCAAATCCCAAAAATCATTTTTCAAACTGGTGGGGAAACCCTGCCAATCTGGCAACACTGGTTCCAATTTAGTCTTTAGGATAATGTATTGTTACTGGCTCCACAGCTCTATGACATCAAAGCATAAGAGCGCAGATGTTGAAAATAATGTCATATTATTACACATATGTGGGTTTTTCTCAATGTTAAGGAATTTGGTGTTCAGTACATGAGAATTATATCAGTTTAATTGATATGTATACATAACAATTTACAGTATTGAAAAATGTATGTTGAAAGGTGCAATTCAAACTTTGTTCTCTTTTTTTTTTATATTCATCTTAAAATTATTGGTCCGTCCCTTGCACTTTTGTCATTTATACAAAGTGATTTTGTTAGATTTATTTCCCCTTGAATAGCTTTTTTTTTTATAAATAATCATTTTTTTTCCCACAATATGTATTTCATTTATCTAAGCTCATCTTGAATAATTGCGAAAATTCACTTTGATATAAATATTTTTTTAATGTTATGATTTAAGGGGAAAAAATTTGAAACATGAAATTTTGTTTAAAAGCAGCGTGCTTTGCATTATTTCACAAAAAATATTTTTGTTGAATACTAGCCCAACATGCCATTTCACCCTAGATAGAAAAAAATAAAAACAAGAATTTCAACTACTTTTAGAAAAATCATGTTATGTTTAGTGAAATAATTAAAATTGGAAGTATAAATTATTCTTAGCATCCTGGACAGAATATAAGAATTAATACTTTACAATTTTTAAGAGAAAAAAATTGCTGTGTCTTAAAAACAATTGCCCTAATGTTATAAAACAAGGTAAAGTTTTTTTTTCTGTTTATTTTATCTCATGGATTTTTTTTTAGCATAAGTAAGGTCGTGGATAATCATTTTATCATGAGGATATTTAAAAATAATCAAAATTACATTTACATTGGTAGATTTAAAAAAAAAAAAAACATTTAGCCAATCACATTTGAATTAAATGAATCAGTAGGTTACATAATTTGATAATTCAACTTTAAATATCTTTTATTGATCTAATAATTTTAAAGAAAGTTTTTGTTTTTTTAAACCGTATAAAGCAATTGAGAAGAAGTACCGATTGACTCATGGTCAAAGTAAATGTGAAGAGTATGTGTGTCATTAGATTTATCATATCATTACATGAACTGCTACCTTACAGTGTAGACTGCACCTTATTTTGAAGATATTAACTCATCAAAATGTGACAGTATGATTGGTATGTCAGGATTGATGTAGCTTGTGGCACTACGGTCACAGACCCTAACCAACAATACATCTGGGTATTGGTTTTAAAAAAAATGTCATAGAAATTAATGACATGGGTCTCCCCCCTTTCATCGTTTAAGTAAATGAAATGATTGTTTTATCGTAAGTCTTTAATTATATTTCTACTACGTTGAATACATTGTACATTTTTTTTCCTCTCTCTCTACAGCACTCATGTCATTCATGATTCATTATTGTGTAACCTTATTATGTTTATCATGCTACCACCAACACCACGATTCCCCATCATGAAGCATGTCAGCCTAATTTTTCTATGTAATAATATTTCTCATGCCTCGTTCCACGATAAATTATTTTTTATATGTCCATGTTTTAAAAACACCTTCAACATATCATTGCCCTTATATCTTCTATATAAACTAAAATTATATTTATATCCTTTTTTATTATTTTTCAAAATTAATATGTAGAATGCGAGAGACTTAAAATATTACATGAAGTGAGACAGACATAAATAAGATTGATCTAATTATACATTAGTGGGAAAGTATCCATTAATGTACACAGGAGAGCGAGACTATAACATATGCTTAAAAGAATGAATGTGAATTTTATTTATTTATTTTTTTAAAAATACAGTTTATGACAATAATAAAATTAATTTACATCAGCTACTTTACTTTCTTCATCGCATTATTCCCCACCCCTCCCCCAACTCTAAAAGCAGCAACTTTTTTACACCCACTTAAATTCATTTGTCTTTCTTAACTGATTTTATTCCATATTTTCCGTTATGTTCTGTCACAGGGGTCATCCCTTTGTAGATTACAAGGATGATTTATTGTCCCTATTTCTAAAATATTAGCCTACGTATCTACTTGGTATATCACTTAACTTAAAAATTCTTCATCTTTTTCTATGCCCCCCTAAAAGAATATTGAAAAGATAACCATAATGGGATAACTTGGATGCAGTACTCTGTACAAACAAATCTATTGTATAATTACTAAACATTGTAAGATTATGTAAAGGAGATACATTTTATTACGTTATTACAATCCTTTTTTTTTTAAATTAACTAATTTATTTATTATAATGTGACAATGGTTAAGTTTTAGCCCTATGCTGAAAAAGAAAACTACAAAATGATATTTAGAGTGAAAATCACATGAGGATGTAAAAAATAAAAATTCCACACAGGAATGTAACTCTATTTCTAAGCTCAGAATGTAAACAGTGTTTACCATCTTGTACTTGAAATGCATTTCCAAAGTGAAACTTATTATTATTTTTTATTGATCTTTCATTATTTGTTCCCTGATTACCTGTCATACGTCATCCTACAATAAAAGATTATTTCTCACAAGACATTTGTTTGTCCTTCAGTATTGTATATGTTACTTTATTTTTTTAAATACTTACACCCAATAGTATCAAAGAAGATGAGTGAATCAAAAGAGTTAAATATTTAATTTCATGTATTAGTGGTATTACTGCATAAGCCTTTTTTTAAACTCTTACTCAAGTGCCTGATTTGTTGAAACACCAGTACAATCATAAGGCCTGCGAGGTTGCAAAATGCATTTAAGAAAACAAATGTCTAAAACAATATTGAAAAATTCGGTTTAATTTACATTATATTATAATTTGGTGAGGGGGGGGGGGTAAGGGACAAAACCTAATTGTTACTTATAGCATCAGGGGAGACTAAATCCGATCCTATAAAATGCCCCAGGCAGCCCTTTATAATTGCCATAAGTATGGCTCTGGGTTTGATCTAGAGGCTTGCCACAAGTATGGCTCTGGGTTTGATCTAGGGGCTTGCCATAAGTATGGCTCTGGGTTTGATCTAGAGGCCATAAGTATGGCTCTGGGTTTGATCCAGAGGCCATAAGTATGGCTCTGGGTTTGATCTAGGGGCTTGCCATAAGTATGGCTCTGGGTTTGATCTAGAGGCCATAAGTATGGCTCTGGGTTTGATCTAGAGGCTTGCCATAAGTATGGCTCTGGGTTTAATATAGAGGCTTGCCACAAGTATGGCTCTGGGTTTGATCTAGAGGCTTGTCATAAGTATGGCTCTGGGTTTGATCTAGAGGCTTGCCACAAGTATGGCTCTGGGTTTGATCTAGAGGCTTGCCACAAGTATGGCTCTGGGTTTGATCTAGAGGCTTGCCACAAGTATGGCTCTGGGTTTGATCTAGAGGCTTGCCACAAGTAAGGCTCTGGGTTTGATCTAGGGGCTTGCCATAAGTATGGCTCTGGGTTTGATCTAGAGGTTTGCCATAAGTATGGCTCTGGGTTTGATCTAGAGGCTTGCCATAAGTATGGCTCTGGGTTTGATCTAGAGGCTTGCCATAAGTATGGCTTTGGGTTTGATCTAGAGGTCATAAGTATGGCTCTGGGTTTGATCTAGAGGCTTGCCATAAGTATGGCTCTGGGTTTGATCTAGAGTCTTGCCATAAGTATGGCTCTGGGTTTGATCTAGAGGCTTGCCACAAGTATGGCTCTGGGTTTGATCTAGAGGCTTGCCACAAGTATGGCTCTGGGTTTGATCTAGAGGCTTGCCATAAGTATGGCTCTGGATTTGATCTAGAGGTTGGCCATAAGTATGGCTCTGGGTTTGATCTAGAGGCTTGCCATAAGTATGGCTCTGGGTTTGATCTAGGGGCTTGCCATAAGTATGGCTCTTGGTTTGATCTAGAGGCCATAAGTATGGCTCTGGGTTTGATCTAGAGGTTGGCCATAAGTATGGCTCTGGGTTTGATCTAGAGGTTGGCCATAAGTATGGCTCTGGGTTTGATCTAGAGGCTTGCCATAAGTATGGCTCTGGGTTTGATCTAGAGGTTGGCCATAAGTATGGCTCTGGGTTTGATCTAGAGGCTTGCCATAAGTATGGCTCTGGGTTTGATCTAGGGGCTTGCCATAAGTATGGCTCTGGGTTTGATCTAGAGGCCATAAGTATGGCTCTGGGTTTGATCTAGAGGTTGGCCATAAGTATGGCTCTGGGTTTGATCTAGAGGCTTGCCATAAGTATGGCTCTGGGTTTGATCTAGAGGTTGGCCACAAGTATGGCTCTGGGTTTGATCTAGAGGTTGGCCATAAGTATGACTCTGGGTTTGATCTAGAGGTTGGCCATAAGTATGGCTCTGGGTTTGATCTAGAGGCTTGCCATAAGTATGGCTCTGGGTTTGATCTAGAGGTTGGCCATAAGTATGGCTCTGGGTTTGATCTAGAGGCTTGCCATAAGTATGGCTCTGGGTTTGATATAGAGGCTCATCCATTAATTACGTCAACAACTTAGGGGGAGAGGGGTGTCTGAAAAAGTTGTTGACGCGGGGGTGGGGGTGAAGATGTTTTGAAGTTAATAGCGGTATTCTTTCGATAAAAGACAAATCAATAAAAAAAAACACGAACAAGAGAAAGAGCGTTGTATTAACTTTATTCAAAATTAATGTTACTGTTTGATTATTTTTAATCAACCTATCTTGAGTTATAGACATTTCGGACAGTGAAACAATGATCGGTTTCAATTACATTTACTGAAAGTAGCCATGACATGTATAGACTATGAAAACAATAACTATATTGGTTACAAAAGCCAGTTACATAACAAACGATTTCTGGAGATATGAATATCTTTTACTAGCAACATCAATGAAGGCAAAACAACACAATCATTCAAGGCAATTTTACACCAACATTCAAGACACCACAACATCATCATTCAATGCAACACAACACAATCGTTCAAGGCAATTTTACACCATCATTCAAGACACCACAACACCATCATTCAATGCAAAACTGCACAATCAAGGCTATACACCACCATCACTCAAGGCAACACAACACAATCACTCAGAGCAACACAACACCGTCATTCAGGGCCGTACAACACCATTATTCAAGGCTACACACCACCATCATTCAACACCACATGCTTTATGAACATGGTGCAAAAGAATGATCGATAAAGAACATAATTTTAAACTACTGATTTAAAGTAAAAAATTTTGAAAGGCATTTATTTTCATTAGCACATTAAGGAAAATAATAAACTGAACATGTTTGCACGTTATCCTTGAAGAAAATTACATTCATTGAATACATAATTTATTAATTTTCCCCCACATTTAAAAAGATGGATTATGGTACTACTGAGATGTAGCAGTCATCTGAGAAGATGTGATATCAGCCTTACATATCTTCAGCCTAAGTTGAGATCAGTCATTCATACGTTCAGCCTAAGATGTGAGCTCCAGCAGTCCATACCTTCATCCTATGATGTGAGATCAGCCATCCATATCCTCCACCCTCAACTGTTCGTTATTGAGTATCCATAAAACCAAATGACATAAACCCAAAAAAGCCAAAACGAGACAAAAGAAGCCATACGTGTATTTGAGTAATGGATCCATGGCCAACTTAATGGATGGAAAGCTTTCACAATTTTAAAATCTTTCTATGTTAACTTGTTTTCTTTTTAGAAATTTTATTTTTCTTAAAGTTCTGTGTGGGCTCTGCTTGAGTATCAGCATCAACCAATAAAAGAATCACTCGTCCAACGGCAAGTATTATGAAAAATAGCCCAGCTAAAAAGTAAATAAAAGCAAACAGAAGGTACAATATAGAAACCTGGCCGGTCATGTCAGAATAGCAAAAAAAAAAAATGTACCTTTGTCGATGCCAACTTCAAAACTTTCTTGTCATTAAAAAAAAACTGAAATTGATAAACTAAATTTATCTATTTTCTTTAATTAAAAAGTAAAAACAAAAAAAAGTTCATTGCTCTATCCTGTGGTTTTCTAGAGAGATTAAAAAAAAAAATTAACAGTTTCCCAGCGTGCATGCTGTTAGAATAGAGACCAGATAAGCTATGAATAATGCATAAACTGCTAGAACGAAGTAGCAGGTGTAAAAGAAAAAGCAAGGGACATCCTCGTTGTCATGGTTTCTTGGCTCATCTGTCTGGGCGGCCTCCTCGTGAACTGGTGCAGCGTCACCTCCAGCCCCTTCCATCAGGACTGGCCACACAGAGCCCCGAATGTCTCTAATCTGTCAGGACCCACAATTTGGGAAAAATCGGCGTATCTATTCCAACGGAATACAGCACTTGATCCGACAGATGGTGTCATTCTCTGTGATAGCGTTGTCGGCTAGTGTACTTTTTTCTATTCATGTTCCAAATGTACAGTTTGAATGCCACATAAGCCAATAGAGAAAAAGCGAAGATCCCAACAAAGAAGTCGCTAAACTGGAAATATATCACCATGATTTATCAAACTCTGTGACCTAGTGTCCGTCCATAAGTTGCGCAATGTATCAACACTGTATGGTCGATTAAACAATGCGTTGACAATACGTGGTCAGTTCAACAATGTATCGATACTATGTGGTCAATTAGACAATATATCGATATTGTGTGGCCAATTAACAGTTGTATCGATACTATTAGATTAACTAAACAAAGTTTCGACACTGATTGGCCAATTTGACAATATATCAACACTATGTGGTCAATTTAACGATGTGTTGACACTGTGTGGTCAATTTAACAATGTGTTGACACAATGTGTTGTATATTCGATTTAACAATTTATCGACACACTTCTACCAATTAAACAAGGTGTAGATAACACGGTACATAATGCCAGATAAATGGTCATTGTTTCATTTATCTCCCTTTGTTGGGATCATAGAAAAACTTTCGCTTTTTTTTTTCAAATTTAAAATTAATTGCTTGTTACAAATGACCTTTCAATATGATTTACCCAGACTATCTATATTTTTAATATCGCTGTTTACGGCATCGATCCGTTTTATTTGCTGAATCAGATGTAGCTACAAAGCAGTTGTAAACCATGCATGAGATATAAGCCAGGAACAGAAAAGCTAACGCTCCGATAATAACATCACTGAGATAGAAATACATCACCATTGTTCTTGTCAACTCTGGCTATGTTGTTATTGTTATTTGTTTTCCTTTGACCACTCTACCGAGGTGAGATAAGCAATTTAATCGTAACGAGAGATCCTTCTTTGCCTGCCCCTGGCCGCAGATCGCCAGTCTGGTCTTTTACAGCAATTTCCCCACTTTTTGGTTTCAGATTTGGTTCTGTTTTCCTGACCCGTAGCAGACGATGGGCAGAAGCCAGGAACACTGCAAGATAAACATTAAGGTCTGCTGCAGTAATTAAGTATTGGAGTGTAAACTGCTTTATGCCAGGAGCGTTTGGAATATTGCGTGGACAAACACTTTCGGATGATTTCCTTTGGCCTGTGATGATCGGTATTGGTGACATCATCTGAAACCGGTTCCATGTCCACGTTCCGTCGCATCATTTCTTTTGTGTATGATCATGTTTACTCGGCTGATGTGACTTGGATTTTCAATTTCTTGTGTTACGTTCATCAAATGTTCAAATTAGTTTCCGCTAATTTCATAAGCTTTTTATCTTTTTTTCCCCCATCAATATTCCAATATCACTAATTATGTTCTCTATGTGCCAACATAGTTTCGTTCACCTCAGTCATTTGCTCAGTAAATTTTAGTTACTTTATTAACCAACGGTCCCCCGCTCCAGTATAGTTTCAAGTACTAAATTAACCAAAGATCCTTTACAGCTCCAGTTAATTTATCAACCAATGTTCCAGTATAGCTCCAGTTAATTTATCAACCAATGTTCAAGTATAGCTGCATTTAATTTATCAACCAATGTTCCAGTATAGCTGCAGTTAATTTATCAACCAATGTTCCAGTACAGCTGCTGTTAATTTAACCATCGCTCTAATATTGTTTCAATTACTTTCTCTGATCAAATTTTGAAAAATGTAAAAGGAGAGTAAAATAAGAAACGTGATGACGCAATCAGCAAGACTTGGTGCTCCGAGCAAGTCTTCATCACATAACATGACTTTTTTTTCAGGATTTATTTGCCATTTCTGATGGACACCTGCTTTGTTTAAAAAGACTCAATGTTATTCAAAAAGTAGGATGAATCAGTTAATGTTTTAATTCTTTTGTTGTTTGTTGGTTTTGTCTATTTGTACTTTACTTGTTTCTCTCAATCAGTAGTTCTTATCGAAACGTATACATCGCAACATTTTTTTTAAATTAAAAACTTCAAATCACTCTTTGCTGATATCATCAGATGACTGTTCTTTGTACGTAGTCCTCACTGTAGTCCATCCCGGTAGTTACTTCTACTAAATATTTCATTTTTAAAACCCTTTATCATATATTGCTGTTAATCATGTACGTATTTCTATGGTTGATTTCTTAACTGTTGTTTGATTAACTGTTGTGTTAAATAGTACTTCTGAAAATTCTTAATTTACAAGAACACTTGTTACAGTAGGCAGACAGCCTGTATTAAACAGCCAATATTCCTGAACTTCTTTATTTAGCCTACAAGAGCACTGGCTACAGTAGGCAGACAGCCTGTATTAAGCAGCCAATATTCCTGAACTTCTTTATTTACAAGAGCACTGGCTACAGTAGGCAGACAGCCTGTATTAAGCAGCCAATATTCCTGAACTTCTTTATTTACAAGAGCACTGGTTACAGTAGGCAATCAGCCTGTATTAAACAGCCAATATTCCTGAACTTCTCTTTAATTACAAGAGCACGGGTTACATCGCCTGCTGCTACGACAGCATCTTGTACAACATCGACAGCAAGAGTTGTTATTTCTCTTGAAGAAATAATAATATATAGCGAAAATAATCAGACCAAATGCGATCAAGTCAGTTGGGTAGATCTCTTCGTGTTGCATTACTAGAGACTTCAGAAGAATAGTACTTTCTAATTGATGTTGCTTATTAACAAACTGTCATTACTATTGTAACAAGAAAAACATCACTATCCATATCCATCATATTTATGTTATTAGATGTATCATTAAGGAAAATAGCAATCACAGAAATGGATTATTTTTACTGTTGTTCATATGGGGTTTTGCCTTAAATTTCATTACTGGTTAGTTGTTTGGAGATGATATCAATCATAAGTGTAAATATTTATACAATCTCTTGCAGGATTATCACAATTTCACATTTCTAAACTTATCTTTAATACTTCTGAGCGGTCGAAAGAATTAAATTTCCCCTGAAGTGATTTCAAAATACAATATAAGACAAAGCGCAGGGAAAAGTGGCAGTAATGATAGACAAATACACCAGCATGTAGAAGCTAAATAAACATCTGAAGTATTCGAACTGATCTATTGGTTCATCATTCATAAAATATGATACAAAGTCGTTGAATGTATCTTGAAACCACATGATAACACGGGAAGAAGGGAAAAAGATCTCCGTTGACAACCGTTTGATTTATTACATTGTAGACGACAAAAAAAATGAGTGAATAAATTGGTTCCTCTGGACAGAATTTATATTCTGTATTTATATATTTTCAATTATAATATACAAGCAATCAAAAGCTCAGCAGAAAGTTATTTGAGATGCACCGTTAACTATTTTATTTGATGTTAATTATAATCATAGTAGCGAGTATTGATTTACTTGAGGCTGGACATCATTATGAATGTTGACAATAATTAATTAGTCAAGATGCCTCATTCCGTTTTATCACATCTGTAAAAAATGCAACATTATTGTTTATTAATCTTTCTAACAACAGAGTCGGTATGTGTGTGTGTGTTAATATCTTCGTGTGTGTGTGTGTGTTAATATCTTCGTGAGTGAGTGTGTGTGTGTTAATATCTTCGTGTGTGTGTGTGTGTTAATATATTCGTGTGTGTGTTAATATCTTCGTGTGTGAGTGTGTGTGTTAATATCTTCGTGTATGAGTGTGTGTGTGTTAATATCTTCGTGTGTGTGTGTGTGTTAATATCTTCCTGTGTGAGTGTGTGTGTTAATATATTCGTGTGTGTGTGTGTGTAAATATTTTCGTGTGTGAGTGTGTGTGTTAATATCTTCGTGTGTGAGTGTGTGTGTGTTAATATCTTCGTGTGTGTGTGTGTGTGTTAATATCTTCCTGTGTGAGTGTGTGTGTTAATATATTCGTGTGTGTGTGTGTAAATATTTTCGTGTGTGAGTGTGTGTGTTAATATCTTCGTGTGTGAGTGTGTGTGTGTTAATATCTTCGTGTGTGTGTGTGTGTTAATATCTTCGTGTGTGTGTTGTTTTTTTTGTGGTTAAAATTGCTGAATCAGCGTTAATTGGGGTAATAGCGTCTAAAATAAAAATTCTCACTTTTCTATAGCACTGCTAGAAACTGATATTAGTGTTTATTACGTATTACAGTTGCGGCATCTATAAAACCGTATTAGTACAACATAATAGGACATGGGGGGGGGGGGGTAAAGGCGACGGGTTCCTACCTTTGTCTCCTGTAGTGCCTTCTTAGCCATTACACTATCGGCTAAGTTGGGGATGAAATAATGGCATTACTGAAACCATTCCGTTCTCGAGGCTCTCAACCGGCGGTAAGCGTACCCCCCCAAGGGAATAAAGGGAAAGGTTATGCAGTGGTACGCGGCAATATATAATGTTCGTTTAAAACAACCAAGAGTTTGAAGAAGGTTGCCAGTTTGTTGCGTGTTTTAATACCGAACCACGCACCCAAGTATCGCATTAGAAAAACAAGCACACTCCATTATGAAAATGTGTAGACCACCTTTTCTTTTTCGCGAAAGTACATGTTAGGGGATTCACGCGGACATACTTTGGCAACCTTTCGGGTAAAGTCGCGAAAAAGTCTGAGAACCGCTGTTCCATTTAAGGGTTTACAGTATCTGAGAGATAAACATCCCATCTTACACTTGGGTTATTATACGTCCGTATTTTGCACGGGCAGTTTGTATTTTTTAATTATGCAGTGTAACAATGGTCTCAGATGTCCATTATTATCAGATTGTTAGCAGGGCAGGATTTAAACTTGATAAGGCCCTAAGCTATTTGAGATATGGGGCTCTTTGTACGGAAAGATATTATATGTCAGCGCCAAATATTTAAGTGTAGCCTACATGACAACCGCTCACTACGACAATTATTTGGAGGCATCTAAGAAAGTGGGGACCCTTATAATAAAGCGTGTATAACTTATACGTACATCCTGCAATGAATGTTAGCTATCACGACCTGTATGCTGCTCGAGTATAAAAGAATTAATGAGTCTGTGAAATATTCAAAATAGTTTGTATAACAAAGTGATATTTTCAGGAGGATAATAGATTCACAATAATGTAGCTTGTGAGTAACTAACTGATCATTGTGACAGAGTCAGTATTTGATTTAGTTCTAACATATCGTCGTTATTTCTAAAAAAAAAAAAAAAAAAAAAAAAGAAATGTGTGTATTTTAATAACTATTAATCTCAGAAAATTGAACAATAAAAATGATAGCGAATTTGGTTTTAGTTTTGTTCTATTATCTACTTTTTCATTGGGGATTTTTTTTCGGACAGGCTACACTTACGTCAAGACGTAATTCGTATTTTTTTTTCCGGCTTACGTCAATAGATATTTCTCCACACCCTAACACTGTCCCTAACCCTAACCTTATCCCTAACCCTATCCCTAACCCTAACCCCTAACCCTTTTTGTTTACGCAGTGGAAGCGGTAACATCAAGACGTAATTCGTATTTTTTTTCCGGCTTACGTCAATAGATATAATAATAGAAGGCGCTTGACGTAAGCGTAGCCACTTCGATTTTTTTTATTTCTTTTGTCCCAAGTTCTATTAATTATTCAGCCTTTGCACTGCTATACACACACAAGACTAATGAAACCTAAATTTACAAACCGAAAAGTTTTCTTTTTTTTTTTTGTATCAAATCCAGTGATGTTTCTAAGATGAAATGATCATAGAGTATTATTTTCTGATTTTGTTATGATGTTGAACATGGCAGGATATAGCTAGTTACGTCACTTTTGGGCGCCGCATTCACTGATGGTGCTCCTCATGAGTTTAGGTTATTCAAAAACTAGAAAAGATTTATGTGAAAAAAAAATTTTGGAAATAAGATAAAAACATTTAAAGACCAGTCGTGAGCCACGCTATCTATTGGAAAAAAATAGTTTTTGTATCATAGCACAACCGGGCACAGTGGGACGGATGGCCTAGTGGTGTAGTTACTCGACTGTCGACCTGAGAGTCATGGGTTCGATCTCTCGGTGAGGCCCTTGGCCCAGGTGACATTTGGTGCAAAGTCGTCCCACAAGTCCACCCAGCTTAGAATGGGTACCTGACTATAAGTTGGGGAAGTAAAGGCGGCTGGGCGTGGTGCTAACCGCACAATCCCTTCATATGCCGAGGTTAGGGCTAAGGGAACTTTACCTTACTTTACTTACAACCTGGCAGAGCCTAGAGGCTCAGATGTCAAATATGGTGGTGAGAACTAAACTAACGAAAGTCATGAGTCAACACTGATCAAGTAACTTCGGGGCTGACATTCAATAATATATATATATATATATATATATATATATATATATATATATATATATATATATTATTATTATTATTATTATTATAGGCAAATTCTATCTCAAGGCCTTCGCATGCAAATCGCGGACCTCTGATAATCTTTGACAACTGTGTTGCAAGTGTTACTTCACTGTAGACCTGGATCTCCCTGAGAAATGTTCAGATGGCCATTCCTTGTTACTGACTGTGAGCGATGTAAGAATTCCTAAATGTGTGAGACTCACCCGTAGCATGTCTTAAAACAATCAAGCACCTCTTGAGTAGCAAGATAGTCAAGAATTTTTTTTTTCTACTTTTAAATAGACTTACCAACAGATGAAACTAGAAAGTTTAATTTGGGTTACGACAGAATGAAAGACATGATATATGGACTCCTTAGCAGTGTGGGGCCCTAGCTGCTGCATAGTTTGCATAACCTTAAGAGCAGCTCCGCTAAATTCTCAAATTTTCTTTTTTTTTTTTTTTTAAATCAAACATATTTCCCATGAGTTGCGACTTTGGGTGGGAGGGAGGTAAGCAGCCCCGTAGCCAAGGGGTGGGGGCCGTGCCCCCCCCCTCTAGGTGTGGAGTGCCCCTTACCCCCCCCCCCGCTTAAAAAATAAGAAAAAGAGGGAAAAATAAAGAAAAAGTAAAGGTGCCCCCTTGCTGGGTATTGGTGCCTCCCTTCTTACTTTGACCTGGCTACTTGCCTGGAGGTAAGGGAAAGCTGATCTGACTGATAATTTTGAATGAATTTCAGCCTGTAGATGGATGATGAAAGATTTTAGGAATATTAAGTCAGAAATAAGAAGAAATTTAATCTTGACCATGTACTAAAAATAAATTTGTATGAAAATAAAATAATAAATTACATTTTGTTAAAACAAAACAGTACTCGCCTATATAACGTAGAAATGTTACATGGTTTTTAAAAAATTCTGGAACACATCTCCAGCCCTCAAATATTGTATACCAGTATGTGGCTCTTCAACGAATTTCGGTTCGTAATTATACCCCACAGGCTCACACCACCCACAGAGCAGTAGCTATCTATTGCTGCACCCAGTGGCGCAACCAGCAAAAAATGCTGGGGGGGGGGGCTCACATTACGAAAAAAGACAGTTTGACAGTCTTATTTGTAACTTTATAACATTAATTATGTATTGATGATTGGGCATGGAGGGGGGGGGTGCTGTATGTAATGTTCTCAAATGTCTTACTGTCTTCTATAAGATTATGTCTGGAATATCCATCTTTTATCACTGTCTGTAGCCCTTGCAGTGATTGCATTCCAGTATGTTGAATAGTCTGAATGGACACTCAGAAACTTCTAAGAAACGTAACTGTAGTGCTTTTAGATGTTTTTATTTAGTATAAAGTTACGACCCGCGTACTCTGACATATCTTGCAGTTACTTCAATGCAAAGTGATGTCCATCTTTAGTGTATGTGTAACCTTTCAAGTGTTGCATGTACAACCAAGGCCGTAGCGAAAATATTGTTGTTTTTTTTTGGGGGGGGGGGGGCTGTGCGGGGTTTTTTTTTGGGGGGGGGGGGGCAGTGCGGAGAGTTTTATATAAGAAAAAATTGGAACGCAATGATAAAGAAGTACGACCTTGTGTACAACTGATAATATTTTTTTTCATCGTAGTGGACATGCTACAAAATGATTTAAAATCGACTGAACAGTCCTTTTTTTCTTCCATTTTACAGAATTTCTGTAAACAAAATCAAAGTTCAATTTGTAATTTTAAGCATCTCATTATGTAGGCCTACATATCTAGCACTATAATTTACAGCCCTTCACTGACCTAAACTTCTCTTCTGCATTTTGACACCTACAGATCATCCCTCAACAATTTTTCTTTCATTTCAACAACCTTGACCTTTTCAATTCATGTACAGATGAGAGCCCCCCCCCCCTCCTCTCCGCAAGTTTTTGTCGTAATTAATGGACGACCCCTTATTTCATTTTTTTTTCCGGTTCACCATATATTTATTTGCATCACAAAGTAGATCTTTAAAAGATGTCTATGACTTGTGTCGTATCTCTTCGGAAGACGAACTAATGACAACCAAAATAACCGTCTATGTCTTCTCCTTCTTTATTTCTTAACTTCCGTTTTATTACCCATTCATTAGGTTCGTTACAGTGCTACCAAATATATAACAGAGTCATGACACCCCCACAATCCCATTAAAATTTCATTCATAAATGAAATTTTACCATTATATATACCAGAAAAAATTGACATGTTTTTGATTAATTAATTAATGTTAAAATCAATCAATCCAACATATATTACATTAAACAGTAGTCAGGCAAAATAATTACAGAATTCTTAGTTTACTTTAAGTAAATTCTATCTTCTTGTGAGCAATAGAAACATTGTCAGCAAGTATGTATTCAATACATTCAGTGTACTAGAAAATCTCTATCTAGCTAAGTACCTTTTCCAAAATTCCATATCCAAAAAAAATTACATAGTTCACTTTAGTACTTATATTCTTATTTAATAATTTCACAACATTTCTTAAATAAAAAATATTTGTATGCTTTACAATATATTACTATAATAGTAATTAATTCTAGAAAATATAATATTTGTTAGATACCAAATCCTTATAAACAAATCCACCATGTATTTAAACAATTTCACAAAAAAAAAATTTTCCAGTGTATTTCCATTAGAAATACTTGCACATCATGCAAATATTTATCAATGACAATGACAATATTTTAATATCATATTATTATTAAACAAAAAAATAGTTACAAATAGCTCATCAACATTGTTAGCTTCATCACAAAATTTATTTATCTTCATCACTGTAACAGATGTGTTAAAAGCTTCTGACATCATATGACATTATTGTCTATGTCATCATGACCCATATTGTATATTAACAAAAAAATCATATTATCACTTAAAATTACTATCTTATTTCTTAAAAATTAGGCCTGTAGAAATCCTGCCTTTCAAATTTAAATTTACTATTAAAACATTTGGCTCTTTTATCAAACCAATCTTCTGGTGTCATTATTTTACCATTTCTATGTAGTTCCAGTCCAACATAATTTCTTCTGTTTCTCTTATACTCATTAAATCTGTTATGACATATTCTATTATAATTGTTTGACCTCTTATAATGTTCATGTTTTTGTTTAAACTCATTTTGTGTAGTATGGCTTCTTTGATATTTTATTTGATCTTGAGATACTTGCTCAGAATACACTGTGTCACTATTTATAGAAACGCAACACATTTCTATTCCTTCAGATATTTTTTTGTCTGTCCATTGTTTTACAATTTCTTCTGTTGTATTGTCTTTTATAACTGCCAGGTTGCCTATAATCAATGGTGCAACAGGATTTTTCATTACAAGTACTTCAATAGTACCCGATATCCATGGTGAGTCTACATCGATTACTGCCATGTTGCATTCCACCTTTGAGCCATCACCCATTTTGACTGTTGTCATTTTATGCATGTATTGATCTTTGCGTACAAGATCATCTTGCACGATAACTGTACTGCATCCACTATCACGAAGACACTGTATTCTCCTGCCATTTACAAATGCTGGATAAAGTTTATCCTTCCATGTGAACTGATCACATTTGCACAATACTGTTCAGTATTCTGTTCTTGTGGGCCTGTATTTCTAGTGCCAGATCTTTGTGATCTTTCTAGTGTACGTGTTCTCTCTGTCCTATTTCTTTGTGGACTGATGTTAGGCGATTGTCTTCTTTGATACTGTTGAGTGTTGTAACTATGACTAGCTTGATGTCTGTCGGCTTTCTGACCATTTACTCTTCTGTTGTCATACTCTTTCGTGTATGACCTACATTCTCTCTGTCTCTTCCTACACTCCCGAATTAGATGACCTTTCATCTTGCAATAATAACATGATCTTATTTCCGGCTCTCTGACCTTCCAACCATGTGTATTGAGTTTATTTTGATTACTGCTCCTATTAGGAAGACTATGATATCTGTTCTGGATTATATTAGCATAGAATTCCGTATTACATATTTCATCATCTGGACGACTGTCCATATAGTCACTCAAAGCTCTGACTAGTTGATCAACGGTTTTCACCTTTCTCTGTTTTATTAAAGCAAATACATCCTTGGTGCATATCTGTAATATTTTGTCAATGACAAACATTTCCAACACTGCTTGTGCATCCATTAAGTCAATTTCTGCCATTGTCAACCAAGACTTCAAACTTGACACTACATTGTCAATAAAGTACTGTGGTTGATCTTTATTGGACATCTTTAAAGAATGGAATTTCTTTCTGTAAAATTCTTCTGTTTTGTTAAAGTGTTTCAGAAGTTTCTGTTTTACTTCATCATAGTCTTTGTCGTAGTAGTCTGGAATCGATCTAAGAGCAGTTCTTGCATCTCCCCTTAGAAGTTCGCTCATTAGATCTATCCAGTGCGCTCTAGGCACATTATTGCATCTGCATTTCTGTTCGAATATAGAGAGAAATGTATCAACGTCCTCAGCTTTACCATCACAAGATTGTAGTTTAAGATTATATCTGTTGAATAAGTTTTGAGTATTTGGTACATCTGGACTAGCTTCTGTGCAGTGATTACCAGAACTGGCCTTAATAGTAGCCATCTTTAGTTCATGATCTAGTCTGTCTCTCTGTACTTGGGCTTCAATCTCTAGTAGTTCTTTCTTTGCTTCTCTTTCTTTTGCTCTTTCTTCTCTTTCTTCTCTCTCTCTCTTTTCTCTTTCATGGGCTTCAATCTCTAGTAGTTCTTTCTTTGCTTCTCTTTCTTTGACTTCTCTGTCCATAGCCATATTCTTTTCGATGAATTGTAGCAATTTTTCTCCTTGTAACCCATATCTCTTTCCTTTTTTCTTCAAAATCCTCCCAGAGATCTTGTACTGGAGATAACTTCCTTTCTTCCAACCTTTCCATATTTTCGTACTAAGTTTTCAGTGGGTTTTAAATAAACTGGGTCAGTTAGATATATTTCTATGAGACAATTTATAATCTAAAATAAGATTTCCGTCACCTCTCAAATTAATTTTAAAATTTAATGCACAAAATATTCTATATAAAGCATATCATACTTATCAGTAATGAATAAATGACATAGCAATTAAATCAACAACAATCAATTAAGTGAGTCAATCCTTCCAATATCTGCAATAATGTTACTCAGCAAAATTGATTATCATAGAAATAAATGTTTTAAATAGTATAATATACAAATGAAACAACATGTGCATTTTTGTAGTTATTCAACTTTGTTTCTGTATGGTTCACACTTCAGCTTGAATGTGAACACATTTGAAAGGAATAAAACTGTTAATCTCTCCCTACGTCTGGACAATACTGTCTCTGGTCCAGTGTAGAACTTGACCCCAATTCCGGTAGGTATGACTTTACCTCTGTTGACCTGTCTCTCGCTGTACGGTTTCTTCAACAGTCTGTTTTCTTGATTGTTGAGTTTGTTATTACACTTAAAGAGTGTTAGTCAGTAACGACTCTTTGTATGCGCAAGAATGCGGCATAAACACATTTAAGAACGTGAGTGTAAATCGTAACGATGACTAGGCTTGTTAGTACATAGCTGCCATCAGACCGGTCAACACACAGAGAGGACTTGTATCTTGGTAGTTCAATGACTCTTCATAGGTATACGTGTGGGCTTACGTGTGTTTCACAACTCATGGCCACTCTTTAGTATTAGTTATGGTTGTAATACAGCTACCAAATAAATAATATACTAGATGTGTGGGCTTACTAGTGCTTCACAGCTCTTGGCCACAGTAAATTATTTGATTAATAATTAGGCTACAAAAGCGATGCCTGAATCAGTGGGCTTATTAGTGCATTAAAGCTCTTGGCCACAATACATTACTTGAATAGATAAACTTAACTGGTATTAAGGTAGGTTGACATCACAATAATAACAGCACTGCAACGTTCACGCTGTTTTCCATTACCACCAAGTTAATAATACTTTAACCTAGTAGCTATTGTCATCCTTTATCGCTGCCACCAAATAAATAATAGGCTATGTCGTATCTCTTCGGAAGACGAACTAATGACAACCAAAATAACCGTCTATGTCTTCTCCTTCTTTATTTCTTAACTTCCGTTTTATTACCCATTCATTAGGTGCGTTACAGTGCTACCAAATATATAACAGAGTCATGACAACTTGAAAGAATAAGGTGCATGTTGCTTGGGAGCGGTGTGGGGGCGCCGCCACAAAGTTTCCAATCGTGTCCCACACACCCTAAGGCGGCCCAGATGTCGTGACAACATTTATAGCATCGAAAAGTAATGGAGTTGTTGTCATAACATAAATTATATTATTATAATTCAATTCTATTATAGCGCTGCATGGTCAGTATTGACCACTGTAGTGTAAGGCATTGCTTAAAGGGAATTGAACACCATGCTATAAATTTAAATATAATTTATCAGGATGAAATTCCGAACTACTAATTACAATTTGTATATTGTATTCCCCATCTTATTTGGTGGGTGTCATTATCTAAGCTGGAAGATCGGAGGTATTTGCAACTTGCGATGATCATAGATGTATCAGGTACATAATATCCTTTCCATAAGCTTCATTTAAGCACGCATATTTTTTTTTAAAAACTCATTAGTTATAATTGCTAAAACGTTCATCATTGATTAATCAATTGATTTTAAGTCGCATTAACTTATCACCACAGGAACGTGATTTGAAAGTTGGGAATTTCGCGTAACCGATTAGGGTGTAAAACATTGTCTCCAGTCTAAATTTAGTACAGAATGAGCGTAAATCTAAAATGACCTATGTAAGATGGGGAAATGTCCTAGCACCTGGAACACCGAAATGGTTTAGAGCTATATATAGCTCAGTCCCGTAATCAATCCTGAATTCTGGGATATTTCCGGTGACCTCGCCCTCCAACACGGAAGAAACAAAGTAATTACTGATAACTTTATTTTATTACGTTTTATGGTAATAGCCAGTAAGTTAATTGAGTTTTTACAAATCGTGTATTATTTTTCATAGAATAAGAATCGATTTTCAAATAAACAATTTTATAAATCAAATTTATTTCTATTTTTTTTATTATTTACGTATAACAGACAAATAGACAACACTTAAATATGTATATAGGAAAGAGATAATTTCACTAATTCATCATAATATTCATAATAATAGCATTTAATTTTTGACCAAAATAAAGATTGATATTACAGTCTGAAGTATATAGAATAATTATCACTGATATTTTGAATTTTAAAGTTTTGTGTTTATTATAAAGATGTACGTTTATCAGCTGAGTATGCATTCTTCTGTTGTGAGTCAATATACGCCCACTCTTTGCTTTATAAACTCACTTTTCTAACTGAAGTAACGGGCAGTTATATTCGGTGAATCTAATTTTTTTTCTCTACAATTATCTGAGCATATTTTAATTGACTCATCTAAACACCAATTAAATAATTAATAGTTCACATTATTGGGATCTTAATAAATTGATATACCATTTGACATTTGTTTTTCCTGGATAGCTGCACACTTAGTCACATTCTTGAGTAATGGCAATATTTTGTAGTGCATTCGTTTTTTTGTGTGATATAGCACTATTACCCTAAGAATTTCTCTGCTAAACTTTCTGATGATGCCACATTGTTATTTAGGGACTAGTGGAAACTAATTTAGTATTAGCCTAGGCTTAGGGAGACTATTGAATTGCTATTAATATTAACTTAAGCCAAATTAAGGGTTTGGGGGTGGGTGGGTAGACACTGGAATAGCGCAAACGTAGTCATTGGTGAACATAGATATCAAAGTATATTAATTTTTAAAAAAATTATCAAATTACATTCAGCAAAACGGTAAGAGCAATGACCAATATCAGTCATCTCTGTTAATATCTGAGCTTTTATCAAACACTATCGGGGTACATTAATTAAGTCAGATAATCATTAATTATATTTTATCATCCATTATACAAATAAAGACTTATAAAATAACTAGAATGTTGATGTACAAATAAAGTATTGAAAATTAGTTTTGAAGTTTTACGAAAAGCTATTGAAACAATAGATGTCCATTTTTAATATATAACATTAGTCCAATGTATTAATAATTAACAAAGTAAATGATAATTATATAATTGGAAATAGCAATAATCTAAAAGTATCAAAAGAGTATAATACATTAAAATTAAAACTGTTCTTAAGTATAGGAAAAATTAGGGATTAATTTTAGCTTTTAACTTTCAGTTCACATAGCTAGAATTCACTAGGAAATAGATTAATATTTTGTCTGCCTATCTTGGCTTAATTAAAATAAATCTTTTCCTCCCCATTCAGTTTTTTTTATTTCCATGGATTAGAATATATACATAACTTAAAAACAGACTATTCATTACATTTAGTCTTTTATTGGCCTATTTTAATTTCTTATTGCTTTTTAGATTTAAATATAAATAAAGCAAATAATAATGGTCTTGAACAAATTACAGGGGTTTACTGAGGTTCATATGGCAATGTATACTTTAGCTTTTGTCAAATTCTATTATTAGTAGCAATAGATTCATTTGTAAAATAGGCCTATTTAAACAGAATTTAAGCTGTACAGGAATGTCTTGTAAAAATTTCACCAATTAATTTGTAACAATTTCAGGTATATGTATGTATATATTATTAATACATATAGATTATATGCATGATATAATCAATAATTATTAGCTCATACTTCTAAATAATAAACTGGCTTGTCAAAACTCAAAAATTCAATTTTAATGTAGAAATGTATACCATTATTTAAATAAACTTCCTTTATCCTTATTTATCCATTTAATCAACTAAGAGAAAACTTTACTACAGTTTTAAGTGCTAAAAAAGTAAAGTAAATTGTTACAGCTAATTAATTAGTTTTACAGGTTTTTAATTTTTCTTCCTCATAACATATTCTGTTGTGTTGTGCAATATTTAACATCTTTAATTTAGTGTTCATTGTTTTACTAACCAGTTTTCTTAGATGTCAACACAAATCAATTTTCATATCTCTTATCAGATACTATGTCTGTATAAATATTTCCAGTTTACTTAAACTTCCAACATTTACCCAACCAATTTAGAAAGAAACTATCTAGCTCAATTATGATAAGTTAAGACAAATCTACATTTACTAAATTGAACTACCCATGAATGAATCTCTACAATGCATTCTGTCGGAAACCATTGATTTAAAAAAAATGATAAACTTCTTTCGTACCATTCTTTTAAAATTAGGAATAGAAATATTATTATTATCAACTTAAATTAGTAAATATTGCAGTGAAACTTTTATTTAAGATGTTCTCCTTCTAACAACAATTTTTCTATTTTTTTAATGATTTTATGTGATGTTAATTATATGTTTATTTATTTCAACTGTGTAAGGCACAATTCCCATTCACATTTGGCAGAGCTTCAGTAATGGCTTTTTCACATTGGGTGCTTTAGCTACTTCGTTTCCTTTGTTTCTCTTCACCGGTCAATGAACCGCAGAGAAATAGTAATTGTAAACTTTAAGCTTAGTTATGTTAACTTTGAAGCCACACACACTGTTTTTCTTTTCATTAATATCATTTAATATATTGTAAACATTCTATGGTGTTTTTTTTTTTAAAAAGAACATGATTGTACTAGTACTTTTAGAAACTAAATTTTGCATCTTTTTTTGCACACTTAAAAATTCAATTTTTTTTATTGTTAATAACCTTTGTTACCACATAAAACAGAATCACTTTTAAATATTTGGTTTTAGAACTTAATTTGCAGTGCCACTAAAATAATAATAGACAATATCAGAGCTTTCTTTAAGTTTGAATCTTTCTGCTGGTAAAGGGTCTCACATCATTGTTAGATGCTTTTATATTAGTTTTAGTGACCAAGACACAATTGGGATTTGAAAGTATTTGAAATTAATAATTGTTAACTTTTTAAAAAAAACTTTTAAATGAAAAATTCCTCAGTGTCTACACATGAAATTGACTATATTGCAAATTTTGTGTCAGATTTATTGAAGAAATACAGTCATAACTTCAAATTTGATTCTTACCTGAAATTAGTTTGAAGTAAAAGTTTTAGAGCTTAAAGCCCTATGTTTTCATTGCTTATCTTGACTTTTGCAGATATTTGTAACAGCAAATACACAAACTTGACATTAAGCCAAAAAAAGAACTAAAAGAATAGATGTAGCACTAGTTTAAAATTTAAAAAAAGAAAAAAAAAAGAAATTGAAAACATATAAATGCATTAGACTTTCAAATCACAAACCAGCAAAATTTGCTTTTTTTTTTCACTGGTTCCAAGTTGTACATGTTTTAGGGGTGTCAAAAATTTTTAGGTATGAGTACATCAAATACAATGTCATTTCTTAAAATTCTAGCGAAATCCAATAGAAATTTAATGTTAGTAAGAATTGTATTTTTATTCTTATTGTTTTTTTTTGGTTTTTTTTTAGAAAATGTTTAGTTTGTAATTTTTAATTATGAGTAGTGCTAGATTAGAATGTATGTAAATGTATGATTAGAAGCTATTGATTTTTAACCAGCAATTTTAGATTTTTTTTCCCTCTATTTTGAAATTTATCTTTTTTATTGCTCAGAGATTTCAACTTAAACGTTAGCTAGAGGATTAGTTTATTTATTTATTTGCTATCGATGTTTAGTTAAACCATATCACTATTTTAAATTCTCTGATGTAATTTCTTTAATTTAGGTAAATTATTGTGCATTATTTAACATCAGTAGGCATAAATAAAATACCTTTTCTGCTAGTTCTAGCTATTATTTTTTCATGATATTGTCATCATATGTTTTCATAAAAATCATGAAAATATACATTTCTCTCAGTTAGCTATAATTTGATAGTGACAAAAAAAAACCCTTAAAAGATCATTTTTCTCTTCCATCTGGTATCTTTTTTTTTTCCTTTAGTTTTGAGTATTGAGATACCCACTAGAAAGGATATAGAACATGGCATAAAAGTTTTGATAAATCTGTCGAAGCCTTATGACTTTATTTTAATTTTAAAATCATCCCCCGAATATGAGAAATAATACATCTATATGGTGTTTTGTCAGTGGATAAAAATATTTTAAGTCATCATCTTGCATGTAAAATATTATAAACCTATTCAGTCTCCTTTTCAATTTTACCCCTGCATTTCAAAATATATGTATTAACAAACACCCTGTGCGATGCAGATAAAATTTTATCCTATACATTTTTTTTTTATGAAAAATATAGCATGATAACATGTTGTGCAAAATTTGTTTGTGTTGTAATAATTTAACTGAATTATAAATGCTTCTACATTTAGTTTGTTCACTTGAAAAAAAAAACAATGATGACTTTATTTTCATAATTAAAGTAATAAAATGATTGCACGTTTACAGTCATTGATCTTTTAATTTTAGTTGTATGTTTTCACCATCTCTTTCTTTTTTTTTTTGTGCAGTGTTTAAAATAAAGCAGTCATATAGCATTCTGTCAGGAAAATTTTAATATCAAATATAATTATTTATTTTTTAATTTTGTACATAAGCTAATGAAGATTTTTTTTTTACCTTCATTTATATTTATTTTTGATACATCTCTTTTTTTTTTCTCTTGCAATGATGTCAAACTTTTTTTCACTTTAAATACTAGTGTCCTTTTTCAGCATCAGAGGAAATTGTGTAAAGATCTCCATAGAACAGTTATTACCTCTTCACCTCCACTTCCACAGCTATACAAGTTATCATGTTTCCTGATCATTTCCTGCAATAATGTTCTGCTGTTGTCCTCAAGACACAGAAATCATTACTTCTGAAAGTATTAAGAAGACCAGCTCTGGTGAAGACAAAATTCAAACCGGAAAGGGAATTGTGTCCTCACATACCAACCAGACCGTTGCAGCAGACCTAAAAAAAAGCACAGTTCAGACGCAAGAGACTCTGCCCATTGTTAAACAGCCAAGTAAAGATACAAGAGATTTGTCCAGTACCAAGCCAACAAGTCAAGTATCTGATCCTGCTGAAGTCAGTATCAGCATAGATGAAAAAGTAGGTTCTTCAGCTAAGCCTATTGTCGAATCAAACACCGCTTTGACCACAAAAGCTACAGAGACTACAGTGGCCTCAATGTTAGACCCTGCTAAACTGAACATAATAAGTTCAGAAATTGACAAATTAGATAAAGCCATTAGTGAATCTAAAGCCAAATCTGATTGGGAGTTGAAAAGTAATATTGTGCCCAACTTAGCCAATCAGCTTAAAGTTTTAACCTCTCAGGTGGCAGGACAACTGAAGAATATGGCAGAGAAAGATTTGCAGGCTGTAGTGTCCAGGCTTGAAGCTGTTGCCACAAGACTTGAGTCACTTGCATCCAGATCATCTGCATCTTCACTGGACAATAGTGCTGCATCTGGTAAGTTAAATGATAGAAATGAAATTCATATCTTATGTTCCCCCGTATGACACAAACTTGTATGGACTTTGTTCACAATTTTTATGTCCATGTTTGTCTCGCTTCTAATGCCTTGTCTCAAGTTTCCGACTTGGTCTCTCCATTACTTCTTACCCTACATTTTCTATTGACATTGTAATCTGGTTTACAAAACTTGTGACCAATTTAGCTCTGCATTTACTGCATTTTAAATTCAGGTGGCAATACTTTTGGAGCTACTTATTTTCAAGCAGCTCTGCATCTTGACTGAGAATGTTATCTAAGTTTGTGTGGTATGCTTTCTCTGCTATTTCTTTACAGTTCATGCATAGTGATCATTCTTGTCCTCTCTTCATTTGTGCACTTTAAATGAAAATAAAAATTGTATCACCTCTAAGATTTATATTATTATTTTATATTCAATAGCTACTATCTTGTTTAGCTGAATTTCTCTGTCATTGTCACATACCATTTTGGAAATTTTTAGACATGTTTTCCACCAATATGTGTAAATCGAGACCTGTCTGTTTATTGTTTGAAATCTCTGTCGTGACCACCTGTTCAGGATTTAGTAACATGTAAGGTTTCAATGCATACATGTTTTCCACGTCTGCTAAGTATTGAAAAGAAAAAATTCACATTCTGTTACTAAAACAGGTGAAGAAACATAAATGTTTTTAATAAGTTAACATTTATTGTTGTTTGCCTTACAAGTGTTTTAGCTTTACATGGTAATTTATTTTAGAGAAAATTACCAATGATAAAATTTAAAAAAAACTATTAATAAAAAGCTTTTTAAAAACAAGTATTTTTTTTAATGCACTGAAAAAGGGAAAAAAAAATAATATCATGCAAAAATTTATATAATTATCATAACTGAAATAAAAAAATGATGGTGATTACTGCATACTAAATTAGATATTTCTTTACATTAGTTGATAATAAATAATCTAGATGGGCACTCATGTTTATATTTTTACTAATGATAATTTATTTAAATATTTTGTGATATAATGAGTAATTGTTTGTTGTTTTTTTTTACGATTTTGTATATAAATTTTTTTTTTGTTTTAAAAAAGTTTCAATGGAGTAAGAAAAATAAAAAAAATCAGCACAGTAAACATGCACAATAATAACAAAACTTTTGTGACATTCTAGATGCCTTGTCTCCATTTGTCCTGGCTTATGATGATCTCATTTCTGGACCTCTTGCTAAATATTTGTCACTATCCAATCTTGTTGGAGGAGATGTGAAAACACAGGTATCTTGTAGATTTTTATCTTTCCAAATAGCATATCCAGCCATTTGTTACGATTAAAAACTACCACAGCTTTTTATTCTGCATGAGGTACATAATGTAAGTAATGATGGTGTTGGGCAAGATGAACTAATTACTTACAGTGTATTGAAATGCAAATTTTAAAAGTTTGGCAAACCCTGGTGTACTCTGCCTGAAGTTAAAAAAGAAATCAATCATTATTCAATTCACAATTTTTTTCATGAATGCATTCATTTTTTATTATCAATTGACAGGCTGTTAAAATGCTTTACTTTTTATTTGATTTTTAGGCTAATTTGGTAAAGCTAGCTTTTGAAGCTCAAAGAAATTTCCTGGCTGTTGTTTCTAGAAGTAAGCAACCTGATCAAGTAAGTAAACTTTCATCTCATTTATTTGTTTATTTCTCTTATTTTTTGCATAATAAATTCAATAAATGCTCTGTCTAAAATTAGTTATTCATACAGATTGTACATAGATTAAAGCTTACAAAAATGGAAGTTTATTCCTTTGCAGTAACCCTCAACTGCCATAAGCGAAATATACATCAGTGACTCAAAGTGGGATTTTTTTATTGGGGGGGGGGGGGGGGAAAGATCAGTTAAACCAAGAAGGTGATGAAAGCCTTTGCAAAAATACAAAAATATATGTGTTCATTTATTAATTATATAAATTATGTTTTATTAAATAAAATTTATCATACTTGTATAAATATATTGTTTAATTTATTAAAATGTTAAAAAAATATTTTTCTTGGTTTTTTTTTGTTTTTTATTTCTTAGAATGTTTTCTTAGAGCTCTTGCGTCCTTCAGCTGATAAGTTACAAGCTGTGCAAGTATGTTTTCACTGTATTTAAGTGAATTTACTTATACTAAATTTTTCATTATATTTCAGTAAAATAGTTCTTTTTTTTTTTTCGGTAAAAAATTTTTTTTTGAGGACATAAGGATTTGACAGCCATTTTGGTAACATATATATACATATACATATATATATAAATAGTTTAGCGACTGTGATTTTTACTCTGTCAGAAAATATTGTGTTTTTAAAGGCTGGTTAGGATGCTAAATTATATTGGGGAAAAAAAAAAGATCTTTAAATATTTACATTTAAATTTTTCTATGTGTGTGTGTATTACATTTGATGGAATTGTTAGAAATTGAGTAAGGGTTTATTTTCATTTAAAAATTTAATTAATGCAAAAAAAGGGCTTTGTGGAAATTGGAATAAAAACCACTTGAATCGCAATTCATAGCTTTGCAGCGAGTAGTTCTTGATAATGGTTTATCAAGGAGATCGGTTTGGTTTGAAAGTGAGAATCCATACTGTGTTGAGCTTTTTATTACTCTAGACCAACAAAAACCAAACCCTTATCCTTTTTTTTTTTTTTTACTTTTTTTTAAATATATAAATCTGGGCTCAGTTTGTTACTTGAAATATTGAAATCAATGAAATAGAGACATTCCATTTCAAGTATAATGAATTGTTCTTTTTATTAAAATTATGTCATTTACCAGACAATGCGCAAAAGATTTGATGTTTGGATTATAAATTATAAAAGGAGAAAGAAATCAACCAGATAACAATAATGTAACATTTTAAAAGAGTTTAGTCTTTCTTACCAATAAAAAATATCACGAGAAATTCATCAATTTCTTTGCTGTTCTGAATCATTACTTTCTTGTTGCTATCAAGAGATATTTGTTGCTTCTTTTGCTGAAGCAGGCTATTGCCCTGGCCCTGTTAGCTACAAGTTTATATGGATGATGTCATATTTTGATGCAAACATTATAAACCAAAACATTTTCAGATTTTTTGAGGAGGTATAGATAAATGTATCCTCTTTTATATTAACCTTATATCTTCTTTTTTTTCTTATTGCCTAGTATTATTTTGTTTTACTTATCATTGACAGGATTTCCGTGAAAAAAATCGCAAGAGTGAATATTTCAACCATTTGTCTGCCATTAGTGAGTCTATTGCATCTCTTGGATGGGTCACAGTTGTAAGTTTTAAATGTACCTTTTCTTTCAATTACTTTTGTATACAGTTAAATTAGAATAAATGACATAAAAAAAACTTAAATAAGTATCATTTTTATGTTACTAAAATTATTATACAATTTTAAATTTTTGTTTTTAATTGGGAATTTCTCTCAACGGATATTTTAAAAACATGAAATATAAATATGTCTTTCAGTTTTAGCAGGAAAACCCTCATAAAGTAAAGTCATACTCTGCCTAATGCTATTCCTTTAAATGTTCCTTACCAATTTTTTTTTCCATTAATTTATATTAAATTACATTTATGGACACAAGTAAACTGAAAGACAGTTTAAAGATTTAGAATTTAGCTGTATAAATAAAAATTTTGGCCGATTTGTATAGTTAAAATATTCATTTAACTCCACTGACTGATAAAAATTATTTCATTAATATAAACCTACATTGATGGTTTCTAAAAAAAATTGAACAGTATCATTATATCCTTGTCAGATTTTATAATTCCAGCCAGTTTATTTGAATGCAGATACTTGAAAATGTATTATGTTCGTATGTGGGCAAGGGGTGTTTGTGTTAACGAAATTTCTGTCAACACTTCTGTTTAATACTAATATTTTCCAGAGTCCCGCTCCTGGACCCTATGTTAAAGAAATGTTAGATGCAGGAACTTTTTATACAAATCGTGTCCTAAAAGACTTTAAAGAAAAGGACCCAAACCATGTGGAATGGAGTCGATCTTGGATAGCAACACTGACAGAACTACAGGGCTATATTAAGCAATACCATACTACTGGCTTATCATGGAACCCTAAGGTAGGTATTGTTCGTTTTTTTTTTTAATGAAATTTAATGCCTTTTAATTGCCAGCAGACATTTTATTACAATCTTAGCATTCTTCTTTATTGCATTAGGTGGAATTTTGATTTTCGATGGTTCTTTTTTCCTGTATTGGGCCTTTTTTTTTTAACAAATTGCAAGATGTCTGTTGTAAAGGTATAATTGTGTAAAGGTATAGAAGTGTAAAGGTATAATTGTTTCGTGTAAAAATATAATTGTTTCGAAACAGTAAGATCACTTTTAATTTAACTAAATCCGAGTTTTTTATATTTCCGGAAGTAAGAAAGAATTATTTAAGACAGTTGAAGATCCACTCTCGTATAGGACAGACGTGTCATTGTAGTTATTCTGAGTGATATATATTATTTATTCTGAGTGATCACGAGAGAGTTATAGTTCACCTCCATGTTGGAGATATTGTGCTAGACAGTTTTTTTATATACATGTACTTGGATATTATAGATGGATCCTTAGAACTTGATTGAGTTCCTATTTGAATGTGATAATTTATTGGATTGATTTTTCAATATGTACTCGGAATTTATTTCATCATTTTATTTATAATATTATTGTGTCGAGAATAAATACTTGAATCAGCAAAGTACTCTTATATCAAGTTATTTGATGTTGTGATTTGTAAATAATAAAGAACCGCCACAGCTACCAAATACACGCCTCCAGTTCACAATGATATAAAAAAGTAATAACCTGTCAAGGCTGATAGCAGTGATAGCCCAAAACATATACCCTGACAAATGGTGGCAGCATGGAGAACCTAAGCATCCCGAAGACCAGAGAGACCAGTATACTGTTACCAGTTTGCAAGTAAAAGTTCATCTTCCAGAGGCGGCACCAGAAGAAGTCGATTCAACCCGACGGAGCCCCACGGTGACCCACAGCACAGTGACCCACATTTTCAAGTCGACGTGTTCCGACACTGAGATCGTTAATAACTAACATCTCTAATTGATTGCGACAGTCTCTACTGTTCAGTCATTTGTCGTGCTTGGCAATTGTATGCCAAATAATTCTTTTACACTTTGATGAGTGTACAAGTATCCATAATTACAGAATTCGTCCTTTTTCTTTTTGACATTGTATACTGAAGAACTTTGACTGCCGTGACGTCACTACACAAGAGGAATTCAGGTCAAGATGGCTGCTTGCTACACACAACACTAAAGACTGTGCTTGTTAGTGCTTGTATTAACATTATTAGGAACCAGGAGCATCCGAGTTAAGCTTTTGACAAGAAGAAAGAACAGCAGAACAAGGAAGACAAGTAAATATATTTACTTTAAATTTAAATAATTTTTTTTCTTCTCTCCTATTTTATTTTCCCCTTATAATCAGTGTTCATTTATGTTATTTGTTTCATTAATGGGTGGTGGAGTGGTGAGTCAGTTGAACTAGTCATCTGGCGCTTTCTGTTAGGACATACTGATTTTCTTTCTGGATCTTTACACTTAATTGTGTGTTGATTGATTAATTTTGGATCCAGATAGATTATCGATATCATGTAAATATTTAGTTGTCTGCGACTTGTTTGTTCATTGTTTAAAACCCCCTTTGTTTAAATATTGTCCGAAATTTTTTTTTCTACCAGTTTTGTCGATGTCTCGTCTAGTTTAATCATTATTTTTCTCTCATGTGTACTATCATACTCTATTAGGAATTTTTTTTTTTTCGCTGATTCTGTTATCGTTTAAGTCCTGTCTTGTAAAAACCTTATTTCTTCATAATTATTTTTTTTTTATTATTTATCATTTATTGGACACTGAACACTGACCCCCCTTCTATTTTTGTTACTTCAATGTACAATATTGTATAATGATTTTTGCCATGTAGTCAATGCCAGTTAGTAATATTTAGTGCCAATTAATATTGATCAGTGCCAGTGAATTTTTCTTGAGGTTACATTGATTTTAGATTTATGTATTGCCAGTGATACAGTATCAGTATCATATATTTTTCTATAATAGTGATTTTTCTCACTATATTTCCCTATTTGATATATCTGAACCGGCAATATGGAGGCTAAAAATATAGAAGACAATTTATGGGAAGTATATGAGAGGAGAGGTGAAAAATATGGTCTAACAGGAGAGAAACTCCTACAATTTATTAAAGAAAACATTGAAAAAGAAGAGAAATTAAATAAAGAAAGAATAGATAGAGAAGAAAGACTTGCTCTTAGAAACCTTGAAAAGGATAAATTAGAGGCAGAAAGACAGGAAAGGTTAGAGAAAGAGAAATTAGAAATGAAAAAGTTAGATGCAGACAGACAGGAAAGATTAGAGAAAGAGAAATTAGACAGACAGGAAAGGTTAGAGAAAGAGAAAATACAGTTAGAAATAAAAAGATTAGAAGCAGAAATAGAAATGAAAAGAATAGACTCAGAGCAACACACAAAAACACTGCAAAAGAATAATACAGGTGGTAGACCACATATAGCTCAGTTTAATTCTAAAGATGGTAACATTGATGCATATTTGGCCAATTTTGAATCTATACTTACAGTTAACAATATACCAGAGTCTGAGTGGACTAAATATGTACTAGAAGCATTCCGTGGTGAATCAGTAAGCGTATTGCAAATGTTAGGACGACCAGAACATAAATCATATAATGAAATTAAGCAACACCTCTTAGATTTTCATAACAAAACTGAGGAACACTATAGGAATCTGTTCCACAATTCAATAATGACTGAAACAGAACACCCTACAGCCTATATAAATAAATTGGAGTCCTATATAAATAACTACATTAAAATGGCTGGCATAAATGCATCTGATCCCCAACAAATTATAGAATTAATGCTAGTAGACAAAATTTTAAACATAAGCTCCAGCAAATTATTCTCTTTCATTAAATTAAAGAAGGTCAATTGCAAGAAAGATCTTATTTCCACATTATCTGATTATAAAGATAGTAATCAAGATGTCCCCATGTTCAAAAGTAAGAATGACAATACTTTTAGTGCCATTAGACACAAAAACAGATCACAATACAGTTACAATGATAATAGATATAGAAGCTTACCTGCCAGATTTCCTAATAGGATGCAAAGGACTTGTTATTACTGTCATAATCCAGGACACAATATAGCCAAATGCAAGTTATATCTCAACAGAAATAGATATGTGAATAATGGTCAGGTACAAGAAAGCAGATATATACCCAATAGACAGTATCATAGAAACAGTAATGATAGATCTTCTGGTAGATATCAGGGACAATATAGAAATAGACAGTCACCAAACAATAGTCCTCCTAGACATAATAATGATAGAGGCAGATCCTTAAATAGAAATAACAAAGTACATAATGTTAATGCTTTGTTAAGTAACAATGGTAATTTGATATTTTACCCCTGTTTTCTCAATAATAAACCGGTTATGTGTCTTAGAGACACAGGTGCTACATGTGTAGTGGTAGATGTATCTCTTGTTCCACATGAGTGCATGATGGACAGTTCAGAAGATATTAAATTAGGAAATGGTCACACACTTAGCTGTAAGAAAGCCATGATAGATATAGACACCCCATGGATTAGTGGGAAAATTGAGGCCATAGCTATGACATCACCAGTAGCCCCTTTAATTATAGGTAATATTCCAGACATTAAACCAGATAATTCTCAAGAGTTATTTACACTTTGGTTAAGTAACAAAGAAATAAACATACAAAAAGTACTGAAATCTATAGATAAGGACCCGATAGAAAGTGATACTACTACTATAATACAAACTATGCAGAACACTGAACAACCACTTAAAATTCCTAGATGGAATGGTTTAGGCAATGTACTTAATTATATATCTCTGGTAGAGAGTCATATGTCAGATCTCCCTCAAACTGAAATATCGGCAAGAATTGTGGACCTGCTGATAGGACACAAACATGCACATAACATTGCACAAGGCATTGCAAAGACATATAAGGGTGACTTAAATAAAATGAAAGAAGAACTAGAAGAAAAGAACAAAGTAGAGAAAAATAAAAGAATAGTTATTAAGATAGATTCTGAGGATGATATAGAGCACTCAAAACATATAAAATTAGCGCAAATATTAAATGTCACCACCAGAGCACAAGCTCTTGTTAAATGTGAAGAAGTACCTCAATTAGAGAACAGTGATATATTTACTATCTTGAATATCACTAAAGATAATTTGATTAAATTACAACAGGAAGATAAATCTCTACTTCCACATTTTGAACAATTAAATAGGGTTGGTGACAGACAAATTTCATATTTATTGGTGGATGATGTCCTTATAAGACAATTTGTAGGTAATAAAAGCTGTACACAAATAATGATACCTGAGTCCCTTAGGACTAGAATATTAAAAGTGTCACATGACAGTCCATTAGCTGGTCACATGAGCTACTCAGAAAAACATTAGACAGGATAAGAGAACATTGTTTTTGGCCAGGCTTAGAGAAAGACATTAAAATATTTCTCAGATCATGCCAAATCTGTACAACACTGAATAAAGACCCCTCAAACCATAAAGCTCCCATTCAGGAGATGGACACAAACCACAAACCCTTTTATCAGATAGCTATAGACATAATAGGACCAATACCACAACAGTCCCAGAGAGGACATAGATTTATCTTAACTATAATAGACTTTGCCACCAGATTGTTAGAGGCTATTCCTCTGGTGAATGTCACCTCAGAGTCTATTTGTAGTGCATTATTAACTGTTTTTACTAAGTTCGGATTTCCTCAAATTATTTTATCAGACAATGGGACACAATTTGCATCCCAGATAACTCATGCCTTTACAGACATGCTAGAGATTACACAGGTATTTTCCCCTCGTTACAGACCCCAAACTAATGGTGCTGTAGAAAGAGCAAACCAGACCATTAAGAGCATGTTAAGGAAAGTAGTTGTTGACCAGGAACATAATTGGGATAAATTTTTACCTCTGGTATTATTTGCCTACCGTGAAGTGCCTCATGAGTCAACTAAATACTCCCCCTTTGAATTTAATGTTTGGTACAAACCCTAGAAGCCCCCTTAAAATTTTTAAAAACAATATTTTACCTTCTTTACAAGAAGAAAACATTCAAACCTCTGACTGGGTTGAGCAGATTAGAAATAACTTGACTTATGCAAATAAATTTGCAGAGGCCCACTTAAATAATAGCAATAAGAAAAATAGAATTGAAAAGAATAGAAATAGAAAATTAAGGACACTGAATGAAGGTGATAGTGCATATGCCTTATATCCACAAGACAGTAACAAATGGAGAGGTCCATATCAGGTTAAGAGTAGAAGAGGCAAGACAAACTACATATTAGACATAGAAGGGAAAGATACATTATGTCACATTGACACCCTAAAGAAATATATTGACAGACCAAAAAAAATATTTGAACTCATTCTTACAAACAGATCAATCCTCATTGAAATATTTAGATAGTTTAGCTACACAATTAGTTCAATTTCAGAACTGGGCTATCAATAAAAAGATACCAGAAGATGACACTATAAAAATTTTTAAGTATGCTGTCACAAAATGCATTAATCAGAATAAACTTAATTGCAAAGACATTGATTCCTTCCAAATTAACCATTTTCATCAGTTGGAAAACTTGTATGAATCAATTGCCAATAACTTTACTAGTGATCAGGTGAAAGCAAACCAGTTAGTTTTAGACTTATTGAATATTCATTCTGTGTCAAATGATCCTCAATTATTGAATGTCATATCTCATGACACAGAAGACAATGATATTATCTGTAAAGAAATTCCAGTCATTAGTGAAGATCTTAATGATCTTACAAAAATAAATTATTCCTCAGACATATCTATTGATAAAAAGACTGAAGTAGAAAAGTTGATGCATAATTTCAGCATGGTAATTTCTAATAAGCCAGGGAGAACAACTAGCATTCAACACAAAATTAGATTAATAGAAGGAAAAACATTTAAAGCTAAATGCTATGATATACCATATAAATACAGGGAGTTATTAGACAAAGAAATAAAGAGCTTGTTAGAGAATGGCCTTATAAGACATTCTGAATCATCTTACAAATCCCCAGTAGTTCTAGTTAAGAAAAAGAATGGAACAATGAGACTCTGTTGCGATTACAGAGGTCTTAATACAATAACACAAATAGACAAACAACCTCTAGCTAATGTAGATGACGTAGTGAATGATATGGCACATGCCAACATTTTTTCTCATTTGGACTTAACGCGTGGCTTCTGGCAAATACCCATGGAAGAAAACTCTAAGAAATTTACAGCCTTTGCTACACATGACAATTTTTATGAATGGAATGTCATGCCATTTGGGTTAGTGAATAGCACTGCCACATTTACTAAAATGATGTCATCCATTTTAAAAAACCAACCTAATGTTAAACACTATGTGGATGATGTCTGTATTTTCACTCAGGACTGGGATACTCATATGAAAACACTAAATGACCTATTAATTATATTCAGAGATCATAATCTCACAGTGTCCCCAGACAAAATTAAAATAGGTTTTCAACACATAGATTTTTTGGGCTACAATATAGGTCATGGTACAATAAAACCCACAATCACTAATGTTAGCAAAATTTTGGACATAAAACCCTGAAACTAAAACACAAGTTAAGAGCCCTCATTGGACTATGTTGTTATTACAACAAATTTATTAAGAACTTTAGTGATATTATAGACCCACTTGAGGGAACTCACTAAGAAAAACATGAAACACAAAGTTATATGGACCAGTGAATGTCAGTCTGCACTTGACAAGATTAAAAATCACTTTAACAATCCCTCCCATTTTTGGAAGCCTTTAATTCAAACAGTAACTTGGTATTATGTAGTGATGCTTCAAATATTGCCATTGGTGCTGCTTTAATGGAAAAAGACAATAAAGTAAATAGACCATATTTTATCTGAGTAGAAACTGACAGAGACAGAAAGAAAATACTCTGTTATGAGAGAGAGAATGTTTAGCCATAGTCTGGTCTATAACTAAATTACAGAAATATTTTCTTATTAGGTAGAAAATTTTCGTAGATAGATCACAAGCCACTGATAGAATTTAAACATAAACAAATAAATAATTCCAAATTAACAAGACATGGTCTTTACTTTTACAAGGATTTATGATTTTCATATAAAACATATCAAAAGTTCCAGACAATTTCATACCAGATATTTTATCAAGGCTAACTGAATAAATTGATCAGATATTTTGTTCTGGCATAATAATTGAATAACAATGAATAACATACAAAATATTTTCTGATTGATTGTTAAATGAAATTTATCTTAGACTTAACTAGTACACATGCTAATATATACATTGATAAATAATAATGTGACTTACATAAATATTTATAAATGGAGAATAGTGATTTGAGTTATACATATTTGGTAACACATAGTAATATTTTTTTAGAAATTCTTACCTCAAGAATATAAATTCATTCAGCATGATGTATTATGATTATATTTTTGTTGATTATAAGATTTGTACTTCCATGTTAATAAATGACTTGGCAATAATTTTTTATGAAGATTGTATAGAAAGGTTTAGGTTGGTGTTTAAAAACACTGACATGGCAATTTTTTTTGTAATGTGAAAGACTTAATTGTGAACAATTTATTCTATATCATGGCATTGAACAAAATTTTTTTTTGAGAATGGCATACATTAGCATTGTCAATTTATTTTTTTTTTAAATATTTCATGAATTGACATTGATGTTAGCAAATTATTGTATATAATGGTATGTACGTTATTTTTATCATTTACTTAGTACATATTAGGAAGATTGTTTACATTGGGATTTTGGTAACATGCAAATATAAATACCTTTTTTTGTGACATGATTAGTTGTTACCATTACTTGTAATGAATTACAAATGTCGTTCGTACTTGTTCACCAAATTTTAGAAGGTGATATACATAGTGATATAACAGGATAAAAAAAAAAAAAAAGAAAAAGTATACCACTGTTATAATATTGTGTAATTTGAAACTTTAGTATAAGAATATATTATGTGAATACTATGAATTAGTTATATTGTTGAGATGGACTTAGGTAATATTGTTCATAATCATTTGTTTTTTCTCAATTAGTTATTATAACTGGTTTATCCAAGGGTTGGTCTTCAAAAGGACCATATAAGCAGCAGGGACGCTGTATGTTGATTGTACCCCATAGCAGAGATCCAGCCAGGTGGCTGATGATTATTATTTATTGAATTAAGAGTATGGACATGTGTCATGAAAATAAAAACTTACTTTTGATTTCTTCAGGATAACTATGCATATATTTAAGTTGGGCACAGGAATTCCATGATATTGTAATTGAGTTTAATGGGGATATCAGAATATATTTTAGCATCGCTTCTAAATGATATGCCATTGTATACAGTAACAATTGATAAAATAATTAATTTGATTTTGACAATGCTGTAGTATTAAGATACCACATTGTAAGACATATAATTTATGGTTGTAACTTCTGTCAATTTTTTTCATGATGTTGATGCAAATATATGCACCTATAATGTTATTTTGTAGATAACTTATTATAAATAGAAATACAAGTGTATATATATTGATGTATATGTTACCTAGTTGCATAGAGTGGAATATTTTTTTGATACATTGATTGTAACTTATCATAAATTAAGGATGAATACAGATCTATAGTGCAATTAATAATAGTTTTTTTTAGAAGAAATGTTACATTTTTGGTGGGTGAGGAGGTGTAAAAGGTATAATTGTGTAAAGGTATAGAAGTGTAAAGGTATAATTGTTTCATTTCTTAAAAAATATAATTGTTTCGAAACAGTAAGATCACTTTTAATTTAACTAAATCCGAGTTTTTTATATTTCGGAAGTAAGAAAGAATTATTTAAGACAGTTGAAGATCCACTCTCGTATAGGACAGACGTGTCATTGTAGTTATTCTGAGTGATATATATTATTATTCTGAGTGATCATTATGAGAGAGTTATAGTTCACCTCCATGTTGGAGATATTGTGCTGGATGTTTTTTATATACATGTACTTGGATATTATAGATGGATCCTTAGAACTTGATTGAGTTCACACCTATTTGAATGTGATGCAATTTATTGGATTGATTTTTCAATATAAACTTGGAATTCATTTCCATCATTTTATTTATAATATTGTTGTCGAGAATAAATACTTGAATCAGCAAAGTATACTATATCAAGTTATTTGATGTTGTGATTTGTAAATAATAAAGAACCGCCAGCAGCTACCAAATACACGCCTCAGTTCACAATGATATAAAAAAGTAATAACCTGTCAAGGCTGATAGCAGTGATAGCCCAA
>JAGDYQ010000123.1:78660-101160 GCA_021962125.1 Bulinus truncatus
TGCTAATTCTGTACTATATTTAAGTTCTGCATCCACCAACACGAAACACTTTCGCGCGGAACCTTCCGCGCGGAAGTTTCAACTTAGCGAAACTCTTGTAGATACACCGGGACGAAACGGTGAGAGACGAAATAACTACCGGAAACAAGATTTTTGTTAATGATTGCTTCGCACTTTTTCCTGCATAGTGAAAAAAAACGATACTTTGAAAAGCAGAAAATACTGCATCCAGTGTGCCTTTTTGTTCTTATTACAAATAAATTGTCTCGCTGGAAAAGGAAAACTGTTGTTTTTTTTTTTTAACTTTTTATTCGATCGGTAGCTGTTCATTTTTTTTTTCGATTTCATGATCAGCCAAACATTTTTTAATAGCATTTATCTTTTCAGACAGCGCTTCGATCGAAAGAAATTTCATTTGTAGAATATGTAGATAGACGAAGTATATTTTCCTTTCAGAAATTCATATACAAAGACTATTGCCGGCCAAAACTTATAGTAATTAGTAATCATGTTTTTCTGTCAAAATTCACTTTGTTGTTGTTGTTTTTAATGAATATACACTAATGTGAATCATTTTTTCTATTCGAATCGACGTTTCTAAGCAGCCATTTTGTTTGTTTATCATGACGGAAAATGTAGCTCTCCGGAAAAAAACTCTGCAAGCAGTGAAACTGAAAACTTTCGCTGTTCCGCAACGGAATTCCTGACCTGTGTACATGTTCTCATTAGAATATCATAGCAGCGAAACAGAGACGGAATTCGCAATGCCCTTAGATACCGGAATTTCGTGTTGGTGTATTCATACCTTTAGACTGGAGACGCGAAATTGCCAACTTTCAAATCACGTTACCGAGCGCAGCAAAGTGCAGGAAAGATGTTAGAAGGGTGTGGAGCTAAGCTAATGCAACTTAAAATAAATCGATTAATCAATGATGAACGTTATAGCAATTATAACTACTGAGTTTAAAAAAAAATATGCGTGCTTAAATGTAGCTGACGGAGAGAATATTATGTGTCTGATACAGTGCTGAACCTAGGGAACCGTGGGGGGGGGGTGCTTTCGATTTTGGACCCCCCTCCCCTCCATAGGTACGCCTCTGGTCTGATACATCTGTGATCACCGCAAGTTGCAAATAGGCTACCTCAGATCTTTCAGCTTAGATGATATTTAAATTTATAGCATGGTGTTCAATTCCCTTAAGCACTGCCTTACAGTGGCCAATACTGACCAGCGCTATAATATAATTGAATAATATTAATAGAATTTATGTTATGACAACAACTCCATTACTTTTCGATGCTATAAATGTTGTCACGACATCTGCGCCGCCTTAGGGTGTGTGGGACACGATTGGAAACTTTGTGGCGGCGCCTCCTCCTCACCCACACCGCTCCCTTGCAGCATGCACCTTATTCTTTAAAGTCATAGACATCTTTTAAAGATCTACTTTGTGATGTAAATAAATATATGGTGAACCGAAAAAAAATGAAATAAGGGGTCGTCCATTAATTACGACAAAAAAATTGCGGAGAGGGGGGGGGAGAGGGAGGGGTCTTATCTATACATGAATTGAAAAGGTCAAGGTTGTTGAAATGAAAGATGATCTGTAGGTGTCAAAATGCAGAAGAGAAGTTTAGGTCAGTGACGGGCTGTAAATTATAGTGCTAGATATGTAGGCCTACATAAAGTAATGAGATGCTTACACATTACACATTGAACTTTCATTTTGTTTACAGAAATTCTGTAAAATGGAAGGAAAAAAATGGACTGTTCAGTCGATTTTTAATAATTTTGTAGCATGTCCACCACGATGAAAAGTATTATCAGTTGTAGGCCTCACGTAACACTGAAATGTTACACATACACTAAAGATGGACACACTTTGCATTGAAGTAACTGCAAGGTATGTCAGAGTACGCGGGACGTAACTTTATACTAAATAAAAACATCTAAAAGCAGTACAGTTATGTTTCTTAGAAGTTTCTGATTGCCCATTCAGGGTATTCAACATACTGGAATGCAATTATGGCAAGGGCTACAGACAGTGATAAAAGATGGATGTTCCAGACATAATCTTATAGAAGATAGTAAGAAATTTGAGAACATAACATACAGAACAGAAAATATATGTTGAAAATGATCTTACACACTAATTAAACATGAAATCGTAGTTAAAAAATATTTTGTTAAGGTTTTCACTTTTCAGAACGGTGGGTAAGAGAATGGGCGCCAAAAATTGCTCGCACTGGGTGCAGCAATAGATTAGCTAAGTACTGCTCTGTGGGTGGTGTGGGCCTGTGGGGGTGTAATTACGAACCGAAATTCGTTGAAGAGCCACATACTGTTATACAATATTTGAGGGCTGTAAATTTGTTTCAGTATTTTTTAAAACTCGTTATATATTTTAGACAAATTAGATTTCAATTATTACAATTGGCGGGTGAGTTTGAAGCAAGGAGGTTGAATACATGGAGACGGCGTCTGCTATCAGATGGAAACCAAGCGGCTGAATCCAGTGGGCGCAGCCTATCGCCGCCATGTTCGACTCAAAACATTCCACCAGCTTTCATTACGATACCAGTTTTCTCATTCTAGAAACGACTCCAATGAGCTTTGTATTTTGTCATCACTTTTTTTCTTAAGTCTGCTAAGGTCCTAGTTAATTTCTACTGGACTAGTTATTCTAATGTGTCAATTACAAAGCGCTGTAGTCTATGTAAAGCTATTTATACGATCAGCTGATAAAGGCCTATAAAGCGTATATTATACGCTATATCGAAATTAAGCCAGGGTAAAAATTATATTTTTTACATAATACATAATATTTTGTATTTATACTTTGATGTTTATTGCAAAGCATTTGACCAACAAAGAAAAATGGCTAGCACTAAGCAGCGTAAACTAGACTAAAAACAATCCTGTCAATAATGCCTTTCGAAGCGTTTCGAAGCAATCAGTAAATCAAACGATAGCAACATGGGGCATGGGGAGGGGGAAATGCCCAGGGGCCCGGCGAGTTTTAGGGGCCCGGCGAGTTTTAGGGGCCCAGACAACTTTTGAAAATATTATTATCAGCACGATGGGGGGAGGGGAGGCGTGACATCACTGCCCAGGGGCCCGAAATTTCTGTCGGTGGGCCTGGATGCACATTTAAAAAGCCAATAAAACCTGCTTTACGACAAGAATCAAACACGAGCCTGCCATTTGGCGATTCACGTAAACCAGCTATGCATGTCTTCGCATGGCACCGTATCAATATTTGTGTACATTGTGAAACGTTGTTGAAATCGTGGGGAATTGTGTTACATTGTAGTACATTGTGGATTATGTGGTACATTGTGGTGCATTGTGAGACATTGTGGGACATTCTGATACATTGTGGTACATTCTGTTACAATGTGAAACGTTGTTGAAATCGTGGGATATTCTGTTATATTGTATAGTACATTGTGGGACATTGTGGTACACTATGTTTCATTGTGGTACATTGTGGGACATTCTGGTACTTTCCGTTTCATTGTGGTACATTGTGGGACATTCTGTTTCATTGTGGTACATTGTGGGACATTGTGGTACATTGTGGGACATTCTGGTACATTCTGTTTCATTGTGGTACATTGTGGGACATTGTGGTACATTCTGTTTCATTCTCTCAATGCCACCTAATCCATCGATTAAAGCATAGCCAACAGGCAACTTAAATGAACTATTGACGGCAACAATCATAAACGTTAAGCTCTCTTTTTGCCAACGGCATTGTGTCATCATCTAGATGTTTATTGCATATCACAACAGCACTGCTTTACAGCAACAGTATTAAGCACAAACAAATTAACTAATTAGCATTATTATTATAGTGACTAACTGATGAAGCAATATCCCGTTTTCTTGTCGTCGTTGTGTAAAACCGTACGCCAAACAAGAGGGCATTTATTACTTTTTTATATAACGGGCCATCGGGGCAGATGAAGTGTAGAATTCATCTGTTTCTATAACCTCGGCATATTAAGGGATTGTTTGGTTAGCACAACGCCCAGCCGCCTTTACTTCCCCAACTTATAGTCAGGTACCCATTTAAAGCTGGGTGGATTTGTGGGACGACTTTGCACCAAATTTCACCTGGAAGTATTCCAAGGGCCCCACCGAGAGATCGAACCCAGGACTCGAGTAACTAAAACACTCGGCCATCCGCCCCACTGTGCCAGGTTGTGCTATGATACAAAAACCATTTTTTTCCAATAGATAGCGTGGCTCACGACTGGTCTTTAAATGTTATTATCTTATTTCCAAACTTTTTTTTTCACATAAATCTTTTCTAGTTTTTGAATAACCTAAACTCATGAGGAGCACCATCAGTGAATGCGGCGCCCAAAAGTGACGTAACTAGCTATATCCTGCCATGTTCAAACATTTTGAAACATCATAACAAAATCAGAAAATAATACTCTATGATCATTTCATCTTAGAAACATCACTGGATTTGATACAAAAAAAAAAAGAAAACTTTTCGGTTTGTAAATTTAGGTTTCATTAGTCGTGTGTGTTTATAGCAGTGCAAAGGCTGAATAATTAATAGAACTTGGGACAAAAGAAATAAAAAAATCCCCAATGAAAAAGTAGATAATAGAACAAAACTAAAACCAAATTAGCTATCATTTTTATTGTTCAATTTTCTGAGATAATAGTTATTAAAATACGCACATTTCTATTTTTTTTTTTTTTTAGAAATAACGACGACATGTTAGAATTGTGACTGTTACAATGATCAATTAGTTACTCACAAGCTACATTACTGTGAATCTATTATCCTCCTGAAAATATCACTTTGTTATACAAACTATTGTGAATATTTCACAGACCCATTAATTCTTTTATACTCGAGCAGCATACTGGTCGTGATAGCTAACATTCATTGCAGGATTTACGTATAAGTTATACACGCTTTATCATAAGGGTCCCCACTTTCTTGAGGGCCTCCGAATAATTGTAGTGAGCGGTTGTCATGTAGGCTATACTTAAATATTTGGCGCTGACATATAATATCTTTCCGTACAAAGAGCCCCATGTCTCAAATAGCTTAGGGCCTTTTCAAGTTTAAATCCTGCCCTGCTAACACTCTAATAATAATGGACATCTGAGACCATTGTTACACTGAATAATTAAAAAATACAAATTGCCCGTACAAAATACGGACGTATAATAACCCAAGTGTAAGATGGGATGTTTATCTCTCAGGTACTGTAAACCCTTAAATGGAACAGCGGTTCTCAGACTTTTTCGCGACTTTACCCGAAAGGTTGCCAAAGTATGTCCGCGTGAATCCCCTAACTTGTACTTTTGCGAAAAAGAAAATGTGGTCTACACATTTCCATAATGGAGTGTGCTTGTTTTTCTAATGCGATACTTGGGTGCGTGGTTCGGTATTAAATCGGGCAACAAACTGGCAACCTTCTTCAAACTCTTGGTTGTTTTTATATATTGCCGCGTACCACTGCATAATCTTTCCCTTTATTCCCTTGGGGGGGGGGGGGTACGCTTACCGCCGGTTGAGAGCCTCGAGAACGGAATGGTTTCAGTAATGCCATTATTTCATCCCCAACTTAGCCGATAGTGTAATGGCTAAGAAGGCACTACAGAAGACATAGGTAGGAACCCGTCGCCTTTACCCTCATGTCCTATTATGTTGTACTAATACGGTTTTATAGATGCCGCAACTGGAATACGTAATAAGCACCCATATCAGTCTCTAGCAGTGCTATAGAAAAGTGAGAATTTTTATTGTAGACGCTATTACCCCAATTAACGCTGATTCAGCAATTTTAACCACAAAAAAAACAACCCACACACCCACACACGAAGATATTAACACACACACACACGAAGATATTAATACACACACACACACACACACTCACACACGAAGATATTAACACACACACTCACACACGAAGATATTTACACACACACACACTCACACACGAATATATTAACACACACACTCACACACGAAGATATTAACACACACACACACACACACACGAAGATATTAACACACACACTCACACACGAATATATTAACACACACACACACTCACACACGAATATATTAACACACACACAGCTACGAATATATTAACACACACACACACGAAGATATTAACACACACACACACACTCACACACGAAGATATTAACACACACACACACACACACACACACACGAAGATATTAACACACACACACACGAAGATATTAACACACACACACACACACACACACGAAGATATTAACACACACACACACACATACCGACTCTGTTGTTAGAAAGATTAATAAACAAAAATGTTGCATTTTTTTTTACAGAAGTGATAAAACGGAATGAAGCATCTTGACTAATTAATTAATGTCAACATTCATAATGATGTCCAGCCTCAAGTAAATCAATACTCGCTACTATGATTATAATCAACATCAAATACAATGGTTAACGGTGCCGTCTCAAATAACTTTCTGCTGAGCTTTTGATTGCTTGTATATTATAATTGAAAATATATAAATACAGAATATAAGTTCTGTCCAGAGGAACCAATTTATTCACTCTATTTTTTTTTTGCCGTCTACAATGTAATAAATCAAACGGTTGTCGACGGAGATCTTTTTCCCTTCTTCCCGTGTTATCATGTGGTTTCAAGATACATTCAACGACTTTGTATCATATTTTATGAATGATGAACCAATAGATCAGTTCGAATACTTCAGATGTTTATTTAGCTTCTACATGCTGGTGTATTTGTCTATCATTACTGCCACTTTTCCCTGCGCTTTGTCTTATATTGTATTTTGAAATCACTTCAGGGGAAATTTAATTCTTTCGACCGCTCAGAAGTATTGAAGATAAGTTTAGAAATGTAAAATTGTGATAATCCTGCAAGAGATGGTATAAATATTTACACATATGATTGATATCATCTCCAAACAACTAACCAGTAATGAAATTTAAGGCAAAACCCCATATGAACAACGGTAAAAATAATCCATTTCTATGATTGCTATTTTCCTTAATGATACATCTAATAACATAAATATGATGGATATGGATAGTGATGTTTTTCTTGTTACAATAGTAATGGCAGTTTGTTAATAAGCAACATCAATTAGAAAGTACTATTCTTCTGAAGTTAATAGTAATGCAACACGAAGAGATCTATCCAACTGACTTAATCGCATTTGGTCTGATTATTTTCGCCATATATTATTATTTCTTCAAGAGAAATAACAACTCTTGCTGTCGATGTTGTACAAGATGCTGTCGTAGCAGCAGGCGATGTAACCCGTGCTCCTGTAATTAAAGAGAAGTTCAGGAATATTGGCTGTTTAATACAGGCTGATTGCCTACTGTAACCAGTGCTCTTGTAAATAAAGAAGTTCAGGAATATTGGCTGTTTAATACAGGCTGTCTGCCTACTGTAACAAGTGTTCTTGTAAATTAAGAAGTTTCAGAAGTACTGTTTAACACAACAGTTAAATAAATAACAGTTAAGAAATCAACCATAGAATACGTACATGATTAACGGCAATACATGATAAAGGGTTTTAAAAATGAAATATTTAGTAGAAGTAACTACCGGGATAGACTACAGTGAGGACTACGTACAAAGAACAGTCATCTGATGATATCAGCAAAGAGTGATTTGAAGTTCTTAATTTTAAAAAATGTTGCAATGTATAAGTTTCGATAAGAACTACTGATTGAGAGAAACAAGTAAAGTACAAATAGACAAAACCAACAAACAACAAAAGAATTAAAACATTAACTGATTCATCCTACTTTTTGAATAACATTGAGTCTTTTTAAACAAAGCAAGTGTCCATCAGAAATGGCAAATAAATCCTGAAAAAAAAAAGTCATGTTATGTGATGAAGACTTGCTCGGAGCACCAAGTCTAGCTGATTGCGTCATCACGTTTCTTATTTTACTCTCCTTTTACATTTTTCAAAATTTGATCAGAGAAAGTAATTGAAACAATATTGGAGCGATGGTTAAATTAACAGCAGCTGTACTGGAACATTGGTTGATAAATTAACTGCAGCTATACTGGAACATTGGTTGATAAATTAACTGCAGCTATACTGGAACATTGGTTGATAAAATAACTGGAGCTATAAAGGATCTTTGGTTAATTTAGTACTTGAAACTATACTAGAGCGGGGACCGTTGGTTAATAAAGTAACTAAAATTTACTGAGCAAATGACTGAGGTGAACAAAACTATGTTGGCACATAGAGAACATAATTAGTGATATTTTGAATATTGATGGGGAAAAAAAAGACAAAAAGCTTAAGAAATTAGCGGAAACTAATTTGAAAATTTGATGAACGTAACACAAGAAATTTGAAAATCCAAGTCACATCAGCCGAGTAAACATGATCATACACAAAAGAAATGATGCGACGGAACGTGGACATGGAACCGGTTTCCGATGATGTCACCAATACCGGTCATCACAGGCCAAAGGAAATCATCCGAAAGTGTTTGTCCACGCAATATTCGAAACGCTCGGAGCATATAGCAGTTTACACTCCAATAGTTAACTGCTGCAGCAGACCATAATGTTTATCTTGCAGTGTTCCTGGCTTCTGCCCATCGTCTGCTACGGGTCAGGAAAACAGAACCAAATCTGAAACCAAAAGTAGGAAATTGCTGTAAAAGACCAGACAGGCGATCTGCGCCCAGGGGCAGGCAAAGAAGGATCTCTCGTTACGATTAAATTACGTATCTCACCTCGGTAGAGTGGTCAAAGGAAAACAAATAACAATAACAACATAGCCAGTGTTGACAAGAACAATGGTGATGTATTTCTATCTCAGTGATGTTATTATTGGAGCGTTAGCTTTTCTGTTCTTGGCTTATATTTCATGCATGGTTTATAACTGCTTTGTAGCTACATCTGATTCAGCAAATAAAGCAGATCGATACCGTAAACAGCGATATTAAAAATATAAATAGTCTGGGTATATCATATTAAAAGGTCATGTGTAACAAGCAATTAATTTTAGTTTAAAAAAAAAAAGCGAAAGTTTTTCTGTGATCCCAACAAAGGGAGATAAATGAAACAATGACCAACAAGTGAGGTCATCCGTTTATCTGGCATTATGTACCGTGTTATCTACACCTTGTTTAATTGGTAATAGTGTATCGATAAATTGTTAAATCAAACATACAACAACAACTGTGTCAACACATTGTTAAATTGACCACACTGTGTCAACACATTGTTAAATCGACCACACGGTGTCAACACATTGTTAAATTGACCACACTGTGTCAACACATTGTTAAACTGGCCAATTAGTGTCAAAACATTGTTTAATTGATCGAATAGTATCGATCCAACTGTTAATTGGCCACATAATTTCGATATATTGTCTAATTGACCACATAGTATCGATACATTGTTGAATTCACCACGTATTGTCAACACATTGTTTAATCGACCATACAGTGTTGATACATTGCGCAACTTATGGACGGACACCAGGTCACAGAGTTTGATAAATCATGGTGATATATTTCCAGTTTAGCGACTTCTTTGTGGGAATCTTCGCTTTTTCTCTATTGGCTTATGTGGCATTCAAACTGTACATTTGGAACATGAATAGAAAAAAGTACACTAGCCGACAACGCTATCACAGAGAATGACACCATCTGCTGTATTCCGTTGGAATGGAATGGATACGCCGATTTTTCCCAAATGGTGGGTCCTGACATGTTAGAGACATTCGGGGCTCTATGTGGCCAGTCCTGATGGAAGGGGCTGGAGGTGACGCTGCACCAGTTCACGAGGAGGCCGCCCAGACAGATGAGCCAAGAAACCATGACAACGAGGATGTCCCTTGCTTTTTCTTTTACACCTGCTACTTCGTTCTAGCAGTTTATGCATTATTCATAGCTTATCTGGTCTCTATTCTAACAGCATGCACGCTGGGAAATTGTTAATTTTTTTTGTTTAATCTCTCTAGAAAACCACAGGATGGAGCATTGAACTTTTTTTTATTTTTTAATTAAAGCAAATAGATAAATTAAGTTTATCAATTTCAGTTTTTTTTAAATGACAAGAAAGTTTTGAAGTTGGCATCGACAAAGGTACATTTTTTTTTTGCTATTCTGACATGACCGGCCAGGTTTCTATGTTGTACCTTCTGTTTGCTTTTATTTACTTTTTAGCTGGGCTATTTTTCATAATACTTGCCGTTGGACGAGTGATTCTTTTATTGGTTGATGCTGATACTCAAGCAGAGCCCACACAGAACTTTAAGAAAAATAAAATTTCTAAAAAGAAAACAAGTTAACATAGAAAGATTTTAAAATTGTGAAAGCTTTCCATCCATTAAGTTGGCCATGGATCCATTACTCAAATACACGTATGGCTTCTTTTGTCTCGTTTTGGCTTTTTTGGGTTTATGTCATTTGGTTTTATGGATACTCAATAACGAACAGTTGAGGGTGGAGGATATGGATGGCTGATCTCACATCATAGGTTGAAGGTATGGATTGCTGAGCTCACATCTTAGGCTGAACGTATGAATGACTGATCTCAACTTAGGCTGAAGATATGTAAGGCTGATATCACATCTTCTCAGATGACTGCTACATCTTAGTAGTACCATAATCCATCTTTTTAGATGTGGGGAAAAATTAATAAATTCTTTATTCAATGAATGTAATTTTCTTCAAAGATAACGTGCGACATGTTCAGTCTATTATTTTCCTTAATGTGCTAATGAAAATGAATGCCTTTCAAAAATTTTTACTTTAAATCAGTAGTTTAAAATTATGTTCTTTATCGATCATTCTTTTGCACCATGTTCATAAAGCAGGTGGTGTTGAATGATGGTGGTGTGTAGCCTTGAATAATGGTGTTGTACAGCCCTGAATGACGGTGTTGTGCTGCTCTGAGAGATTGTGTTGTGTTGCCTTGAGTGATGGTGGTGTATAGCCTTGATTGTGCAGTTTTGCATTGAATGATGGTGTTGTGGTGTCTTGAATGATTGTGTTACCTTGAGTGATGGTGTTATGATGCATAGATTGATGGTTGTGTATAGCCTTGAACGATTGTGTTGTGTTGCATTGAATGATGGTGTTGTGCTGTCTTGAATGATGGTGTAAAATTGCCTGGAATGATTGTGTTGTTTTGCCTTCATTGATGTTGCTAGTAAAAGATATTCATATCTCCAGAAATCGTTTGTTATGTAACTGGCTTTTGTAACCAATATAGTTATTGTTTTCATAGTATATACATGTCATGGCTACTATCAGTAAATGTAATTGAAACCGATCATTGTTTCACTGTCCGAAATGTCTATAACTCAAGATTGGTTGATTAAAAATAATCAAACAGTAACATTAATTTTGAATAAAGTTAATACAAAGCTCTTTCTCTTGTTCGTGTTTTTTTTTATTGATTTGTCTTTTATCGAAAGAATACCGCTATTAACTTCAAAACATCTTCACCCCCACCCCCATGTCAACAACTGTCATACTTTTTCAGACACCCCTCTCCCCCTAAGTTGTTGACGTAATCAATGGATGAGCCTCTATATCAAACCCAGAGCCATATTTATCATTATGGCAAGCCTCTAGATCAAACCCAGAGCCATACTTATGGCAAGCCTCTAGATCAAACCCAGAGCCATACTTATCATTATGGCAAGCCTCTAGATCAAACCCAGAGCCATACTTATGGCAAGCCTCTAGATCAAACCCAGAGCCATACTTATGGCAAGCCTCTAGATCAAACCCAGATCCATACTTATTGCAAGCCTCTAGATCAAACCCAGAGCCATACTTATGGCAAGCCTCTAGATCAAACCCAGATCCATACTTGTGGCAAGCCTCTAGATCAAACCCAGAGCCATACTTGTGGCAAGCCTCTAGATCAAACCCAGAGCCATACTTGTGGCAAGCCTCTAGATCAATCCCAGAGCAATACTTATGGCAAGCCTCTAGATCAAACCCAGAGCCATACTTATGGCAAGCCTCTAGATCAAACCCAGAGCCATACTTATCATTATGGCAAGCCTCTAGATCAAACCCAGATCCATACTTATGGCAAGCCTCTAGATCAAACCCAGAGCCATACTTGTGGCAAGCCTCTAGATCAAACCCAGATCCATACTTATGGCAAGCCTCTAGATCAAACCCAGAGCCATACTTATGGCAAGCCTCTAGATCAAACCCAGAGCCATACTTATGGCAAGCCTCTAGATCAAACCCAGATCCATACTTATTGCAAGCATCTAGATCAAACACAGAGCCATACTTATGGCAAGCCTCTAGATCAAACCCAGATCCATACTTGTGGCAAGCCTCTAGATCAAACCCAGAGCCATACTTGTGGCAAGCCTCTAGATCAAACCCAGAGCCATACTTGTGGCAAGCCTCTAGATCAAACCCAGAGCCATACTTATGGCAAGCCTCTAGATCAAACCCAGAGCCATACTTATGGCAAGCCTCTAGATCAAACCCAGAGCCATACTTATCATTATGGCAAGCCTCTAGATCAAACCCAGATCCATACTTATGGCAAGCCTCTAGATCAAACCCAGAGCCATACTTGTGGCAAGCCTCTAGATCAAACCCAGAGCCATACTTATGGCAAGCCTCTAGATCAAACCCAGAGCCATACTTATCATTATGGCAAGCCTCTAGATCAAACCCAGAGCCATACTTATGGCAAGCCTCTAGATCAAACCCAGATCCATACTTATTGCAAGCCTCTAGATCAAACCCAGAGCCATACTTGTGGCAAGCCTCTAGATCAAACCCAGATCCATACTTGTGGCAAGCCTCTAGATCAAACCCAGAGCCATACTTGTGGCAAGCCTCTAGATCAAACCCAGAGCCATACTTGTGGCAAGCCTCTAGATCAAACCCAGAGCCATACTTATGGCAAGCCTCTAGATCAAACCCAGAGCCATACTTATGGCAAGCCTCTAGATCAAACCCAGAGCCATACTTATCATTATGGCAAGCCTCTAGATCAAACCCAGATCCATACTTATGGCAAGCCTCTAGATCAAACCCAGAGCCATACTTGTGGCAAGCCTCTAGATCAAACCCAGATCCATACTTATGGCAAGCCTCTAGATCAAACCCAGAGCCATACTTATCATTATGGCAAGCCTCTAGATCAAACCCAGAGCCATACTTATGGCAAGCCTCTAGATCAAACACAGAGCCATACTTGTGGCAAGCCTCTAGATCAAACCCAGATCCAGACTTGTGGCAAGCCTCTAGATCAAACCCAGATCCATACTTGTGGCAAGCCTCTAGATCAAACCCAGAGCCATACTTGTGGCAAGCCTCTAGATCAAACCCAGACTTATGGCTATTATAAAGGGCTGCCTGGGGCATTTTATAGGGTCGGATTTAGTCTCCCCCGATGCAATAAGTAACAATTAGGTTTTGTCCCTTACCACCCCCCCCCCTCACCAAATTATAATATAAATTAAACCGAATTTTTCAATATTGTTTTAGACATTTGTTTTCTTAAATGCATTTTGAAACATCGCAGGCCTTATTATTGTACTGGTGTTTCAACAAATCAGGCACTTGAGTAAGAGTTTAAAAAAAGGCTTATGTAGTAATACCACTAATACATGAAATTAAATATTTAACTCTTTTGATTCACTCATCTCCTTTGATACTATTGGATGTAAGTATTTAAAAAAATAAAGTAACATATACAATACTGAAGGACAAACAAATGACTTGTGAGAAATAATCTTTTATTGTAGGATGACGTATGACAGGTAATCAGGGAACAAATAATGAAAGATCAATAAAAAAATAATAATAAGTTTCACTTTGGAAATGCATTTCAAGTACAAGATGGTAAACACTGTTTACATTCTGAGCTTAGAAATAGAGTTACATTCCTGTGTGGAATTTTTTATTTTTATCTCTAAATATCATTTTGTAATTTTCTTTATCAGCATAGGGCTAAAACTTAACCATTGTCACATTATAATAAATAAATTAGTTAATTTAAAAAAAAAGGATTGTAATAACGTAATAAAATGTATCTCCTTTACATAATCTTACAAAGTTTAGTAATTATACAATAGATTTGTTTGTACAGAGTACTGCATCCAAGTTATCCCATTATGGTTATCTTTTCAATATTCTTTTAGGGGGGCATGGAAAAAGATGAAGAATTTTTAAGATAAGTGATATACGAAGTAGATACGTAGGCTAATAATTTTAGAAATAGGGACAATAAATCATCCCTGTAATCTACAAAGGGATGACCCATTTGACAGAACCTAACGGAAAATATGGAATAAAATCAGTTAAGAAAGACAAATGAATTTAAGTGGGTGTAAAAAAGTTGCTGCTTTTAGAGTTGGGGGGGGGGATGGGAATAATGCGATGAAGAAAGTAAAGTGGCCGATGTAAATTAATTTTATTAATGTCATAAACTGTATTTTTAAAAAAAATAAATAATTAAAATTCACATTCATTCTTTTATGCATATGTTATAGTCTCGCTCTCCTGTGTACATTAATGGATACTTTCCCACTAATGTATAATTAGATCAATCTTATTTATGTCTGTCTCACTTCATGTAATATTTTAAGTCTCTCACATTCTACACATAAATTTTGTAAAATAATAAAAAAGGATATAAATATAATTTTAGTTTATATAGAAGATATAAGGGCAATGATATGTTGAAGGTGTTTTTAAAACATGGACATATAAAAATAATTTATCGTGGAACGAGGCATGAGATATATTATTACATAGAAAAATTAGGCTGACATGCTTCATGATGGGGAATCGTGGTGGTGGTGGTGGTGGTGGTAGCATGATAAACATAATAAGGTTACACAATAATGAATCATGAATGACATGAGTGCTGTAGAGAAAAAAATGTACAATGTATTCAATGTAGAAATATAATTAAAGAATTACGATAAAACAATCATTTCATTTACTTAAACGATGAAAGGGGGGAGACCCATGTCATTAATTTCTATGACATTTTTTTTAAAACCAATACCTGGATGTAATGTTGGTTAAGATCTGTGACCGTAGTGTCACAAGCTACATCAATCCTGACATACTAATCATACTGTCACATTTAGATGAGTTAATATCTTCAAAATAAGGTGCAGTCTACACTGTAAGGTAGCAGTTCATTTAATGATATGATAAATCTAATGACACACATACTCTTCACATTTACTTTGACCATGAGTCAATCAGTACTTCTTCTCAATTGCTTTATACGGTTTAAAAAAAAGAAACTTTCTTTAAAATTATTTGATCAATATAAGATTTTAAAGTTGAATTATCAAATTATGTAACCTACTGATTCATTTAATTCAAATGTGATTGACTAAATGTTTTTTTTTTAAATCTACTAATGTAAATGTAATTTTGATTATTTTTAAATATCCTCATGATAAAATGATTATCCACGACCTTACTTATGCTAAAAAAAATCCATGAGATAAAATAAACAGAAAAAAAACATTACCTTGTTTTATAATTTTAGGGCAATTGTTTTTAAGACAGCAATTTTTTTCTCTTAAAAATTGTAAAGTATTAATTCTTATATTCTGTCCAGGATCCTAAGAATAATTTATACTTCCAATTTTAATTATTTCACTAAACATACCATGATTTTTCTAAAAGTAGTTGAAATTCTTGTTTTTATTTTTTTTTATCTAGGGTGAAATGGCATGTTGGGCTAGTATTCAACAAAAATATTTTTTGTGAAATAATGCAAAACACGCTGCTTTTAAAAAAAATTTCATGTTTCAAATTTTTTCCCCTTAAATCATAACATTAAAAAAATATTTATATCAAAGTGAATTTTCGCAATTATTCAAGATGAGCTTAGGTAAATGAAATACATATTGTGAAAAAAAAAAATGATTATTTATAAAAAAAAAGCTATTCAAGGGGAAATAAATCTAACAAAATCACTTTGTATAAATGACAAAAGTGCAAGGGACGGACCAATAATTTTAAGATGAATATAAAAAAAAAAGAGAACAAAGTTTGAATTGCACCTTTCAACATACAACTTTCAATACTGTAAATTGTTATGTATACATATCAATTAAACTGATATAATTCTCATGTACTGAACACCAAATTCCATAACATTGAGAAAAACCCACATATGTGTAATAATATGACATAATATTTTCAACATCTGCGCTCTTATGCTTTGATGTCATAGAGCTGTGGAGCCAGTAACAATACATTATCTTAAAGACTAAATTGGAACCAGTGTTGCCAGATTGGCAGGGTTTCTCCACCAGTTTGAAAAATGATTTTTGGGATTTGGCTGGAGATTTAGCTCAATGGCGGGTTTTTGGTGGCTTCAGAACTTTTATATAAAGTAATAACAAACAATTTCAGTGCACTTGCATTAAGAACATCTGGCAACACTGATTTGAACTTAACTTTTAAAAAAAAAAAAAAAAAACAAGAAGTTTGGGTAACATTTTTAAGTTGGCTACAAATAATCAGTATACATGTATAAAAATTAGAACTAAAAAGGTAGAAAACAATTAGGATTCCTATTAATTTCTATAAATATCAAATTAAAAAATTCCACATTGTGAAAAAAAGGAATATTGATATAAGTGAAAAAATAAATTACATAGTGTTCTAATTATTAAACAGAAACAACAATAAGAATTTTTTTTTGTTAAATATTGAAAATCATGTTGACCTTGAGAGATGCATGTTGACGAGTAATAAAAGGTCTCTACTTATACGCTGTTGGGTCAATGTCATTTTATTTCAAAAAAAAAAAAAAAAAAAAAAAAAAAAATAGAAAAAATGAATTAGAATTTTTTTCTTCCCCATTTAGAATGAAGTTAAAGGTAGGTTGGGAGATATCATGTTACTGGGTAAAAATAAGGCATACCGGCACTCTTGACATTTTGAGAAAGTTGATGTTAAAAAAAAAAAACAGAAAGAAAAAAAAGAAAAATAAACATCTGTACAAAGATCGAGTCAGTAGTGCCTCCACGCAGCAGTAGACATTTAATGATAAGGCATCTTTTAACAGAGAAACTATTCAAACAGCAAATGATATGAAAGTAGAGATTAAAAAACAAGTTTTCTAATAAATTAATGGTAAAACAGGGGAATCGCAATAGTGATAATAAATTAGTGGATGGAATAGTATAATACTTTTAATTTAATTTGAATACAGAAAACTAGTTGCAGTACAAAAAAGCTGTCAACTAGGTCAATAAATACTGTAAAACTTATTTAAGTTGGCATCAAAATTAAAGAAATAAGGTATATAGTAAAAAGACAGGAACATTTTTTTAACAACATTTTAAAAAAAAAAAATTTCTTTTTTTTTTAAATTGCCATTTTTTTAAAAATGAACTATCTCAGTTATGAATGTACCAAAGTTAAAAGTACTATTAATTAATGTACATGTAGTTTAATTTTCAGTTTGTAAATATGTCTATCCCATTGTTTATTGCATGAGTAAATGACACTAAATAATTTGATTTTTAAAAGAGAACTAAGGAGCAATGAAGAGATATGATAATCAATAATAAATAAATGGGAAAAAAAAAATAAGTGATCATAAAATATATTTGCAAGTTTTTGACAACAAACATAAAAAAATTTTTTTATGAATATAAAAGATTGAAAATCAATTTTAAAACATGGTGCAATTATTATATAACAAAGACTTTCAAAAAAAAAAAAATCAAAACAATGAGATAATTTTTCACTGAAAAAAACAGGTTTGCACCAACTGCAGTGATAAATATTTTTATTAATAAATTAAAATTTATAGAAAAATATGGCTTTGTCATCACATCAATTTTTATAATAAATATTTTTTTTATTTGTGTTAAATTTGAGTGTTTAGCCAAATATATATCAAAATATACATTATCTATAAACTGTGACACAGGTTTACAAAGCTTATTCACTATATAAAACACACACTTTACTCTCATTTATATATCTATATCTGTATAGACCATTTCATACCAAAACTTGTTTACGTAGTGTTTTCTTAATACACGTTCTTTTTATACAATATGTAACCAAATCAAAACAAATGGTAACCTTTGTACCATGTGTTCTTGCAACAAATCCTGTTCCTATCTGACCGTAAATAAAGGATCATTGATTGCATTGCAGTAGCAAGCAGTGCATTATTGCTTATTAAAATGCTGAAATATTATGACAACATTATGTACAATGTCTCATTACACAGAGATTTAGAAAGAATAAGAACCATTTTTTCTACAGTTTTCTATTTCAGTTAACTTATTCACAATATATCACTGAATTAACCATGTACAGGAGTATTCAATTCACCTCTTATGTTCAATTGTAATAATTGACATTTTTCATAAATCCACAATGCAGTTAAATTATCAAAAAATGTCACTGACATTAAGAGGCATGTAAACTTAAGATGAAGAAACCCCCCAATAAAATTCAAAGTATGGCAACATTTTAAAAAATATATAAAACTCATTTTAAGATGGAGAAAAAAAAAATAAAATTCTGCAATATAATTTTTCAATTGGTTGAAACAAAATTATTACTTTTATTCCAACTTAGTCTTCAATAAATTGGAATGACAGTTTATGCCAGAAAATATTTGAATGTCTTTTCTGGAAAAAAAATTTGCCAAACTTCGCTATTATCTGAACATTGGAAGAATGCTTATTATACTTAAGCATAAATTAGGTAAGCCAACAGCTAAGTACATAATGCTGCAATGTATGCTTTAGTTGTTATTTTATGTCAATAATGACATTGTCACATTTAAATTGTTTTATTTCTTACATTCAGCTAATGCTATAGAACGTATTATTAATATCACTAAGCTCAAATAATGGATAATATACATGATCAATGGTAAAGAGAAAAATAAAAAGGTATATCATTAAAAGTGCAATAAAATCAATCATACAAGAGCATCTTTCTTTTAATAACATATTAAATTTTATCTTGCACAGGACCATGGTTTCTATTGTATTTCCTCAAAAATATAGTGCATATGCACTCCCAACAACACTACTGGAGTCTCTCTTGAATCTGTGGAGTCTGGAAACCTGCAAAGTGTGTTGTGCTAGGGGCTAACTGTTGTGGCATAGCATATGTATAACCAGCGGGCATCCCAACTCCGTAACCGGCAGTAGTAGCAGCAGCTGATGTGTACGGGCTATAGGCTTCATATCCTGATGCAGCAAACTGAGCAGCCGTGGCAGCTGAGTATGCTGAAGCATAATCCAGAGCATACTGTGCAGGAGTACCTATAGATAATGTAAGAAAATTTTAAAAAAAAGTGAATGATGAAATCATGTATCCATCAATTCTGTTTTATTAATAAGGCATCACCAATACTTTTAATACAAAAAAAAAAAAATAGGCAGGGGAAAAAAACCAAAGAATCTTTTTTGTAATATTGGGGGATGATCAAAGCAACTGACATATTCATAATGCTTAATATGTTTTATAGAATAACATAGATTGTATTTTAAAATTCTCGGGTTTAGCCCAACGCGTTATAATAAAAAAAACAAATATCGTATAATGATAATAAAAAAAAAAGAAATATAATAAAGTTATATTATTTTTGAAAAAAAGTTTTTTTTTCTAAAATAGCAATGAAGACCAAGCAAGCTTTGAAAAACTAATCATGTCAAGTCTTACTAAGCAAACATTTCAATTTCTTTTATGTTTAAATTGAAATAACAGGATGATTTCTATAGAAACTATAGTATAGATGTCTACCCATAGTCCATACTATTATTAGGTTAGAAAATCATTTACTATATTATATTGTGTTTATCTTTAACTGTAACAAATGTTAAAAATTTTAACATTCAATTGAAGTTTTCATGAAGTTTCATGTGATAACACTAAAACTAGCTGCTTCCTCCCCATGTCAAAAAGTAGGGCCTACTAATATATAATTGCTGATTATGCCCTTGGCAGATGACAAAGCATAAATAATAAGTGTTGCCCAGCCTTCATCAAGTTGCTCCCCTGATGTTACTCACCTGCTGGTGTTGGTGACAGCGGACTTGTGGCTGGCATTGTAGTTAGTACACTTGGAGCAGTAGCTGTTGCAGCAGCCAGGTAGGACGCTGGGTAAACATACTGAGTTGGGTATCTGTGTGTAAAGAAAAGTACTAATTAGAATTATATTTATAACTAGCTGTACCCGGCCACGCATTGCCGTGGCTGAAGCCTACGTTGGTGTAAGAGTAGGTATAGAGAAATCATTCGTTTCTAATTACCGTTTGATAAATAATAAAATATACTGACGAAAAAATCAGCTTGCACACAGTGGGTTGCTTTTATTAAAAACAAAATACTGACTTATTTATTACTCGGTGTCTTTTGATTTACCTCCCATGGTTATTAAAAAAGTAAAATTAAGTAAAGAAATAATTATACCAAAACTGATTAATTAAATAATTGATTAAACATTAGTTTTGAATACAATTATATAAGAGGTGTGTTATCTATAAATAAAAAGTATACGAAAAACACGCTGAGTTATTTACTACAATTTTGAGTCTAATTTTCAAGCTAATTGGTTAAGAACTTTTGGAGACATGATGTTACAAATGACATCCTATTTACAGTTTTATTTATACAGATACACTACCTGGTGTATCTATACACAACAGTACTCATTGGAATTATATTAATACTATAATGAGTTGGTTAGTAATTAAAAGAAATATTTCTTTTTAAAATGTTAATAATAAACGTCAGTTATAGGCTACTGTATGATATCAGCTAAAATGTCAGCATTGACTGTTATTCAATCATGATATTTTGTAATGAACGAACTGTAGGTACGTCACATGTTTTCATTATACGTAGCCAAAAGTGTGTGATTTAAATTTAGGCCTATTCATATTATGTATGTGTGTGAAGCTAATATCACCAACGAAATGAAGGATTTTGTAAATAAAATATGTATGACAGTTACTTTAGAATTGTCGGACCTGTCACAGACACGTCACGTGGGTCAATGAATAATAAATCACATGTATGGCTTGTACGTCTAACGGCACAGCATTGTGAGTGTATGTGTGTGCGTGCGTGTATGTGTGTTCTATTTCCCTTTTATCTAACGCCAGAAAGTTGTAAAGTAAGAAAGTGATTAGAACTTTAGGTTCAGAACATCCAACAATTAGCGCACACATCCACCCACGCCAGCCCACGCGCGCACACAACACATATCCAACTTTACCACAGGCGAATATTCTCTCAACACATACACACGCACACACACACTAGTAGATAGACAGTTATGTAGTTCTATTCATGCGCACTCACACATAGCAGTAGAAGGACAGACGTATGTAGTTCAATTCCCACACATACACTTGCATGCATACAAACACATTCATGTAATTCTATTCACACACAAAACTCATACAAACACATTCATGTAATTCTATTCACACACAGAACTCACTTATACAAACACATTCATGTAATTCTATTCATACACAAAACTCACTTATACAAACACATTCATGTAATTCTATTCACACACAAAACTCACTCATACAAACACATTCATGTAATTCTATTCACACACAAAACTCACTTATACAAACACAATCATGTAATTCTATTCACACACAAAACTCACTTATACAAACACAATAATGTAGTATTTTTTACACACAGACACTAATATGAATTTTATACAAAATACTGGACAGACTCGATATCAATAAATAGAATGAATACAGTTCTCGACACGCTGCAGTCAGGTAGTAGAAACAAGAAAGATATACAGATGGATAGATGAACACATACAGATAGAAAGAAACTGAGAGAGGGGGGGAGAGAGAGAGCGAGAGAGAGAGAGAGAGAGAGAGAGAGAGAGAGAGAGAGAGAGAGAGAGAGAACAAATGATTCTGCTGTAAGAAGACAATGTCTCACGCAACAATCTCATGAAACTTGAGACGTAGATAATTAAAAATGAATTCACTTGAATTTGACGTCTGTAGTCGAAGATTAGCTTAATTCAGTCACTCACAGATTGTTAACATACGTGTATAATCTAGATTTTTAAACTAGTCCATAATCTAGAGATAGTTAAGCGTGTGTGTAATGAAGAGATTGTTAAAATTGATAGGATATATAATCTAGATATGTAATCCAGAGATTGTTAAGCTTGAGTGTAATAAAGATGTTGCTAAAATAGACGTATAATCTAGAGATTGTTAGCCTGAACGTATAATATACAGATGCATAAGTTGAATTTTTCAGTTTGTGTGTGTGCGAGTGATGTCCCCGTAAGGATGAGATGAAATCTCATAGATCCTATAAACCACTGATGGGGCAATTTTTATGGTGCCGATATTGCAATGGCCATGGAGGCACCACGGGAGATATAGCGGAACATTCATTGGAGATCGAACCAGGGACCCCCAGGTAAATAGTCGAG